>JALJCO010009702.1:0-28628 GCA_023101725.1 Atherinomorus stipes
CCGGTTTGACGCGGGATGGAGTAGGCAGCAAGTCGGAAGAGCTCTGTAATAACTCGACATTTTCCTGACATTCACAACCCTATTTGCCTACTTTGAGCGTGGTGAACCCACTTCTAAAGTAGACCTCTGAGTTTTTGTTCTTGATAGAATAAACATGGGCAGGACGAACGCAGCAAAGGGTAAAAAAGCAGACAACGGAGGCGAGGACAGACAAGATGGCGACTTAGCTTCCGAGCTACAAGCTAGTAATGATCCGACACAAAGCGACGACAGCAGCCCACAGGCGGCATCTCTGACTGAGATTCAAAAACTGCTCGCTGGGATGGAGGAACGGATTATTACACACCTGACAACACAAATTTTAGCCAACCACGCTGCCATCGCCAAACACGACCAAACCATCCAGGTAATTGAAACTTCAATGAACGACTTTGACGGGAGGCTAACTACACTCGAATCGGCGGTCGGGAAACTTACGAAAGAGAACGAACAACTGCAGTTAAAAGTAGACGACCTCGAGAACCGATCCAGAAGGTGCAACATTCGTATAACAGGCATACCAGAGGGAGCAGAAGCCAACCAACCAACCTCTTTCATCGAATCCTGCTTGGAAGAGGTCTTCGGTCCCAACGCCTTCTCCCATCCTCTGACCGTTGACAGAGCGCACAGGCTGGCCACCCAAAGACGGCGAGACGGCGCGCCCCGACCATTCATAGCCTGCATCCACCGCTTCCAGCTGAAGCTACGGATCTTGCAGCTGGCACGAGAGAAAGGTTCCCTGTCCTACAGAGGCTCGGAGATTCACATTTACCCTGATTACAGCGCCGAGGTGGCAAGAAAGAGGGCCGCTTTTGCTCCGGTCAAGACCAAGCTGAGGGAAGCGGGATACCAGTTCAGCCTGCGCTTCCCGGCAAAACTCCGGGTGGTTGCGGACGGATCCAAGCGCGAGTTCAGCTCTCCGACCGAAGTCATCGCCTTCTTAGAGGACAGACGACCTGCTGGAGGAGACTCCTGATCAAACGTGATCCCGCCGCTAAAAGAAGATAACCGAAGATTACTCTTTACTCTTCTAAAGTCTGCCGCCCGGACTCACCGGTGAGTGACCACAGAAAGCTGATCTAGCTAAGGTGTTAAGCAACGGAGAACTGAAAGGGGCATCCTCATACTACTAATTTAATTGTTATTAAGAGAATACACGGCGGCATTTATTTCTGTCTATTGCACCACGACTGGACATTATCTGGCTCGCACTGTGCCTCTGACATTACGAACATAAGCTGGGTTAAATTACTTTATTTACTGTTAATGTATATTACCTGTGTTGGATCTGGTCAGAGATCTGTTCCTGCTACACTTTTACTAGCAAGATTGCCCTAGATATTGTATTTTATTTGTATTTTCTTTTTAAGTCTTCAAAGCCGCCTGTCTTCAGTTAAGGATGCTGCCTTTTTTCCACTTAGTATTAGGCTGGACATTATACTCGTAAACCCAGCCAATATTATTTCTATTATTTTGTATGATTTTATGATTTACTATTGTCTACTTTCTGTTGTCCAAAATTACCATACTGATGCCAGAGGGCCACATAGAATGTTTTTGCAGACTGACACTTTGCTTCCTAATCAACAACCTTAGAACGTAAACTTTTTCTCCCATTGCCCAAGGCAATTTTATTTTTGTACCTTTTATTATTTTTAATATTTTATTTTTATTTATTTAATTTTTAAAAATTGTGATAGTTGGGTCACACAAAACATTTTCACGGCTTTGTTCACAATTTGAAAACTTCAGGACAACTTAAACAATTAAAATGTGAAAAGCTGTCATGATCAAGTTCATATTTCCCAGCAATATTTGGCAATGCATCCATTATTACGGCTTGCCAATCTCTCCTTTTTTTTATTTTTTTTTTATTTTATTTATTTATTTTTTTCCTCCCTCTCTCTCCTCACTTGGGAGATGGCAAGTGCAGGTTGCAATGTTACTATTATTTAGATGCTTGTGATGTTAAGGTTCACCATGCTCAAATACACATGTGTATGTATGTACATATGTGTATATATTTCTTCATCTTGTGTTTGAAAGAAATAGCCACATAATAACAGAGTTTGAAGTGTAGGGTAAAACAATGCACAAAGTGTGTAATGGTAAAAACCAAGGGATAGGTTTCTCAGGTTTACGTATGATCTGGAGTGTGTTATTTTTTTATTTTTTTGTTTTTGTCTTTTTCCTTTCTTTTTTTCTCTTTCTCCTTTTTTTTCCTCTCCGTTTCCTTTTTTAAATACTAATTTTCACGGTTCCCTCCCCCAGTGTTCTCTGCCGCTACCTGGTCCCAAGACAGAACACCATTTGATTGTCATTAAATTACTTTGTTTGCAACCTTTTAATCCCCTTAACCAGTATAAGTACCTACCACAATAAGGTAACTAAAAATCCCACCAAGTTCATATCCTGGAATGTCAAAGGAGTAAACAACCCAGTTAAAAGACAAAAAGTATTGTCTCATTTACAGCAACTTAAAGTAGACATAGCATTTTTACAAGAAACCCACTTATGTAATAACAATGTTGCCAGCCTCAAACGAAGCTGGGTTGGTCAACTCTATCATTCCAAACTTAATGCAAAGGCAAGGGGGCAGCCATATTGATAAACAAAAACATTTCCTTCCAATCTCAAGAAGTAATCAGGGACCCTAATGGGCGATATATCATTGTTGTTGGACAACTCTTTGCCAATCCTGTAATTTTAGTAAATTTATACGCACCAAATTGTGACGATAGTAATTTTTTTGAAAAATTGTTCCTGACGATACCCAAGATCGATAATGGTTATCTTATAATAGGAGGAGACTTCAACCTTGTTTTGGATATCTCCTTGGACAGGTCGTCAACTAACCCCCAGAGTCTGTCAAGGTCAGCAGGAGTGGTGAATGATTTTATGTGTCAATGTGGCCTCTCAGATGTTTGGAGGTTTCAGTTCCCTCAGACTCGAAGTTATTCCTTTTTCTCAAATGTACATCATACTTACACCCGTATAGATTATTTTCTCCTTGACAACAGACTTCTACCCATGGTTAAAACATGCTCATACACCAGCATTGTTATATCAGATCACAGTGCCATCCAATTTGACCTGGACCTTCCAAACCGCCCTCCCCCTAACAGAATCTGGAGATTCAATCCCCTCTTACTGTCAGATGAGAAATTTATAGCATTTATATCATCCCAGATCGAACTTTTCTTAGACACAAATACTTCCCCAGAGATTTCATTTGCCACACTATGGGAGACCCTTAAAGCATACATTCGGGGACAAATCATAGCTTACTCCTCCACACTTAAGAGAGAAAAAAACTCTAAATTACATGAGATCTCTCAAAAAATACGAGATGTCGACTTGAAATATGCTCAATCCCGGAATCCAGACCTTTACAAGGAACGCTTGAGATTACAGACGGAATTCGATCTTTTAACCACTGATGAGGCAACACGCCTTATTATGAAAGCCAGGCATAATGCATACGAATTTGGCGATAAAGCTAGTAGTCTGTTGGCTCTGCAAGCACGGCAGGCCGCAGCAACTCGCTCCATTACAAAAATTCAATCACCTACAGGAGAAATTTTAACAGACCATGATGATATAAATAAAGCTTTTCTCTTATTCTATTCTGACCTTTATTCTTCGGAATGCAGTGATGACGCTGATTTTCCAACTAACATTTTTGAAAATCTGCCTATTCCCAATGTATCAGAGGACCAAAATACTAAGTTGTGTGCCAACATCTCCACTTCAGAAATTATTACTGCTATTAACGCAATGCAAAACAACAAGTCACCCGGCCCCGACGGGTTTACATGCGAATTTTATAAAAAATTTGCCCGTCTTCTAGCACCAACTCTCCAAGCCATGTTCAAAGAAGCACTTTCCCTTGGCATTCTTCCCATGACTCTAAGACAGGCTTCAATCTCATTGTTGGCAAAAAAGAATAAAGATCCACTTTCTTGTGCATCTTACCGTCCAATTTCCCTGCTAAATGTGGACTTTAAAATATTATCCAAAGTATTAGCTAGGCGACTAGAGAATGTGATCCCAGATATTATTTCACCCAACCAAACAGGATTCATTCAAGGCCGGCATTCTTATTCAAACTTGAGAAAACTATTCAACATTGTCCACTCGGCCCGGTCAACATGCCCCGAGGTAGTAATTTCACTCGACGCTGAAAAGGCTTTTGACCGGGTCGAGTGGAATCATCTATTTTTCACCCTTAAAAAATTCGGCTTTAAAGAGGAGTTTATAGCCTGGATTAGACTGCTCTATTCTTCCCCCTGGCATCTGTGATTTCTAATAACACCCAATCTGATTACTTCCCCCTGAAACGGGGAACAAGACAGGGGTGCCCCCTATCTCCCCTCTTGTTTGCCGTGGCCATTGAGCCGTTGGCGATTGCTCTACAATACTGTACAAACTTTAAAGGTATACAGAGGGAGGGTATAGAGTTTAAAACATCCCTTTATGCAGATGACCTACTCTTATACGTTTCCGATCCAGTCTCTTCAATTCCCTACATTCTAGATATTCTTAGTCAGTTTGGAAAGATTTCTGGGTACAAACTGAATTTGCAGAAAAGTGAACTTCTTCCCTTAAACTCTGAGGCAGATGAAATCCCCCCCAAGTCTTTTCCCCTTTAAAAAGGTCCAAGATGGCTTTAGATACTTGGGAATTGAGGTTACTCGTTCTTTTCCTACCACTTTTAAGAAAAATTTTATGGTAGTCCTTAATAAATGTAAGCAAGATATGAACCGATGGGCCTCTCTACCACTTTCAGTAGCAGGACGCGTAAACCTTATTAAGATGATAGTACTACCAAAATTTTTATACCTCTTCCAAAACATTCCAATTTTGATAAGAAAAACTTTTTTTAAAACGCTTGATAAAACCATTGTCTCCTTTATCTGGGCAAACAAACCTAGTCGTATTAGCAGGACCCACCTCCAGGGATCAAAATGCTCAGGAGGACTTGCATTGCCGAACTTTATTTTTTACTACTGGGCATGCAATATCCAGAAACTAATTCACTGGTTTGAAGATAAATCAATCACAGATAAAGTAGACTGGGTGCAACTTGAGCTTTTATCATGCCAACATGACTTGGTTTCAGTGATCTGTGCAGCCTTGCCCCTTGTTGGCAAAAGTTTGAGCTCTAATAGAATAGTTAATCACACCATAAGAATCTGGGCCCAGTTTAGAAAACATTTTGGACTGCAGAGACCCTCTATCCTTTCACCTGTTAAGTCGAATCATATGTTCATTCCCTCCTGTACTGATCCAGCATTTAAGCTATGGTCAGATAAAGGGATCAGATCAATTTCTGACATGTATACAGACAACACATTTATGTCCTTCTCTCAACTATCCCAAACCTATGACTTACCTAAGAATAACTTTTTCCGTTATTTACAGATTAGGAGTTTTGTACAAAAGACTTTTAGTTCATTTCCAGATATGCCCACTAAATCATACATTGAAAACATTCTTGAACTAAGATCAGACCTGAGAGGACTGGTTTCCCAGATCTACAATCTCATTCATAGCATTAACCCACACTCAACTGAACATCTAAGAAAGGCCTGGGATTCTGACCTAGGAGTAGTGCTGAGAGATGACCAATGGGACTCCATTTTAAATTTGATACACACATCATCTACATCTGCTAAACATGCTTTAATCCAGCTGAAGGTGGTACATAGAGCTCACTTTACAAGGGCCAGATTGGCAAAGATCTATCCAAACACTGATCCACGGTGCCCCCGATGTAGAGGTCAGCCAGCAGACCTAGTTCACATGTTTTGGCTATGTCCGAAACTTTTCACCTTCTGGGGAAGTATCTTCAAAGCTTTTAGTGAGATGTTTGGAACCCATTTGGCTCCTGATCCACTCTGTGCTCTCTTTGGTCTAACACCAAAGGAATCTCGAACTGCTTTACCAACCAAAGCTTGCGTTGTTTTAGCCTTTACCACACTCCTTGCAAGACGTCTGATCCTTTTCAGGTGGAAACAACAAGCTCCCCCATCCTTCTCGCATTGGGTAAATGATGTCATGTACTTTCTAAAGCTAGAAAAAATCAATTATACACTTAAAGGATCATCTCAAGCTTTTCTCAAAATATGGAGGCCCTTTCTTGACTTCTATGACTCCTTGCAAGAACCACTTGACAGTGAATAAGGTGGGATCCATACGCAATACGTTTGACCTCAGCGGTGAGAACCCCCCCCCCTTTTTTTTTTTTTCTTTCTTTCCCTTCTTCCTCTCCTCTTCTTCCTTTTAGTACTGATACATATGCGTTGTTTTGTTTTTTTTTGTTGTTGTTTTTGTTTTTACTTGTTGTTTTAATTATTTGATTATTTCTCCAGTTATGTTACATTACTCCTAAATTTGCTTTCTATCATGCAAACCTAGGGTTGAATGGGTGGGTGGGTGGGTAACAGGGACAGAGGGGAGGGAATGGTGAATTCATTTTGTCCAATACATTTGTTGAACAATGCACTCATATTCTGGAGGATAACTGTGTGTTGAAATTATATGCATTTGTTCTGTACTTCTGTTTTTGTGGAATAACAGCATAAAACCAATAAAACATATATAAAATAAAATAAGAATTAGTCTAATTCCACTCATCTGAACGGTCCGCCATCATCTCCCTTCTGTTTGTTTGCAGCGTGCGTGTGCATGCAGCACATCTTGATTAAACACTTCTGTAAAGCGTCTATCGCCATATAAACGATAGAGCTTCATATGAAACGATAGAAGTTTTCTATCGTCCAGACGATATATATCGTTATATCGCCCCAGCCCCAGTAGCAGCACCCAGTTTCTGTTAAGCTACAGTGTCAGCTTGGTTCCTGAGCACTGTAGAGGAGGGGTCTTCAACGTTTTCCAGGCCAAGGACCCCCAAACTGATGGAGCAAGGACCACCTGCTTATGTATAAAAATTGTGTGTTATATTAAACTGGTCCTTCACTCAGGTAAACCACTGTGGACACTTGAGCAAGGTCCTTAACCCCCACCAACTGCTCCCCAGGCGCTTTCATTAGCAGCCCACTGCTCTCTGGTTCAACCTGAGATGGGTTAAAATGAATTTCCAAAAATAAGGTCCTAATTATTAGGAAATTAGGACCTAATTGGCTCTCTAATTAAGATTAATAAAGTATATCTTTTTTTAGTACCTTGTAGAAATGTACCTTGTTATTGAATTCATTACTAAGATATTCAAATAAAGCACAAGTTCATATATTCATGTTTTTATTTTGAACATGCAAGGTGAGTTGGATGTTTTTAAACATACATGCAGTATGCGCTGTGAACCTTATTTATATTCCCACATTAATGAGATGTCTGACTCTGATGAGAGGCACACAACTTGTCTAACCTTGGACGGATGGAGGTTGTCAGGCAGAGAGTCATATTAGCCTAACCCTGTGTTCACACTGGACGCCTCCATTTGCGTACGCGCCTAGATTTCAACGCGCGAATGCTGGAAGTTTACTCGCTTTTTTCAGGCATTTTTTTCGCGTGAATGAAGCGTATTGTACGCGCGAATGGAGCATATTGTACGCGCGAATGGAGTGCATTGTACGCGCGAATGGAGCGTATTGTACGTGTGAATGAAGCGTATTGTACGTGTGAATGAAGCGTATTGTACGTGTGAATGGAGCGTATTGTACGCGCGAATAAAACGCTTCATTCGCGCGTCAAGTTGAACTTTCTAGAGAAAACAGTGGTTTGTCACGTAGTCATTCAGTTCAGTCAGATGAACATGGCAGATTCCGGTTATTTTGAGCGAGTTGCGGCATTCTACCTGCTCTGGAAGATGGAAAAGAGAAGACGCTGGCATGTGTTGACCCACCAGATTCTCCAGAGGCGCTCGGAGCTCGGTGAATTTCATCAGCTGATCCAGGAGTTACGTCTGGATGACGGTCGCTTCCAGGGGGATTTCCCAGCCCAGTTTGATGGGCTTCTGTCGGGGAGGATCGGTGCTGCATATCCCTCCAGGATACAAACTACAGGCGCTGTATTACGGCTGCTGGGCGTCGGTCCACCTGCCTTCGGTGAGTAAGCTAGCCACGGCTAGCTAGCACTTCCACCAAAATGTCCAACAACTTCCAGCAAAAAAATGTGTTGTCGCTAGCTATTGTAGCTCAGTTTAACGAGTCTCTACCGTCTCCTCGCCTCCACCTCTCAACATTTAACCAGCTGATTAAATGCAACTCGTAACTGTCCGCTTTCCTGCTGCTTTCAACCGGTTCACAACCACAACACACACAGCGTGTGTTTGTTTACATCTGCTGAGGCTGACCAAACTGAATACTACACTAGTCTGACTACAAATTCATATTGAATTATATTGACGTTTTATAACAAACAACCTCAATTTATTTATGTAGCGCGGACAGAGCTGCATATTCCTCCGGGAATGTCGGCGGTGTGACGTTTCACCCCGTCGAACACCGGCTGCAGAGATCTGCAGCTTTTGGTTAGTGAGGTTTTGTCTGACCGGGTTTTCAGACCTAAATTTATGGTATTCCACTGCTTTTGTGTGCAGCACTTTGTGATTTTATCTGTGAAAAGCGCTTTTCCCTTCTTTACTATTGAAGAGAGCAGCAAGCTGCAGAGCATTGGTCCGTTCATATCAGGTCTCATTTATTTTCAATGACGGGGACGGTTTGTCGCGCGTCAAAAACGCTCGAGTTCAATTTTTTCAACTCGAGGACATAGGCGAAATATGCTCTATTCCCGCGAATAGGATGTCTCATTTGTGCGAGTAAAATGCCTCATTCGCGCGAGTTAGACGTGCGTTTGGGGCTCATCGCGCCGCGAATTCGCGCCAAACACGCCGCGCCAAACAAACGCGCGTCTATTCGCGCCTGTACATTGGCTTAACATGTAATTCATTCGCGCGAATAATTTTATTCG
The DNA here is from genome assembly GCA_023101725.1 of Atherinomorus stipes. Taxonomy (NCBI): domain Eukaryota; kingdom Metazoa; phylum Chordata; class Actinopteri; order Atheriniformes; family Atherinidae; genus Atherinomorus; species Atherinomorus stipes. The sequence continues at coordinate 8,974 of JALJCO010009702.1, forward strand.
CGTCCGGTGTGAACACGGGATAAGGCTGCAGTCTTGACCTGTATTTGTTTTTCAGGTAGGTGAGTGAGGAAAATCCACTTTCACAAAGATAGATTGTAGTAAAAGGCAACAGGCTCATCATTCCTTTTGCTGCCACTTGTGGAAATCCTTTCTGGCATGATATCCAGAACTGAGTGGTTTCGTTTCGTATATGTTTGTGAACGTGCTGTCGGTGGACAGTTCAATCAGCTGATCCTCCTCTGTCACCGTCAGGCGCGTGCCGTCTGCTGCATTCTCCCTGAATGGAAACTGTATCTATGTCTTGTCCCTGCGTTAGGAGTCGGCCTCAGAAAAGTAGTTGCTGAACTGACCATGGAGTGCCTCCAGGTGGTCGAGAATCACGTGAGTTACAAGAGGCGAGAGCACAGCAGAATCTCCCAGCTCATCCACTGATGGAAACATAGAAAAGACTCCCTCCCCGACGCGCTCCTTCCATCTTTTTATTTTTTTGATGAAGCCTTTCATCCTGTCATACAGATGAAAGGCGTGTGTTGCGACCTTGCATTGAACTGTTAAGTTTGTTCAGCTCAGCAAAAATGTCAGCAAGATACACAAGTTTGGTGATCCAGACATTGTCGCTGAAAAGTGCAGCCAGCTCTGTTAGCTTTTGAAGAAGTAAAAACTCCCAAATAGACGTACGTAATTCCAATACCCGTGCCAACACTTTTCCGCGTAAAAGCCAGCGGACTTCTGAATGATATAGCAGCCCAGTGTGCTCTTCTCCTTCAGCAGCACAGAGATTAGAGAAGAGTCGTGTTTGCAAAGCACTCTTCTTGACTGTATTCACAACTTTCACAACTGTGTCCATAACATCAGACAGATCAGCGCTCATGTCCTTAGCAACAAGTGACTCTCTGTGCAACATGCAATGCGTCCAAATCACGTCTGGAGCCACATTTCTGACAAGCGCAATTAGGCCACTTTTTAATCCAGCCATGGCTCTTGCGCCGTCGGTGCACAGCGCAACACATTTTGCCCATGAAATGTCATTTTCTCTGAAGAAAGCATCAATCACGTTGAAGATTTCAGCACTTGTTGTGCGTTCAGGAAGGTGCTTACAAAAAAGAAATTCCTCCTGCATTTCATTTTGATCCACAAAGCACACAAACGCCAGAAGCTGCGCGTCCTTGGATACATTAGTTGATTCATCCAGCTGTAAGGCAAATGCATCTGCCAGCCTCAGCTTCTCCATCAGTTGCGCCCTCACATCCGATGCAATCTCGTTAATTCGACGAGCAATGGTTGTGTCCAACAGTTGAACAGTTTTAAGTTTATTAATGTCAATGTCATTCCCATACATTGTTTTACACATGTCAGTTGCTGAAGGCAATATTACATCCTCTGCAAGTGTGTATGGCTGTTTCTTCTGTGCAATCCACAGAGCAACTTGATAAGAGCATTTCAAAGCTAGCTCACCAACTTTGGCTGATTTCTTCATCAGAGTCTGTTGTCCATGGAGGGATTTGAGACAAGTTTGGAAGTATTCAACGGGTTTGTCTTTTAAGTGGCTGTGGGTTGTCTCTATGTGACGCTATAGTTTTGATGGCTTCATAGACTCGTTTGACAGCACAGTCGAACAAATAACACACATTGGAAATTAAATGCCATCTGTCTCCTTGAAGGTAAACCCGAACTTGAGATAGCTGTCTGTGTATTTTCGGGTCTTCTCTCTTTTTTTGCTTACCCTTTACGGCTGCAGGGCCAACAACATCGCTTTCATTTTCACATGTATTTTCTGAGGTGGAGGCTGTTATGTCTGTCATTCTTGTGGGTGCCTTATCTTTTTGTGTTAAAAATTTATCCATTTTTTTCCTTTTTGTCCCACCAAAACACGAGCTGCAAGCTGACAACTAGCTAGCTAACCTGAAACCGCGTCTCACACTTGGTGATTGGCACAGCAGCATAATTGTTTATTTTCATCAAGATTGCTCTGTTGTGTTGCCGTGTGTTGCTACTATCAGGATTCTAATCCCTAAGATCTTAAAGAAGAACTGCATAACATTTAAAAATCACCTTCATAATAATTTTACTTGTGTTTTAAAAATTTGTGGGGGAAATATGAAAAAATGTCTAATAATCAATTAAAACGTTTGCGACCCCCCCTGCAGTACCTGTGCGGACCCCCCGTTGAAGACCTCTGCTGTAGAGGAGGACCTGAGAACTTCAAGTGTAATTTATTGCAACTTATCTGTTATTTATGGTGCAAATTATTAGATCTAAAAGCCAATGTGTATTTGTAATGACTTTAAAGGTATTCTCTGGTACCTTTGGTACAGACTATTAGATCTAGAAGCCAATGTACATTTGTACTTTATAGGTATTTTGTGTTATTTCAGAGGTGTATTGACTATGCACTTTGAAAAATTTAACTAGTATGATTACCACATTCCAACTATTTTAGTTGGTTTATCATATGGTAATTTTGTAATTGTAAATCTTTTGAAACAATATTGTACATGTTTTATTTATTCAAATTGAATCTGATCAGTAGCAAAATAGTATTTTAATCGTATAATACATATTTTAAGCTACTTCATTCTGACCTCATCTCTTAGGTCAGGTTTTCAGTTTAGATCAGAGTTGTGAACTGCAGACATGCAGGAGAGTGAATCATTTTCCAGTACTGGATGGTGAGCCTCAGCATAAAGAGTGAATGAACTGGTGGGTTGTAACCAGACTGGTTACCAACACTAAACAAACATTTGAAGAACTTTGAATCAGACTATAACAGACATTGAGAAAGGATTAATGGGACAATTACCTGGGTATTTAAAAAAAAATTGTTTAACCTTTTTGGTAAAGAGAACGCTTTCATTTTGTTATTGTTACATTTGACTTCATTAATCAATGACCTTTCAATACACTATCTTTTCTCTTTAATTCAAAAGTATTGCCTGTGTCCTATGTTGATTGCACCCATAGGCTCTGTGATGGACCGAGCAGTAAGGACAGTCAGGCACAGGATAAAGTTAAAAAATAGGGTTCTTTTATTTAACCCAAAAAAAAGTAATCAGGTGTACACAAAAAATTAATCAAAGAATGGGCCCATAAAAGAGGTCAAAGTAACAAAACTACTCAGGTTTCACTTCCAAGAGCGAAATCTGTCTATATGTCTCAGGGTTGATATCATATTTCTGCAGAATTGCAGTTTTAACTTTGTCATATTCTAGAGAGTCATCCATGTCCATGTGAACGCACGCACCTCTTGCTTTGCCGGTTAGTAATGGAATGAGATGAGTCCAGTCCAGTCTTGTTTCTGCCACCGGCAAGCCAGAGCAATGCGTTCAAAAGTCATGAGAAAATGATCCTGTGCCTTCAACTGCTTGATCCCACTCCTGACACCAATGGTGATGAACTGAGCAGTAAGGACAGTCAGGCACAGGATAAAGTTCAAAAATAGGGTTCTTTTATTTAACCCAAAAAACTAATGAAGTGTACACAAAAAAATGAATCAAAGAATGGGCCCATAAAAGAGGTCAAAGTAACAAAACTACTCAAATTAGCTGGCAACAAAACAAGACTAATTCAAACAAACTGACCTACCACAATGAGACAAAAGGGGAACTTAAATAGTGGCTGATCAGCCCACAGAAGAAACACAAGGGGTAAGACATACAAAAGACCTAACTGAACTAAATTAAACCAAAACCCCATTTCCCCCCAAGTGCACTGATGTGGTATGGTCCAAATCAGCTCAGTCCCTTGGTCACCTGCTGGTTCCTCAGCCAAGGGACTGGAGCAACTGCAAAACTCAAAGGAAATACAAATTAAATCATGACAAACAATGTAAACCAAAATGTGCGCTCTAATTTTAGATTACAGTGTTGTCAATAAAAACTAAATAATGAAATGGCCCTGTAAATTAAATCCTATGTGAAGAAACAATAATCGTTGAGTTTATGATTTATTGCCGCATCTGTGTGGCTGTAGTTGCAGCCATCACAGGCTCCTTCATGCTTAGAATTTGTCTGATCTGTCCTGCTGTCCTTTTCACAATGGCACCAAAGGTAAAAGTAACAATCATCACAAACAGCAGAACCAATTAAAGGTGACATGAATGTGTGTTGTGGATGTTGATCAACAGATAAAGTTGAGGTGCAAATAAGATTTTCATGTTTAGAAGGTCTTCTCTGAAAAGTAATTTTTTGATATTGCATACTCTTAACCCTCTAGGCGCCAAAGTCGCAATATTGCGTCAGGCGACATTACTGAATATAACAGACCTTATCTTTAAATCTACAGCCTTGTACTGTTACTGCTTGGTTTCACTACATCGCCACGACATACAGCGCCAGTTTTGACGTCATTTTTGAGTGTGTTTATATGAAAAAAATCAGAGAAAAAGTAGGGATGAGAAATGAAAATATGACGAAAGAAAAAAAAAAAGGAAAAAAAGGAGAAAAGAAAGGAAAAAAGGAAAAAAAGAATAGAAGGAAAAAAAAAAAAAAAAAAAAAAAAAAAAAAAAAAAAAAAAAAACGAAAAAAAAAAAAAAGTAAATAAAGGTTTAAAAACCCGACACCCGCTGTCTGTGCGCGAAGCTGCAGGAGCGCTGGAGAGAGAGAGAAAAGGCGAAAGCAGCAGCATGTTGGAAGGAGTGAGAGACAAATCGCGACTTTTAGAATAAAAAACTAAACGCCCAGAGGCCTTTACAGTGCAGACGAGGTGCTGCACTGATCTTTGCTGATCAGAATTAGAAGGGGACAATCAGGCCTCGTCAGAGACGAATGACTGACGTCGCAGCGCGCGCTGCCGCACTCGCGCCGCACAAACTGTCAGAAAGCACACCGATGACGGTGAAAGTTTTCTCTGCCGCGGTGATGGGAGAAAGAAAGCGGGATGTAGGGCAGAAGAGGGGATAATCAAAATAGGGGAGTTATTGATGATGACTGGGAATGTTTGAGAGTTTAGGAAGTGATCCATGAATGGATCAAAGACACTGACGAGCCTGTGTGGGATATCGCGGACACGAGGATCTCACAGATGCTCGTGCATGTGATTTTCTGTCTCTGTTTTCGGATGAGGATTTCTGGAACCTCATCACAAATTAAAGATATGCTCACCAGTACCGACACAAACCAACTCCAGCCAAACCCCAGATTTCATGGCTGGTATGATGGTATGAGGGGTCAGCTAGGTTATGACAAATTATAAATCTATAATGACAAAAAAGGGGGGGAAAAAACCCATAAAAATATAATTTTACCTGTTAATATAAAAATTATACTAGCAAATATACTCCTGTCAGATTTCTGCTCATTTATTCTGAGGATGAGAGGATGAAAAAGGGTCAGTGAAAAAAATGAAAAAAAGAAATCCTGTGTAAATATGTTCGAATTCTGTTTTACTGAGTTTTACCTGCTGATATACAAATTATATTAGCAAAGTTACTCCAATAAAACTCCTGTTTCTTTATTTAGAGCATGATATGACAGTATAATTATTTTTACTGTGTATAAATATGTTCAAAAATCAGTTTTTTTTTTACTGAAAGTTACACAATCCAATATGGCCGCTACCTGATGACATCACAATATGCAAATTACATGAGTAAATTTACTCCCATCACAAACTTTAGGTCATGATGAATATTTTTCTCATTTACATTATGGATCTATCTCTCACCACCTCCAAGCTACAGCATTTTGAAATCTTAAAGTCCAATTGGAATATTTTCCTAAATTAACTCTGTCGCCTAGAGGGTTCACATAAATGATTTAGGTATTGTATATGCAGGCATATCAAAGGTGTGATTTAAAAGAAGTTCTGAGGGGGAGAGGTGGGAATTTTGTGGTCACGAAATCCAGCTTGATCTTTCTTTTCCATTTCAGTGTTCCTGCAGAACTGCAGCAGTTGTTGGACAAAAGTGGGTTCCCTGTAAACGGAGTCTGGCCACATAAAAGAGGAACCAGAGAAACTGCGGCCAAATCAAGATGTGATGGAAGCTGGAATGACATCGGGCTACATGGGTCAGATGTAAACAGTAATATGAAGTGTAACACTGTCAAAAAATCCCTGAGCTGCTCTGAATATGGAGGAGGGTTTTAAGAGTTTTCAAGAGTTAAGAAACACTTATTAGAACAGCTCAAAGATGTTTCTATTAAGTATTTTAAGGCAACGCAAAAAGCAAATTTGAAGGAAATGGTTCACACGAAGAAAATCACAGTTAGATGTGACATTTCTGGTGAAATTTGTAATCATAAAGTAAATCTTAGGAAACACATGAGAATACACACAGGAGAGAAACCATTCAGCTGTGATGAATGTGGACAAAAATTTCGTATAAAGTCACACTTAAACAAACACATGAGAGTCCACACAGGACAGAAGTCATCCAGCTGTGATGAATGTGGACAAAGATTTTGTGAAAAGTCATACTTATACCAACACAAGAGAATCCACAGAGGGGAAAAACCATACAGCTGTGATGAATGTGGACAAAGATTTAATGAAAAGGGAAACTTAAACAAACACATGAGAGTCCACACAGGAGAAAAACCATTCAGCTGTGATGAATGTGGACAAAGATTTAGTGCAAAGGGAAACTTAGACCAACACATGAGAATCCACACAGGAGAGAAACCATACAGCTGTGATGAATGTGGACAAAGATTTAGTGTAAAGGGAAACTTAAATAGACACATGAGAATCCACACAGGAGCTAAACCATTTCCCTGTGAGGTTTGTGGGGAATTATTTCGATGGTGTAAAGGTTTAAAGAGGCACATGCTTGTCCACACAGAATGGAGACAACAAAGATGAAGATTTTGCTGGAAACTCTAAATAATGTGTCTAGTGTAGATAGGTGTGTGTTAGAACTTCAGGGGGTGATTTTTTTTTTCATGAAGGTCTCTCAGGAAAGAGTCACCTGGAAAAGTCAGACAAATTTACCCCTTTCTGTGTCAGTTCACACATCATACACGTTTCTTCTCATTTAAACTACGATGATCTCCCTCATACAGATGATCTCTCATGTGTACTACTATGAGCTCATGCACATATGGGTTTTGCATACGTTGCTGTTACCACTCATGGATACAGGATGTATTGATCATTTTGCTGTTTTCATTCATAATAGTAAGAATGTTAGTTTTTTCAGACATCTTGAATCAGATCTTTTCTTTCAGACACTTTCGGCTGTCACTTTAGTCTTCCTCAGAACTTTCAGGACTTTCTGGTATGACGTGTTTTTTAATACAACTGACCAGGAAATCCTGATGTGACATGTCTCAATCTCATGACCGGACACGGAAACTTATGAAATGCCCGTACCTGGTCACGTCTGTCTTGTCTGGGTATAGACACGTTTCACGGCTGAAACCACCGGAGCCGCCATGTCTGCTAGTTTCTGCCAAATGCTACAGGATTACAGGATACAGGATATTTTTCACTAAGGAGATACGCAAATCAACAACACACATTGGAAGAGCTCTCGAACTCGATGACTGAAAAGTCGATATTGTTAAACCTAAAAAGCGGTCTTGGACATTTCGTGCCGTATGTTGCTTCAGCAGCTTGTGAAAACAATTAAACATGCACCTTGTAAACTGAGCGAACTCACCATAGGACGGCAGCTACGTGACCGACCACCGGGTGCAGCCCACTGTCTCAAACTCTCCATTCTCCTTAACTCAAAAAAGAAAAAAAAATCCACTGTAACCACCACTCAAGCCTTCTGACAGGAATCACCCAGACACTGGCTCAGTGTTGAACATTTGTCTTTGTGGACACTAAACTGCTGTGTGTGTGTGTGTCGCTATCAAAACACAGCCGACTGCGACACTATGTAAGTCTATGGCGTTCCTGTTTATCACCATAGGACTCAACAAAGTACAAAAATACATTGCTAGTTGTAACATCAGGTCATTTCATCATATTATCCTCCCAGTTCAGTGTCGTAGCAGGTGAGGAAGTAATAAAACATGTTCTTTTATGAGAAATAAATGAGAATATTACCATTTTAGAGACATCACTATTCAGTGTAAATGAATGCAGATATTATCGACCGGAAGCGCTTGGCAGAAATTGATTGACTGTGGAAGTAAAACGGAAATGTCCGTGAAACTTGTCTATAAGGTTTTTTCTTTTTGGGACAATCAGAGAAACCAGATTACATCACAGAAACTGGATCTACTAGAAATAAAAGCATGCATTAATACCTCCATGCTAGCTAGAGAGAGGAATGGCTGGACTATTGTGATATTTAAGATGATAAAATCCTGTCTTTGTGACATTTCTAATGTGCGGAATAAAATCCAGCTCAGTCTTTTAGATAAATTTGACCTGACTTGAATCCCTGTCTGCTCATCCTGGTGCGTTGTCGGCGGCAAAAACGCGCTTGACGCCCAAAGTTTGACGCTGCTTCACATAAAATCAGACGCTGACATTCAGAGACCAAAAAGCTGCTGACGCGCGGCAAGAGCGTGTCTAGAGTGGTGATGGATCCGGCTGTTTTCCTTGTCTGTGCTTTACTATGGTGGATGAAACTGAGCAGCTCCTTGGCTTTATTTACTCCACAAAGCCAGAGAAAAATGTTGACGGGCGTTTGTGCGCCATGTGGGGATTCAACAGACTGTTTAGAGATGTTCTGAGTTTAGTTACTTTCACCGTTTACTCCAGGAACTGCACGCCGACGGTGGGCTCTTTCAGTTTTCATCCTATCCACCCCAGTTTAATGACCTACAGTCCCACCTCGGGACGGCATTAAAAGCTCATTAATCCGATCGGGATGGCAGGTCATCAACCCGCTGCCTGGGAACCTGGGACTGGACTCAGATCACAGTTTATCCTCCACTGTCTCCGTGGAGTGGAGAGATCCCCTGCTGTCTCCTCTGCATTTCCCCGTCGTGTCAGAAAATGTGTGTCTGCGTCACGACTGACACATGCTGAGTCTCTGACTGGTTGACGCACCGCGGCAGGCGCGGCAAAAGTTCAGATTTTCCAATTCCGGTGTTGCCGTGCCTGCCGCGTGGCAGGCGCGGCGAACGCCAAAACGCCCCAAACGCGCCGCGCCCGACGCCCTAAACACGCCGCAAGGAGGTTTGACGCTCCTTAACGTGCATTTACATAGACTTTGCATGTAAACCTGATGCCCTTGCCGCGCCTGCCGCGGTCGGTCTGAACGCACCATTACTTCATCTAACTTCATGACTTAAACATCAAATATAATCATTTTATATTTTCCTTTTTTTAATCTACTCCTGTATGAAATGTAACTTTTCTGTTTCTAATATAACCATTTTTCTGTTAATTTTTTTTATACAACTGCTTGATAGAAAATATGCAGCATTTAGTTTGACATTAGACCTTATTTTCTTAGAAATATTATGTAACACCTTTATGAAGAGTCACCAGGTTTGAATCAAGAACACGGAGGTGAGAAGAGACAGTGAGAAGGACTGAGCAGAGTATTGTTAAAAGAATTGGTCAGGAAAAGAAAAATTCAGAGTCAAGAATAAGATGTGACTTGCTTGCTGTGCAGCTGTGTGCTCTGTATTGTTCTGATTAACACATAATCTGAAAGTCCTTTGTCCAGAGTGTCCTTGCTGATGTTTTCAGTCATTGTATGAACTTTATTTGTGACCAAAAAAATCAATAAAACTATAGACCTTGAAATAGGGGTCTAGAAAAGGCAACAGTTTCCAATTTATTTATGGGGGATCCTGTTTAATGGGCTCCACTGGGATCAATGGAGAAGTACGGGTACTGGGGGCAGGTCATGAGGTCAGGGTCCACACCCAGAGTGACCCCTTCCCGTCTTCCCAGATCTACTAACAAGTGACTGAACAGGTTTTAATTTGTGTAGTTTAGTCAACTTTCCTCTGGTAAACAGAAAGTGGTCTGCAGGACACCTTGTTGGGATTTCTTGAGATAAAGTCCTGACTAGTCAGTGTCAGACTGTGTCATTGGCCGTTTTGTGTATTTCTACAGGCAAGTCCCGTTGAGACACACAGTCTCTTTTGCAAAGGAGATCTGTTTCCCAAACGTACATGTCTTTAGATTGTGGGAGGAAGCTGGAGTACCCGGAGAGAACCCACGCATACACAGAGAACTTGCCACGGTTCCAACCCCTCCAGTGGTGAAAGTTAGATCAGATTCTTGCAGGAACTGTGCAACTCAAGGGGTCTTTTTTTTTAAGCTTGCACACTTTGCGCGGTTGCATCACCCCAGGAGCATGCTCTTTTCTGACTGTACCGTACCGTACCGTCTTCTTCCGCTTATCCGGGATCGGGTCGCGGGGGCAGCTGCCTAAGCAGGGAAGCCCAGACTTCCCTCACCCCGGCCACAGCCGCCAGCTCATCCGGGGGGATCCCGAGGCATTCCCAGGCCAGCCGGGAGACGTAGTCCCTCCAGCGTGTCCTGGGTCTCCCCTGGGGTCTGGTCCCGGTGGGACGTGCCTGGAACACCTCACCAGGGAGGCGTCCAGGGGGCATCCTAACCAGATGCCCGAGCCACCTCATCTGGCTCCTCTCTATACGGAGGAGCAGCGGCTCTAATTTGAGTCCCTCCCGGATGACCAAGCTCCTCACCCTATCTCTAAGGAAGAGCCCGGCCACCCTGCGGAGGAAACTCATTTCGGCCGCTTGTACCCGGGATCTCGTTCTTTCGGCCATGACCCACAGCTCATGGCTATAGGTGAGGGTAGGAACGTAGATGGACCGGTAAATCGAGAGCTTCGCCTTCTGGCTCAGCTCCTTCTTCACCACGACGGACCGATGCAAAGTCCGCATCACTGCAGACGCCGCACCGATCCGTCTGTCCATCTCCCGTTCCATTTTCCCCTCACTCGTGAACAAGACCCCGAGATACTTAAACTCCTCCACCTGGGGCAGGACCTCACTCCCAACCCGGAGAGGACATTCCACCCTTTTCCGGGCGAGGACCATGGTCTCGGATTTGGAGGTGCTGATTCTCATCCCGGCCACGTCACACTCGGCTGCAAATCGCCCCAGCGAGAGCCGGAGATCACGGCCCGATGACGCCAACAGAACCACGTCATCTGCAAACAGCAGAGACCCGATCCTGAGGCCACCAAACCGGATACCCTCAACACCTCGGCTGCGCCTAGAAATCCTGTCCATAAAGGTTATGAACAGGATCGGCGATAAAGGGCAGCCTTGGCGGAGTCCAACTCTCACCGGGAATGGATCCGACCTACAGCCGGAAATGCGGACCAAGCTCTGGCACCGGTCGTACAGGGACCGGACAGCTCGAACAAGGGGGTCCGGCACCCCGTACTCCCGGAGCACCCCCCACAGGAATCCCCGGGGGACACGATCGAACGCCTTCTCCAAGTCCACAAAGCACATGTAGACTGGTTGGGCGAACTCCCATGCCCCCTCCAGGATCCTGAAGAGGGTGTAGAGCTGGTCCACTGTTCCACGACCAGGACGAAAACCACACTGCTCCTCCTCAATCCGAGGTTCGACTATCCAACGGACTCTCCTCTCCAGTACCCCTGAATAGACTTTACCAGGGAGGCTGAGAAGTGTGATCCCTCTGAAGTTGGAACACACCCTCCGATCCCCCTTTTTGAAGAGGGGGACCACCACCCCAGTCTGCCAGTCCAGAGGTACTGCCCCCGATGTCCACGCGATGCTGCAGAGGCGTGTCAGCCAAGACAGCCCCACAGCATCCAGAGCCTTAAGAAACTTCGGGCGGATCTCATCCACCCCAGGGGCCCGGCCACTGAGGAGCTTTTTGACTACCTCGGCGACCTCAGCCCCCGTGACAGGAGAGTCCACCCCTGAGTCCCCAAACTCTGCTTCCTCCTCGGAAGACGTGTTGGTGGGATTGAGGAGTTCTTCGAAGTATTCCCTCCACCGGCCCACGACGTCCCGAGTCGAGGTCAGCAGCCCACCATCCCCACTGTACACAGTGTTGACGGTGCACTGCTTCCCCTCCTGAGCCGCCGGATGGTGGACCAGAAAGGCCTCGAAGCCGTCCGGAAGTGAAGTGGAACGAAATTTGTTGGATAATTTAAACTTTTTTTAAAAATAAAAAACTGAAAAGTGGGGCATGCGATATTATTTGGCCCCTTTACTTTCAGTGCAGCAAACTCTCTCCAGAAGTTCAGTGAGGATCTCTGAATGATCCATTGTTGTCCTAAATGACTGGTGATGATAAATGGAATCCACCTGTGTGTAATCAAGTCTCCATATAAATGCACCTGCTCTCTGATAGTCTCAGGGTTCTGTTTAAAGCGTAGAGAGCATCATGAAGACCAAGGAACACACCAGGCAGGTCCGAGATACTGTTGTGGAGAAGTTTAAAGCCGGATTTGGATACAAAAAGATTTCCCAAGCTTTAAACATCTCAAGGAGCACTGTGCAAGCAATCATATTGAAATGGAAGGAGTATCAGACCACTGCAAATCTACCAAGACCCGGCCGTCCCTCCAAACTTTCATCTCAAACAAGGAGAAGACTGATCAGTGACGCAGCCAAGAGGCCCATGATCACTCTGGATGAACTGCAGAGATCTACAGCTGAGGTGGGAGAGTCTGTCCATAGGACAACAATCAGTCGTACACTGCACAAATCTGGCCTTTATGGAAGAGTGGCAAGAAGAAAGCCATTTCTCAAAGATATCCATAAAAAGTCTCGTTTAAAGTTTGCCACAAGCCACCTGGGAGACACACCAAACATGTGGAAGAAGGTGCTCTGGTCAGATGAAACTAAAATCAAACTTTTTGGCCACAATGCAAAATGATATGTTTGGCGTAAAAGCAACACAGCTCATCACCCTGAACACACCATCCCCACTGTCAAACATGGTGGTGGCAGCATCATGGTTTGGGCATGCTTTTCTTCAGCAGGGACAGGGAAGATGGTTAAAATTGATGGGAAGATGGATGGAGCCAAATACAGGACCATTCTGGAAGAAAACCTGTTGGAGTCTGCAAAAGACCTGAGACTGGGACGGAGATTTGTCTTCCAACAGGACAATGATCCAAAACATAAAGCCAAATCTACAATGGAATGGTTCACAAATAAACGTATCCAGGTGTTAGAATGGCCAAGTCAAAGTCCAGACCTGAATCCAATCGAGAATCTGTGGAAAGAGCTGAAGACTGCTGTTCACAAACACTCTCCATCCAACCTCACTGAGCTCGAGCTGTTTTGCAAGGAAGAATGGGCAAGAATTTCAGTCTCTCGATGTGCAAAACTGATAGACATACCCCAAGCGACTTGCAGCTGTAATTGCAGCAAAAGGTGGCGCTACAAAGTATTAACGCAAGGGGGCCGAATAATATTGCACGCCCCACTTTTCAGTTTTTTATTTTTTAAAAAAGTTTAAATTATCCAATAAATTTCGTTCCACTTCACGATTGTGTCCCACTTGTTGTTGATTCTTGACAAAAAATTGAAATTTTATATCTTTGTTTGAAGCCTGAAATGTGGCGAAAGGTTGAAAGGTTCAAGGGGGCTGAATACTTTCGCAAGGCACTGTAGCTGTTATTGCTGCCAAAGGAGCTGCAACCAAGTACTGATTGTGACTTAATGACTTAGTGTGAATACTTTTGCAACAATGACATACAAACTTATGCAACCTATTCATAGTAAAGAGCGCTTACGAACAAGAACAGTGATGGATTGTTGTGTTTGTGCCATTTCCTTTCATATAAAAAAGGTGAAACCCACTTTTGCTTTGTTCTTTTCGGAGCAATTTAGTTTTGGTCATGGGTACGAATACTTTTGCAACCCACTGTATGGCAAGTTATAGGCTACATTTATTTTCAGGTTAAGTATTTCTTTAGGAGAGAACAACAATAACTTCAACATAACTGAAGTATTTTCTCTGTTGTGAGAAAGAACACAATGGCCCTCATTTATCAAGCAAGCGTAGAAATGATCGCACATCTGATCGTAAAAATGGTCGTACGATTGGACCCACGTGTGATTTATTAAAACATTCGTATCAGACCAATCTCGCCGTACGAACAAAAGAGTCTTGATTAATACCACGGCTGAAATCCATCGTCATTTAAATGTCACGCCCACGGATACCCCCTTAAACATGCATGACTATGAGGCTTCACCCAGTGAGGTTGAACCATGGAGAGAAGAGATTCTGCCAAAAAAGAAACTTCAGATCCGAGCCTGACGTAGATAGGGACAGGAGGAAAGATGACTTGCATGAGCAAAGCTAAGGGACAGTCTACTGACTGAGCACTTATCCAACTTTAAAGTATAGATTACTTATTAGAAATGACAGATCGGCTCCGGTCTCCTCCGTATAGCTCAGTGGGGGCTGCAGAGCGGCTCCCGGCGCATCTGCTCCTCTGACTGTGCATCAAATCTCTCCGTCAGCGGTCCAAGCGATGTGCAGCACTGCACAGGACAGGAGTGTAGTGTAGATTTTCTCCAAGTCTAAAGCAGCGTTTCATCCTGCTGCTCTGACACCGACCTGCCCACCAGCCTGAAGCAGCGCTCCACCTGGGCACCTGCACGTGTGCGTACTGATGCCTACCTCCGCTCCTATGTGGCAGTTTTACCAGCAGGATGATGAGATGCACAAAGAGTGAAAAGCACTTGTCTCCTAGAACTATATGTTAATGATTTTAATAATTTGTTGAGATAAATGGAGGAAATAAATTCAGTCACAGCTATTTTTGTAATTTTGGGAATACATTCTACATTCCCTTTTTTCCTTTTTCTTTGCAAATTGGTTCATTCTTTGTGCTGATATGTGAATACTTATGTTTAAATGACAGTTTGTGGTTTGGATAATAAATATTTTCATGTTCTGCTGCGCTGCAAACACTCACTGACTCAAACTTGCGTACACAAACTCAGAGCTGTCGTGAGATTTGATCGTATCCTGTGCTCACATCAAAATTGGTAAATGCCGAGTCTTGCGTGGAAATGGTCGTACGCACAGATTTTTGTCATACGATCGTTTGATAAATGAGAGTCATTGAGTTTCCTCACTTCCATTTTTATTTGTTTGCCGAAGGACTTGCCACACATATCAAATGAAACAGATTAAACCATTGTTCACCTTAACTTGAGACTAATCCTAATTTTAATCTAACAGCTACCAGACTTGTTAGAAATGAGACTACTCTGTAAACCATAGTATCATATTCTGTCTCTCAGTGTATGTGGTTTCTCTGCAGACTGACATTAAAGGTGCAACAACATCAAATTTGACTTTTCTGGGGTTTTGGGGGTATAATTTGATCTGTTGTGCACTGATGAGGTCATGTGAATGTCCAGAGTGAGAATCAAAGTTCCTGTTTATGGTCAGTCAGCTTTGTCTCTCTGCTCAGAAACAGTTGAATCAGACAGCAGCTTATTATTCTACGTAGTTCTATCATTCTGCATAATTCAATTGCTCAAATCAGGGCTATATACACATATAAAATATATATATATATTTATATTAATATATAATTAATATATATACATGAAGACACTCTTACACAGAATGCAGAAAAGGTATTGTAGAAACATTTTTAATGATGTAATTCTCTTTTGCTTCCCCCTTCTCCACAGCGAAGTCCTCATCCCAGGCAGTACAGCAAACTTAATCCCTCTGTGTCCTTGCTGGCCCTGTATTTTGATGGCCACACACTATAAAATGTTTAACTTCAAAATATGAGTTAAAGCGCTGCCTGAGAATTTTTACTTGAATGGAATGTGTTTTACTTGTTTAAGATGTGTTTGATTTAGTATTTTGATTTATAACAACAACATACCAGAAGTTTGTTCAACTGACACAAAATAATACATTAGATCAACAAAAATGCCAAAATTCAATTTACAGTGCAGTCACCTCCAGGCTGATGTCCGGCTCTGAAGGAAGTCTTTTAATGCCCCAATGGCTGCACTGGGGAAAGAATGTGACGATGGTTGGGGGCTAGAAATAGACACCCTGGTGTTCCTTTTCTGGCTCACCAGTGCCACATCCTACCGTGTGGTTGCCAGGGCTTTCAACACGCCGGTCAGCCGTTCACCGGGCAGTGCACAGGGTGAGTGCAAAAATAGCCAACCTCCTCCACCAAGTGGTTCGCCACCCCACTGCTGAGGAACTCCCTGGTTTGGGTGCCCGCTTTGCCCGCATCGCATGATCAGCCGCCTTCAACTGAGTGGTAGGAGCCACCGATGGTTGTCACATTCGGGTGACGCCCCCGGCACAGGACCCCGCCTGTTATTACAACAGGAAGCTCTTCCATTCTGTCCAGCTGCAGGCCATTTGTGATGACACTGGAAGGTTCCTGGATGTCTTCGTGGGGAACTGTGGATCTGTTCATGACGCCCGAGTGTTGCAGAACAGCCCCATCCATTATGAGCAATCCTTTGTGTTTGTGTGAGTTTATGTTTGTATAATAAAGATTCACAATATGAATTTCAACACATTGAATAGAAACTGAATTAGAAAAAATGAATTCCATGAAAATTGCTGAATATTTGAAATATAACTAGAACAGAAAACAGGTGCCTAATGGCACTTGCCAGGCCGACATTGTAAATACGAAACCTGTTCTTCACGTTTTTACCTGGTTAAATAAAGTTTAAATAAAATAAATAACATAAAATATTTCTAACAATTTGCAGAACTTCTCAAGAATGTGCATGAGGCTCCTCTCTAGTTGCCGCCGCCTGGTCTCTCCTGTCCTCCCTCTCCCTCATCTCTCTCTGGTATCGTTCTTCCCTCTCCACTGTCTCCCTATTGATAGTTTTCAGTCACATGACCTGGCGGGCAAAAGATGACGGGGCGCCCAAGGGGCAAACTCCGCCTCAGAACAGTGAAGCTCGCTTCCGCGTTGCAAATAGTGTAATCCTCCCTTCATCCGCTAGGGGCTGGCTCCAAGAGCGAGCAAATCCCCATAGACTCCCATGTTAAAAACGCCAACTTCACAGCAGAAATAAACAGGTTTACAGCCTGGTTCAAAAAATCATTTTAGGTTTATTAGGTCAAGTTTACCTTCATGTCAACTGTGAGTGGGGTGAATTTTTTTATAACTCATTCGTTTAGATGTTATTTATTCTTCAAATTACACATAATTAAGGGCGTGTCCTTATGATTGACATGCGGCAGACCGGAAGCTCCGCCTGCCGACCGGAGGCTCCTAGTTAGCTCCTTCTTTGCTCTTAATAAGGTCTCAGTTTGTTACAGAGTCGCACAACGGCGGTGTTTAGTCAGCGAATTGCAAGTCATGTCTTACCTTAACCATGCCGCTTAGGGGGCTTATCTTTGTTAGCTCCTCTTAGTTTCGTGTTAGCTCAGTTAGCGTTTAGCCCACAGTACGTCAGCTGTCAATCATTTGCCCCGCGGCCGCGTTGTGCCCATTTTAGTATTTTCCTGGAGTGACGACGTACGTGACACGGCAAGATGGCGACGGTAAGACACGCCCAACTGGCTTCACATTTCTCTATTCAGAAGAGACCGGAAGCTACGTCCAGTAATTATATACAGTCTATGGGGGCGCCGCAGACTCTGTGCAGACACACGACAGAAAAGTGGTTTAAGTCAGCTGTCAGTCACCACAAAGAAAGATACAGGAATAAGATGGAAGTGTTGGACTCTTGCATGCGCGTGGGAAGGTGTTTTAACTAGGGGGGGGGGCTGCCAAATGAATGAATGAATGATGTCATTTTTTTCCCATGGGCATCGCCACGTCTACAGTACGTGAATGAAAATAGTAATAATAGTGATAATAAAAACTACATCTCCGCTAAGCATTAATGTTATACAGGACGTTTAACTCCGTCTTATCTGAATCTGTTGTTTAAGAGGGTTTAAAGGGGAAGTTCAGGATTTTTGACATAGGGCCTCATTTACAAGTGAGCCATAATGCTACTTATCACTGAAGACGGTTTCAACATATTTCATTCCATTATTCTAGTTCTAGGAGGTTGCTGATGCTAATGCTAGTGGAGGTTAATAGGAATCTGCTAGCCTGTTATTAATAACCAATCTTATCCACTCCACAGAACATTCGAGGCAAATCATTTCTAACTTCAGACTATCTGTGTAAATGCCGTGTTAACAGAATAATGTTACAAATAAAACTAACCTGTGTTTCGTTGCATTTTGATTGTTGCTGCTGAGAAACTTTATAAAGTTTTACTTCCTGTATGTGGCAGCAGAGTGATGTCATCTGCTGCTACATGCATGAAGGAATCTGATTACACAAATATAAAGTCTAAAATACGGCCACGTCTGAAAGGCACGAGGATATGTCGGATTTTGAAGATGATTTAGAACTTTTTTCATCGAACTAACTGTCACCATGTCTCTATGAACTGGAATACACTGGCAAAGGTAGTAAGCTGGTAAGAAACTAGTTCCTCAATATGTAATGCAAAATTTGTCATACAAGGCTAGTTTTACTAGTTTAACACACAAGTTTACTAGTTTAACACAACATTTACACAGATAGACTTGCTGATTTGCCTCGGATGTTCTGTGGAGTGATTAAGATTGTTATTAATGACAGGCTAGCAGATTCCTATTGACTTCCGCTAGCATTAGCATCAGCAACCTCCTGGAACTAGAATAACGGGATGAAATATGTTGAAACTGTCTTCAGTGATAAGTAGTATTCTGGCTCACTTGTAGATGAGGCCCTATGTCAAAAATTCTGAACTTCCCCTTTAAGGGTTGATTGTTCATTTGCACTGAGCATGGGCCACATCACGGCCAGACGCACGTGAATGACATTCGCATGTAAACAGGAAGTTCATTTCTGGGACTAGCGAAGTGATGCTGGCCAGAGAAAACAGATTTTTTTTCTTCATTTAGACTGACAATGAGGTGACGTTGTTGCCATGAGTAAATAATGACTATAAAACTTTCATGGCTGAGCAAATTTTCGACTGGGAGTCGAGTTGTTAAGACTACGTTCCTGTGGCCCGCTTTGCTAACTGCTATCAGTCTGCAGCAGGTTTTGTTGTCCTCACTTTTCACTAAACGGTGAAGTTACAAACCTGCTGACCCATTGGCTTGGGATTAACATGTCCTCCTTAGCTGGCTAAAGAAATACGCGAATAAAAGGCCCTTAAACGCCGGGTAAATGTTGACAATAGCAGGGATCATGCTCGTTTAAGCACTTACACAGGCTAGTATAGAGCTTGAGGAGTTGTCGTCACAGCGTGTCGCCCCGCCCCTCCTAACCGGCGTTCCGACATGTTTTTTGTACACTTACTGAGAGCTACGTTGGTTGTGACTGGAGATGTTACTAAAATAAATGTTATTTAATGACAAATTTTATTAGTCAAGTCTTTCTTAATATTGATACTGATTTTAGAGATCTTGTTTACATTGTCAAGTTTAAGCTTGAAAGTAAATACATTTTGAAGTATGTCTTGCAGTATTTGGCTTTAAACAAGGTGCAAAAATGCTGAAGAAAGCTTAAATGGACGGGCATTTTTACTGTGTAGGTTCCCCCAGATTCCTTTCCAAGGAATTGGGGGTGTGTTCAACCTCCAATGTTCCCAGGTCCAGAAAACACCCCTAACTATGGTTAAGTAATGCTTATTAGGCTGTGCATTTATGCTATGCATTTATAAAGTGTTACCAAAGGGATAAATGTTTACACTTTACAATAAGGGTCCAAATAACATTCAGTAATGGTTAACTATGGTTAAGTAATGCTTATTAGGCTGCA
>JALJCO010009705.1:0-460626 GCA_023101725.1 Atherinomorus stipes
GTCAGTCATGTCATTTTCTGTACCGCTTATCCAGTTCAGGGTCGCGGGGGTTGCTGGAGCCTATCCCAGCTATTATCAGGCGAGAGGCGGGGTACACCCTGGACAGGTCGCCAGTCTGTCGCAGGGCCAACACAAAGAGACAGACAACCATTCACGCTCACATTCATACCTAGGGACAATTTAGATTGATCAATTAACCTAACATGCATGTCTTTGGACTGTGGGAGGAAGCCGGAGTACCCGGAGAGAACCCACGCATACACGGGGAGAACATGCAAACTCCACACAGGAAGGCCACAGTTGGAATTGTTTGAACCCCCTCCCCAGCCGGGAATCGAACCAGCGACCTTCTTACTGTGAGGCTGCGGTGCTAACCACCACACCACCGTGCAGCCCCTGAAACTGAAGCCCCTGTCACTGAAACTACTGTAGTTTTTTTTTTTTTCTTTCATTTCCCCAGACCATTAGATTTTGTGGTTGTATATTACCAATATAGTTAAATTAGAAATTCCTAACATTTCTATTTGTATAAGTCAGCTTTTGCTACAGCAATAGGTGAGGTAAGTGTTACCAAGTGTAAGACCTATAGTCTACCATGAATACTTTTTTTTTTTTTTCCTTGACAGTAATGTTTAAAGAATAAAATCTGGTATTTTCACAGTGGGCAGGCTACTCCACACAACTAATATCTGACTCAGATTCCTACCTTTACCCACCGAGACAATTTGTCTCAGTGGGTAGTGCATTCCAGAACTTGAATATTGTTGAATATTGCCTCATAAAACCTGAAGGTTTGCTGGAAAACTTTAAAACAGAATATTGCTAAAACTTTTGAGCCACTGAGAATTTTTTTTTTCTCATTTCCCCTTTAAGGGCTTTTTTTTAACATAAGAATATTCACATACATACATACATAGACATACATAGACATCTATACATTGTGTAGAGAGAGAAAGAAAGAGTCATGAAAATAATAGTAGAAAATAATGATGAATAAAATGATTGCAATAATTGCTGCAGAGAAGATTTGATCTAAATTCTTTCCAAAACTCCTTCATATATATACAGTATATATATATATATATATACATATAATAAAAAGTTCAAATTTCATGTCTGTTATTGTCATCTGTGTTCTTTAACAGTCGTTTTCTCTTACAGATAAGTGAGAATTTATATATTCATATATACTGTATATACAGGTACTACCCAAAAAATTAGAATATCCTGAAAAAGTTCATGTATTTCTGTAATTCAACTAAAAAGGTGAAATTTACATATTGTATAGATAAATGACATGCAAATCAATATATTTCAAGCTTTTATTTGTGTGGATGTTGCTGATTAGGACTTGCAGCTTAAGAAAACCTCAAATTCAAAAACTCAAAAAATTAGAATATTGCATGAAATCAATTATAAAAGGATCTTAAAAGCAAAAAAGTTGAGCCTCCTTAAATAAAATCTTGCATCTGTACTTAATATTTGGTTTGGGCCCTTTTGCATGAATGACTGCCTTAAGTTGAATTACAGAAATACAAGAACTTTTTCCAGATATTCAAATTTTTGGGGTAGTACCTGTGTATAAAAGAATTTACCAAATAAAAAAATTTAGACATTTATACACCTGAGATGTCCTAAGACATCCAAGTTGGGTTAATTGGTTCTAGATTCTACCTAGGAGTTAATGCAAGTGTAAATGGTTGTTTGTCTCTCTCTTGTCTGATTACTGCTGATAGGCTCCAGTGACCCTGCGACCCTGAATTGGAATAAACAGTACAGAATATGAATGAATACATCTGAAATTAAGCTTTTAAAACAATAAATTCAGCCAATATGAGCATCAGAATTAGGTGTACAGTATCACAGATGTGACAGTACCAACACAGTTCAGCTTGATCTTTTCCTGTGTTCTGTTTTGTATTCTAAAGCGAACACATCTGTTAACTGAACTTCAAGGCTGAACCAAGGATGACGCTGTGCACTCGAATCGTTAATGTTTGCTCAAGTGAAAATCTTAATTGTACACAGACTTGAGTTTATTCTTTTTAAAGTTTTCATAAAAACATTGAATCTTCTAGGGGGGACTGACAATCACCTGGTCTTGGTGGACTTGAGGCCTAAGGGTATTGATGGGGCCCGGGCTGAGAGGGTGCTGGAGCTTGTGTCAATCACTGCCAATAAGAACACCTGCCCTGGAGACAAGAGCGCCCTGACTCCTGGTGGCCTGAGGCTCGGTAAGAAACAACCTCACATTGGCACACATAAGCCACGAGAGAGATTTCAAAGTGGAAACCATAAACATTTTTTCTTTCTTTTTTGGCATTTATTCTATTATTTATTTAATCTGCTTTTACATGTTCAAAATGTACCCCAGCATATGGAAGTGATGGAGCCACCAAATAAGCCGCAAGCACTGAGCTCCTCATGAATAATTAAATTTGTTTGGCTTTTTAATCATCTTCCAGGAAGTTCAGGAGCTTCCACATCTGCAGCCCCATGTTCAGCTTTGTCTTCAAGCAGATCTCTTGCCATGCTCTGCAGTTATAGCTTTTCTTTGGACTGCTCTTCAAAGCAGAAACTCATCAAACATCAGAATCTGTGTAGTTGTAGATCTCTGTTTTAACACATCTCACAGCAGTCAGAGTGGATTAATGACATGTCAAGAAGCCTCAGGTTTCCTTTGTTAAAAAAAAATTAAAACACAAAAAAATTCATTTTTCTCTCCTATGTCAGGAAAAATATTATTGCCAAAAATTGCAAACAGTGTTGACAGTGAAAACAAATAAAAAGAGAAAAAGTACTTGTATTTCTTTTCTTCTTTGTACTAGGTGCTCCAGCTCTGACCTCCAGACAGTTCAAAGAAGAAGACTTTTGCAGGTTGTTGAGTTCATGGATGAAGGTTTCAAGATTGCCTTGGATGTCAAGAAAAAGACAGGTTGGTCTGCTCTGAGGAGAGAAATGAATATGGAACTGGATGGTTACTGAGAACACATCCCTCTGTTTTTCAGCTTTTTGGTCAAAGCAGAGTGAAATTATTAATCAGGAAGTAAAATGTGGTTGTATTGAATAGCTGGAAGAGAAAAGACATTTAAAAAAAGAAAACTGTACTGATGCAACAAAGCAAGTTAAAAATAAAAAGCTGAGCCTCTTGTTTTTCAACTACAGGAAAGCTTCAGGACTTCAAGAACTTCCTTCTCCAGGACCCAGATACGGTGGCTCGTATCGCAGACCTGCGGCACCGTGTCGAGGCTTTTGCCAGGCCGTTCCCCATGCCAGGGTTCCACGACCATTAGGCCAGTCGATATGGAGTCACGGGTCTGTAACGGCCAGGTGGCAGACAGCTGGCTGGGGCAGAAGTGTGCATGGAGAAAATGGAGAAAATGGAAAAATGTCACGGTCATGAAATGTAGACAGTGCCTGTGAATTGGGATGGCTAGAGTTCACTTTTTCCAATCAGATCTGAGAAGCAACATTTTTCATACTTTTTGCTGTCATCCATCAGTCTATTCATCTGAAACCCGAGCTTCCAGTTTGAGGTAAATAAACAATGAAAGGAAGGTCGACGGATTTCTCATAGAGCAGAAGAACCTACCGTCTGTAGTGTGAAGATCCAGTCAGCTGTGTTCACGCCATGCAACCAACATGCATGATGTCACACCAAACAAAGACCAACACTTAGCATCTAACTTGATAAATGAAGAATTAGTTGCTATAGGATACATTCAGTCTTAATTTTGTAAATATTCATAATAATCCCTTTTTTTTTATTATTGTGGCTGCACATTGCTGTCACTTCCTGCTTTTGAAACCAAACACAGATGGAGGCTTAATGAGGTGAAGGAGGGTTCTGTCAGGGAATGATGTGTTGGTTTATTTTTGGAGGGGTGCTTTTTGTTCAAAACTAAAAATTAACTAAAAATGCCTGATTTTTTTTTTTTCTTTTTAAAGTAGGCTTTTAATATAGAAATAATGAGCCACTTATTTGTAAGATGGGAAAGACCAACCGGATTATACATGAAGTTAGCTACTCATCTTTAGAAAAAGAATAATTTAGTAAAACACAAAAAATTTTGCTCAGATAGTTTAAAGCTATATTTCACATTTAAATTGATATGAATTTATGTTAAAGGAGCTGAGAATATGTTGTTTTGACACTTCAGCTTATTATAGATGTCAGATAGTAAATGATCTGTGTTTTGTTATCACAAAAAGTAATGAATATCCAGAATGAATACTCGAAATGTCACCCTGTCATTCCTGTCATTTCAGTCTGTTTACAGAGTGTATACTTTTCTACATATTGTTTTATAAGAGTTAACTTTATAATTGCCATCATTTCCAAGATATAACGTTTCTATCTAGCACCATGTGTACCGTGATGTCCATCTGCTTGATAATTTGACAGTATTGTCATCGTTACCACATCAGTGAGGAAGCAAGATTGGTTTGTGAAATGACGCAAACAGCACAATTTAGAAATGGGTGTTGAATATTATGGGGTTTGTTGATCTTTTAAAGTGAACTACAATCAAATGCGTTGTCCATATCTCAACTGTAACAACTCTGCCAAAATAGAGCATTATTTTAATAGTGTTAATTAATCTGCTGTTGATCTTGCATCTATGCCACAGTGTCAGCCATTGTACACTGAAACTGTTTTGAACTAACATTATTACAGAATATTTTTTATTAATTTTATTAGTCCTAATAAAGTTTAAACATGCAAATTTAGCCTGTCTGTTGTCTAGTTGATATATATTCGTCAAGGCTTGCTACAGCAGCAAACTTTAAAAAGCATTATGTTAGAATTGTCTTTATTATGATGGTTTATTTAGGAAAAAAAGAGTTGGAGACATAAATGTTGCTATGTAGTTATTAATAGCTATTAGCATTCTGATGTTGCAATTGGATTCAAGTGCATAATTAAACAGATTAATAGTTAAATTAGAATTAAATACCTTCATGTAAGTGCCTCAGTCTCATCCAGCTAACTTGGGGTATTTTTAATCAGATTTAAAGGATGGTTTAAATGTTTTAGTGATATAACAGGTTCTTGCTGCTGGTTCTTGAGCAACATTTTGGAAAGATGGTGCAAGTTTCCAAATGAAAGCAACAAAATTAACCAAATTGCAGTGACAGATGTTGCAATGTTACAAACTCTTATGTTAACAAAATTTCAACCAAATATGCATTGTTTAAGCAACAAACTATCTGTTCCAGGTAATGTATGAAATTTGGGATAGCTACATATTTTGCATTGTATATTCCATGCCTGCTTGATAGACACAGTTGCAACATCAGGACTTCCCTGAGGGACTGCCATTTGTTGGAGACCTTGGAGGAGTTAAAGGTTGGTTGAACTTCTTGACAAAACAGTTTGACAGTTCAATACTGATGAGTAAATAAAAGCAATAATGTCTGCACAATGAACTCAACTGGAAACAAACATTTCTATGTTCAGTAGCAGCTGGAGAACTAGGCTTACTGGGGGGGGGGATTCTGTGGTTTGTGTGTGTGTGATTTATGGGTAGTTTCACTCTAATGCCCCAAAGATTGTTTTGCAGTTGACTACAGTTGTGCTTTACATTATGAGTCCAGTGAGATGGAGCTGCTCTCTTTTTCTTTCTGCTACTTCCCACATGACACTCAAGCGCACTCCTCTTGGTAGGGTGGGCTGTTTAAAGCTTTAGCCTGTTCACCTTCTGCTTGCTTCACAGCTGTTAACACTGTGAAGCGGGAATCATGCTTTCACTGCTGATGATCATCTTGCATTTTACTGCCTTCAGGACAGATGAGCTGCACCAAACAACTCAACTTTCCCACTCTCTACATACAGTAGGGTCCATCTGCTAATATCTGGAAGCTGCTGGAAACCAGTGCTTCTACGAGGAAGTTTTTCTTCCCACTGGAGTTTTTTTGACCAGGATCATTTTGTGCTTGAGGGTTGTGTGGAGGTTGCTGATAGTGGTTGCTATGGTCTTGTTTTATCTGTGCAGACTACATAGCATTTAACTTTCTATAAATTATGAGGTTATTCTTCTAATCCCAGTTTTTTATGCTCTCCTGTGACCAGCTTTACATGAGGCATGACTGAGCTTTGGGTGGAGTTGAAACATTTCTACAGGCTGCTACGGTTCTTGAGGTTTTCTGGGAGCTTATATCAACTGTCAGATTGAGGGCCATCTTGTGTAATAGCTTTAAGGGACTTTTTGGGCCCTGCGATGGACTGGCAACCTGTCCAGGGTGTACCCTGCTTTCCCCCTGCTAATTGCTGGGAGAGTCTCCAGCAACCATGAGTTGGACTTAGCACTATAGAAAATGGAAGGATGGATGGGATTTTGTGGTGACTGTGGTTAATTAGATGCCAATCATTTCATCTCAATGTGATTCTTGTTTTAGGATTTTCTAAAAAAAATAAAAAAAACAGTGACAGTTTTCATGTATCTTTGTGAGTTTTGCTGCTTCTCATCACATGCCATATAATCTTTCATATGAGCCTTGCCTGCTCCAAGGCAGTGTTTTATATCATTTTTTGCATGCATGAATTAATAATTACATTTTGCAATGTTTTGGCCACCGCTGCAATATCAAGCAAATTGCTGTTTTTAGAGTTTTACTCCATTCACCAAACACAGTAATGCTCTGCTGGGAAATGGCCATGTTGTAGTTCCAACTCCAGGGTTTTTAAATTAATGCTGGCACAGAGCTCGGTGTTAAATGGAGTCCTGAAGGAGTTATTTTCCATTGGCTTGTACAGTAAAGCCCCAAAGGATCCATATTTATGCCAAATTTAGAAATATATGGCAGATTTAGAATGAATATTTTTGACCAACAGGTTTGCACTGGCTTAAAATGACATGAACAAGAAGCAAATGACAGAATGATGCTTTGTTACAGAATTCACTTGCACAGTAAAATTCACCGTCACCTGGTATGTTCAACTGCCCATCCAACATGTGATTTGTTTTAGTCCCATGATTCAAGATTTTCAGATGTTTTCAGCTTTACATTTATGGCTTCTTTTAGATTTGTCAAAACATAATATGTATGCTCACAAAGTCAGCAAGTTTAGAGCTTTTAATGTTAATCATTAACTTTATTCTGAGCTGAAATTGTGTGTAAAATTAAACAAAAATGTATTTGCCTGTCAGCATGGGTGGAAAATCTCTATATTTAATACTCTAAATTCTGCCAGTCTGCTCATGGGAACTTTAAATACAGCAAACTCTGCCTACGCACACTGTATTGAGATGGTATAAGTGGAGGTGGTTCCACATTATGCATGTATGGTTTGAGAGATATTAGGACAGGCTGATAGTAATTTTGTCTTAGTCAAAATTATGCTGTCTGGTTGCATCTGATATTTAATTCTAGTTCATAGCAGGTCATACTCAAATATAGGAAGCTGCTTCCTTTGGTTATTGAGAAACGCTGCTTTTGTAAGCAACACTTTGCAAAAAGAAAAAAAAAACCTTGTGAGCAAGTGGTATTGTGTTAAAAGGTAGTTAGGTGGAGCACAGTTTATGTAATGGATCCCTGTCTTAATCCTGTGCAGGAGTAAGCAGAGTTAACCATTTTTTTCAAAGCATGGATGAATAATATCTTTTAGCAGCAGAGGGGATTGTAAAATCACTCTGTAAAATGAATAGGCTCATAAGCAGGAGAGAGTGCAATGAGAAATACTCCTCAGTTGTAATTGTTATAATCGTACACAGTAATACCCATCTGGTACATCTCCCTGTAATGTTGGTCATATATCAAAGCCCTAAAACTCCCTCTAATCTGCCCTCTGCTCACGTAAAAACACATGCATGCAAACACAAATGAAAAGATGATCAAATGAAATCCCCGTAGTAGCTGATCTGACAATAAATCACGCCCGTTTAATGAGGAGAGGGAGAAATGACGGCGTCAGCAATTAATTAGGAATGTATCTTCAGCTTGTCATGTCCATGTGAGATTATGTGAATGTAGATACAGACCGCACAAATGTGTGTCTGTCACTTCATTACCTGTCCTAATTAAACCTGGCAGGACTTGACACGACCACGTAAAAAGATCTGAGCATGGAAGAGGAGCTGTCTGAGCAGATGTAGCCATGATCCAACTAATGCACGTTCATACATTCAAGTCGCGTTAATGCGTTGTAATTATACCAGAATGAAACACGAGCGCTCCTCAGCGTCAGAGGAGTCACGTCAGTGCGGATGTTGTCTGTGTACAATAATCCTAATCCCACTCCTAATCCTTTCATATACCACACCTGCTGCTGCTGCTACAACTGATAATTATAAAACACTTCACTAGATGAAACATAAATATGAAATATTCCTCCACTACTACTCATGAGGAGTAATGTGAACTGATGTATAAAATAGATGGATGTGTCAGTAGTGATGTCATCCTTCTGGTTTGAGGACTCCAGATTGTTTTGAGGCTTTAAAAATCAGCATGTGGGCTGTCGTCACGTGGACCTGACTGAGAAATGCAAAAAGTTGGACCTCCCATTTTATAGCAGCTTGTTCCTCATAAGTTGGTTTCAACCTGAAAGTGTTGATGACAAAGTGTTGAAGGTGTTGTTTACTGAGGTCACATCTCAAGTACAAAGTGGCTGGGTTGTTTTCAGCTTTTATTCTGATTTCTTTGTGCAACCTCAGGGGTTGATATTAGATAGAAAGCAGGTTTACAGCACTGCTGCATCTATTTGTGGACAGGGAAAGCCATTCGGCATTCTTCATCTGCAAAATCCTGATTATAAAAATTTGCAATAGGCTGACACACTTGACAATAAACAGATTAAATGACGAAAAGCAAGGAAAACAAACTTGTTTCCTCCTGAAGATGAGGAAATTGATTTCTAAACTGACTGACGTGTGTGTGTGTGTGTGAGTGTGTGTGCTTCTGTGTTAGTGTAGGTAGTGATGTCTAAAATTATGACATATGTACACACACATTCCTCTCTTACCTGGACCTCGAGTAAATATTTTTTGTGCTTGCAGCAGGGAGCTAATAATAGAAACCTGCTTTTGTTTGTTTTTACCACTGACACACTGGAAACTTCTTGCTCCTGAAGCAATAAGGGATTCTTGGAACAAGACTGCCAATGCAGCATTATTCTCTGTCCTGCTTTTCACACAGAGATATTTTCATGCTGTATATTA
Organism: Atherinomorus stipes; assembly: GCA_023101725.1. NCBI lineage: Eukaryota > Metazoa > Chordata > Actinopteri > Atheriniformes > Atherinidae > Atherinomorus > Atherinomorus stipes. The sequence continues at coordinate 9,162 of JALJCO010009705.1, forward strand.
TAAACATGCCGCTGGCATATGTGGAAATTCACATAAGCAGGATTTTACCTGTGCTTTTTTTTTTTTCTTTATGTTTCTGGTGGGATGTGCTTTTGTCTGCTATCTCTTTGCTAGCAGCTCAGTTTTGCTTGATATGATCTGTTTTTTCAGTTCAGCAGAAATTTACAGAATAGTTGATGTTGAGATGGAAAAAAAATGACATTTTAACACAACTACACTTCCAAAGTTGTTGATGGATAAAAAATGTATGCAATGCATACACACTACTCACAAAAAGTTAGGGATGTTAAACCTTTGGGTAGAGTTTAAGAAAATGTAAAAACTTTACTCCTTACTGATATGAAAGAATGAATTATACTGGAATTATGATGCAGTAATTCCTCCATCCCAAACAATTCATTGAAAGAAAAACTAACAGTGGTGAATATACCTTCTCTCTACCCATTTTTGTATTTTCCAGGAGTGACGGTACTTGACGTGGCCAAGATGACGACGGTGGGAACTGTCCAACAAGCTTCAATTCAGCTCTTCAGAAACCAGTGGGTCACGTTAACAGAAGCCTCGTCCATCTTTTTTAGTCTCTGGACTGAGAGCAGGCGAGCGGTCAATAATTCCACTAAGTGACTTTGTACAGCAGCGAAATTCAGATGTGCAACTTAAACATACTTGATTCTGTTAACTGTAAAAGTCAGGGATTCATCAATGCAGCATTTCATCCTACACTGATAAGATATTGATGTTGGATATTTACCAGTAGTATAATCATGTAGTGGTAATTTTTTCATCTCAAAGTATGAAACAACATTTAGAGTCATCCTCAAAATCATTCATACCCTTTAATGAAAAGGCTACATTCACAGTAGTAATTCAAATGAAAAGAAACTAATAATGAATAAAAAATTACAAAATTAGAATTTAGTGAAATAAAGAATTTCTTTTTTTTTAGGTCAGAAATAATTATTTTAAAAAAACCAACAAACAAAACTGGCATGACACATTGGAGCACCTTTCCCATTAACAATGGGCCAAAATACCTGTCGACATGTGTAGAATGCTTTTTGAACTTTACAGAAAACACCTGATTGCAGTGATCGCTGAAAGTGGTGTTCAACAAAAGTTTAGCTTCAGAGCCCCATCATGCTTGTTTTTTTTTTTTGTTTTTTAGATTTTTGTTTAACCACAATTCCAAATCAATGTCATGGTTTTCATGGCATCACTTTTGTCAATTTTATCTTATTTCACTGACAGCTGATTTTTTTTCCTCCTTTTAATTTGAATAGTTTTGAGTATGACTGTAAGTGGTGGTTGTACAGCAACATAAAAATGTCAGTGTGTCACAAAACTTGACATTTGACTTTTTAAAGACAAGAAGCAGAACACTAAAGTTTGGGCATTTAAGATTTTCGTTCTCCAAACTTAGAAAACAGACCTGTAAAAATAGCAAAAAGGGGGGAAACAATTAAACCTCATAGCCTATCAATAATAAGAGGTTGTAGTGTAGAGAAGTGCTGGACAAACACTGTTTTTTGCTTTTTTTTTTTCTTTGATTTTTGAAGTTTCAGCTCTGGGAGAAAACATTAAAGGATGAAAGGCCTCACTATCTCCACCAGATCAATGGATCTGCCCAGGGCCTCGCAGCAACACTACCCTGCCACCGTTGCCTCCTGTTTTGCGGCATGTCCTATTTACTTATTTATTCCTGCCTCCTCCATCCACAACTTACCTCTTATCTCACCCATTAAAATTAATCCTCATCTAAAAATATCTACTCTTGCTCATCATAAAGGATGTAACCAAGGAGGCAGCGGTCCACCTAAGCTGCTTTCTTCTTGCCTCATTTTCACATGCTCAAATGCCATCATGTCAACTTGTGAGGAGGAAGAATTAGAAAAACACAACTCGTGTTTGTGAAGCAGATCTTAATCACTCTGCAATATTTCACTGCATACTGTAAATGCATGTCTGCATTAATGCTTGCAGCTTTTGGAGAGGAACAGCGGGGGTTTGCTGACACGATCGAGTTTTGAAGTCACATGAGTGTAATAGTTCAGCTTTGTACTCTGATTTCATCTGTACTGCTCTGCTGAGATATACGAAGATACTAAAAGCAAAGGAAAATGTGTTTGGATAAATAAAGCTTTGAACTGATTTCTGAGGGGGAAAAAATTAAAAACCACATTTGAGACAAATGTAGAGAATGTTACTGAAGTAAAAGACTAAATATACACATGACAGAAATGGGATGAAGTACCAATTATAATTAGGAAGTTGGTTGATGCTGAGCTGCTCTCATCTTTACAGCTTCATATCAATAGAGGCAACAGAGTCACAAGGACCTGTGAAGTTGTTCAGGTTGGATAGCTGTGTGTCTGACCTTGTGATTATGCCCTAGTGTGATGCTTTGGCCCAGCTGATTACCTGTCAGCAGGTTTGTGCCTCTGACACAAACACACACACACACACACACACACACAGTACCCACCGGGCAAGTCACCACACTGTTGGATGAAGCACATTGCTGTTCAAAGTGTGTATATACACACACACAAAACCTGGAATGGACAAATAGGCTCATGCAGGGTCTAGAACATAGATTGTCTATTAAGCAGTGTATTAGGAGAGCCCAGGGCCCTGACATTGAGACAGTTTGTGTGCCATTAGAGCAGGATTTTATGTTGTTTGCTGTCCAGTGATACTGACTGAAGTGACACACACCCCCACACACACATCCAGCCACACGCAGACACCCACATTCATCATTCAATGATCCTTCCAACAGGGGAGAATTAAGCCAGCAGGAGACACTTTTTGCAGAAAGCACTGATTCTGAGTGTCATCTTCCTGCTTCATACCTGAGTGAAAATAATGTTTTTGTCTTCACAGACAGGCGGTGATGAAGTGGTTGAGTGATTTTAGCTTTTTCTCTATGGGTCTAAAAACTGGTCTGAAAGTGCTTGGTGACCTGCACAAACATTCATCTGTCACGGTTGATTTCTATTTTTGTCCTTTTTATGTGGAGCTTCATATCTCAGCATGTGTCCATGTGTGATTTACTTATCCCAGCAGTGCTGGGTTTGTTATTCGTCCAGTAAATAATATTTTACCCTGGAAATTAAAAGCACCACTGTGTGTCTCCTAAAGCATGCGTGAGTTGGGTAACAGTCAACCACAAATAATAGCTTCTCAGGGGGTACAGTGATGTTGCACACCTTTTCATTAGCATGCCAGCATGGGTCGGGTTATGGATAAAATGATGCTCTGGACTAAGTTTTTATGCCAGTAATTATTAGCTAACTAAGCTACATTGGATGTGAGACCTCCCCTGATTCTTACTGAGGAAAGTTTGACACAGATGCAGAACTCATCATACAACCATTTCATATTTAGTGCTAATTTTCAAATTTAACATCTAAACACATTCTTGATTAACACTTTCACTACACTCGGTCTCAGGCATGAGCCCAATCTATTTTTGGGAATGTTTTATTTTACTTTAAAATTGTTTATCTTCGGTTAAGTATGCTTCAGATGGCTATAATTTAAGTTTGGGGTTTTTTTTGTTGTTTTTTAAATCATTAGTTATAAATTACTGGTTTTTAAATGTCTTACCTTGTCTTGTTAAATGGTTCTCAGTTTTCTTCTGGAGTAAAACTAAAATTTTGCCCTCGGCAATGTTAAACTTTGCAGGTAATCCATGACAATAATGTTGATACCTACTGTAGTCGGTGGAATATGGATTTTTCTGCCCTCAGCAAACGATCCAGATCAACTGAAAGACACAAAAAAGTGGAACTACGAAGAAAAAGACTTTATCAGCGTAGTGAACAACGTTATAGCAACCGTTTGTGCGCGCTCTTGTGTCGGTTTGGCGGGTGGCTGCAGTTACCCGCAGCGCCAGTCACAGCAGTCGCAAGTCTCATTTCCTAATCTTTCCTCTGGTCCCTTTAAGACACAGCTTATTATGCATGACTTTATTGTCAACCCACATTGTAGTTCACCCCTTATCCTCTTGTTACACTCTTGATTTTGTCACACATGAAGAGGGAGGAAGCTACTGATGTACAGTATAAAACAGACACTGGGACTGGGACCCATCTGACATATTTTATAGCCCTCCTCTGATTTTTCTTCATATTTTCTTTCATAGATAGTTATATTTTGGAATTAAAAGCACATGATGAGGGTTATGGTTAGTTTGCATGATTAGGTTGAGATCCATGAGGCTATGGTTTGGAAAACCTCCATAGTTGGGGCTTACAGACTGTAATACTCATATGATTCAGATACAGAAATACTAGGGGTGCAACTATACAAAAAATTCACGGTTTGGTTTGATACATAAGTATTACGGTTCGATACTTTTTCAATGCAATCAAAAGATTTTCATGCCTTTTTAAGCCCATTGTGCTTTTGTCCACAGCAGCTTACCATCAGGGTAATACTTAACATGAAGCCAAAGTAGCTTCAAATAACAGATCAGAATGTAATTGAACACATATCCGAGTTTTTCAACAAGAGGTATCATAAAAGACAAGTTGATAAAATAAATTAAAAATTTTGTATAGTTCGATTTCGATAATGGTGGTAAGGTTCGATACACAACTGTATTGAATGGTTAATGCGAGTATTATTGCACCCTAGAAATACCATTCCAAAAAACAAGTTTTCCACTATAAAAAACTTTAGTCCTTTGTTTGGAAAAATAGCTTTGAAAGACTTCAGCCAGTTTTACCAACGTCTGGCTTTTCTTCCTTTCTATGGGCCTAAAAGATCTTTTGTCCAATGGTATGCAATTTCTGTCCTTTGAATGTGTTGGCCTGACCTGAGCTACGAACACTAACACCGGCTGTCAAGTGAAGACTGAGCAGCGATAAAAACAACGGTAAATGAAAAAGGGAAATGGAAAATTTAATGTAAACTAGAAGGTGCTGTTTCGCATTAAGTGACTGTGATGCGCTATTGTTTAAAATATGAAACTGAATGCAGAGTAGTCAGTATTTTCTGTACCGCTTTCAATAGGGTGCGGGGATTGCTGGAGCCTTCCAGCTATTATAGGCGAGAGGCGGGGTACACCTGGACAGGTGCAGTCTGTCGCAGGGCCAACACTGAAAGACAGACAACCATTCACTCTCCACTCATACCTAGGGGCAATTTAGAGTGATCAATTAACCTAACATGATGTCTTTGGATGGTGGGAGGAAGCCGGAGTACCCGGAGAGAACCCACGCATACACGGGGAGAACATGCAACCACAAGGAAGGTCACAGTTGGAATTGTTGAACCCCCTCCAGCCGGGAATCGAACCAGCAACCTTTTCTGTGAGGCTGCGGTGCTAACCACCCGCCACCGTGAGCCAGCTGCAATGTTAAAACATAATTGCAATGTACAGTTGAGCTAGAGGCTTTAGTTGTGCAACTTTATTTTAGTTAGAGTTCAAGGATGTGTCACACGCTGACTGCATGGTGCAATGCTGGCGACCGCTCCTGCCGATCTAGGGGCTGGTCTAAATGACGTTTTTGGTAAAATAGGTAGTGCAGGTGCTGTTGGTCATGCCACTAAAATTTCAGCCAGTCTTGAATTCACAAAATGCTGAATAACTCCAAAAGTATAAAGGTTAGAGATGTGAAAAGGTATAGCACACATCTGCAGAACATTCTGATACCCCAATGGCTGCAGTGGTACAAAAGGTGCGAATCAGGAGCATGCCAAAGTTACAGCAGGAGGATCACAATAAAGGCTCCCAACCTAATTTAGAGGAAGCTAATTTAACAAAGTTCGTGAACCAGATTTGGGCTCAGAAAGTGAGGTGCAGCAAATCAGCTAATATCAACATCATAATATCAATGAGAGAGAGAGAAAATGCGTTTCATCTAATGTCCGTGGGAAGTCGGCAGTAAATGCAGCCACAACTGATATATTTTAAACTCCTATTAAATTCTAAATGCAAAACCAAAATGTAGCTGATAAGGTGCCGTAGACAGCAAAGGCCCTGGAGTTACTTTAGACTGAATTCATCACACTTTTGAACTGAGAATGGGTTTTGAAATTCCTGGGGGTCTTGGCCCCAGAAATGATAATGAAATCATCATTATCATTATAGTAGGTATCTCAAGATTTCTGGTGAAGCAGGAGAAATAATCTTCTGTCATTCTGTTGGTCAGACTGCCGGCACATCATATCCATTCTCTTCCTGACTTACAAAGATGTTTGGAGCTTTTAAAATAAGGTTTCACTTCCTTTTTTTTTTAAGGTTGCTCTTCAATATCAAGACCAACTCAGCGTTCTTTAAAACGGATTAATAATTCTCCCAAAAAGACAGCTGTTATCTCATGTTTTCTTTAATATCATCTGACATGCAATGACAGTCAGTTACTGTAGCAGAGCATGAGGTGAGACAGAGGTTAGGAAGAAGTTTCACAGCAGGGGATCCTGCTAAACTCGGTGCCCCTGGAGTTGCCTGGAGGACCTTTAGAAGTCAGGGCCATCTTTCTTCAGGCTCTTGTAGTCGGTGGTGATGGCCACAAACTGTGGAAGGCAGAAGGAATATATTTAAATCTGTTTTGCTTAAATTAAATTCACGGCTGTTGTCCTTAGAAGGGTAATAAGAAAAATGTTTTTGTCTTTTTTCGACACAATTTACCGTGATTATCTTTTATGTCATTTTATTTCCTTTTATCTTACAGAGCCTGTGGAAAACAGTTTGCTGCTATACAGTGTGAGACTTCCTGTGTCTGCATACATCTAAATCCTCCATCTGCAAAAGGCAGTTTTTTAATCTTTTTCATGATTATTTTCTCCTGTGTATTATACTTGATTAGTCTGCCATTAAAACCCTCACCTCCCTCCAGTCTCCTTCCACGCCTTTTCATTTCCCCCTCCTCATTACGATTATTGTTTGGACTTCAGTGGAATTTCGATGGGGGACCTTTGCCTTGCTACTGAGAATTAAACATGCCGTGTCCTGACCTTTTGTGTGCAATGACTTTCATTCTACTGGCAAACACGGCAGCCTTGAAACCCTCAGAAAATGCTCTTTTCTCTAGGAAAACACATCGTCCAGATCTCTTTGGATTTAGTCAAAAAGTTGTTTTTCTGCTCTATGTTTGGTTGGTGGAGCAAATGTTTTCATTAGTTCATCAACAGCCCTGGCCTCGATCAACCATGAAGAGCTCCCGCTCCCATCTGCCTTCTTTTCTTCTTTTTTTTTATGGAAGACACTTTTCCTTTGTTCAGGCAGATATGAAGACAAGTCATGGTAATCTGGTATTATTTGGCCAATACTGGTTCCTCTAACTCTATTTTGGTCCATTTTTAAGCTGGTGATGAAAGCGAGATTTTCAGCGACTCTGTGAAACAGTGCCATTATTGGTGAGATTAGTTTTCTGGCAGACATGTTTGGTGTGAGCAGGCATGCAGTCACACGATGCAGTGTGTAATGGGAGCTGTCACCTTGTACTGGTAGGTTGGGTCGAGCTTGTTCCAGGGCTCAGGGTTGTTCTTTTTGTCCCAGAAGCTGCAAATGTGGAGAGATTCACAGCATGTTAAAAAAGCTGACAGGACAGAGAAAAGTGATAACCAAATAAAGATGTGAGAAGCAAGCACAAGACAAGAAGCAGCCTGAAGACTGGGTGTGGAGGGAAAAAAGGCTTAAAAATACTAACGGACGATGATGTAACAAGGAGAAAGATGACAGGAGGAGGAGGATAAAAACAAAAGAAGACTAGCACACACTTACTAGAGGGGGACAGAAGTTGGAAAAACAAAGAGTGATTACGTATGAGACGAGGTGAACTCAGCCCATTGACTTGGCAGTCCTCTGCTGTTCATTAACCAAAGTCTGGATTTCATAGAGCTCCGCCGCAACTGTCCATCCCTCCACTCCCCTCCTCCAGCAGCACATCATGCCACCAACCCACAAACAAAGTGACGAGAACAGCAGAGCGCGCCCGTCTCCCCTCCCCTCAGTCCATTACCACAAACACTGCCTGAGAGGGAAGCAGCCGCCGGCCGCAGCACTCATCACCAGCTGATGATGAGGTCAGGCTTTATGGCTGACCCTCAGAACAAGAGGTTCTGTGTGTCCCCAGAATAGGATATGAGTCATCCACATTTACTGTACGCAAGCGGTCACTGAGTTCAGTGTGGTTGGTGCATTTCTAATATGTGAATTCAAAGCGAATAAAGGATTGTTTTTAAGCTCTCAAAGGTGGTTTATATTTTGCAATCAGCTGCAAATGTAAGCATCTTCTTTGCAGCATCTCACTTGCATTTATAACTGCTTTTGGACAGGCACTGCTCTTCCTGATGTTCCTCAGTATGGGTGTGACTGCAAAATGTTCAGTTCCATCAGTATTTTACAAATGGAAAACGTGAAAAAATATGTGAACAAATATACAGCTGAACATCAAATGAATTATGTAACTGCATTCAGTGTTTTTTGACACTGATATCATGCTTATTGTTTTTTTAGATAGCCACTGCCTGTGCACCACTGAGCAGAGGGTGCACAGAGGATGACATAATTTGTTCATTTTAGGCTGCAACCTCTGCAGCTTACATATGCTCTCTGACTAGATAAAGCTGTTTTTCAAGTTTTTACCCATATTTGTTTACTTGATTTCTTCTGTTTCTAAGTTCTTTTCATCTCATGTGTTCAAAATTTACTTGCAGATTTTATATGGTGTTTCATCTTTTGTTTCTTGCAGGACTTACAAATCAATAAGCTTCTGCGAGGGACTTGCAAAAAGAGTTCACATAGGTCACATAGTGCCAGGTAAATATCTATACTTCCCATTTTACTTTTGAATCTAATATCTGGGGTGGCATCCCCACAGTGGTACTCCAGTGTCAATGTCTTTTACAGTGTCTAAAGCTGAAGACAGGAGCGACTGTAATAACGGGGACAATAAGGATTACAGAAACTAGAAGCACTCAGGGACATAAGACTGAAAAGCAGTGGAAGTTTCTGGTGCTCCAGATGATATAAAAACTCTGCTTTTAAAAAAAGTGATGACGATGTAAAAGAAAAGAGGTAAAAAACGAGCATGAACTAAGCCTTCCCGACTTGTTTGTGCAATCACTCTCTCTGTCAGGAGGGGGAGAATAACGTTTCTGTAACCAAGTCCATTTTGAAATGAGTTTCGAATCTTTTTTTGTTTTTTGTTCAAGAAGCTTTAAGTTTGTCTTTTCATTAATTACAGCAAATTATTCATTTTTTTTTTTTCACTGAAATCCATTATATCCATTCTTCCCTCCCCATACTGTTTATTTTGTTACCAGCTGCTCCACAGTCCCAAAGCAGTATATTACCACCACCTTGCTTTAAAGTTGGCAAAGTGAGTTCAAATTAATTTCACCAAATACGGCTAATTTATTTCTCCCCACACATGCGTTCAATAATTGTGGCCGAAGAGTTCTTGTGACTATCCAAATGATGTTCCGTGCACTTAGATAATAAGTTTATATGTTCATCAGTGTTACAGTTCGAAGCAGCACATCTCCACTCATCAACCAGTTGATCCTCCAGCAGTCATTTAACAGTTTTAAGGACGATTTGGACAGTAGGAATTACAGGTTTACTGTTTTATTCTTCTTTTATTTAGCTTCTGCTTTTTAAGGCATCAGTTATTGTAAAGAAGCTCCTGGTTATTGATTTCCCTGCTCAGTAATTATAACAGTTTCAAAGTGAATTTAGTCTGTTAAGGATGCACAGATTTATACCCCATTTGAGGCACGATCGAAGTTGCTGGTATTCTTTTAACTTTATAAATCATTTTAAAAACCTGTACAACTGACATTAAGGTTTGAGTTTAATAACATTCTATTAAATCTGAATCCAGCAAGTACTTATTGAACTCAATTTTGTTTAAATCTTGTTTTGAATCTGTCTAAATTTTAGGAGTGAAGATAATGAGATTATCTATGAGAATAATCTACTCTTTGGATCAGCAGATTTAGATTTATTGCCAACTCAACCCCACTGTTAAAAAAAAATAAATAAATAATATCCAGCCTCAGTCAGCAAAGTTTGAAACCAGGTAACACAAACATTTGGGGAAAACAGTCTTAAAGTGCAGTTACTTACAGAAAGCAAGGAGAAAGTTTAACAGACTTACGTGACGTGAGGGCCTTTTGCCAGTCGGATCAGGTAGAAGGAGGCCCATGTGACGCCCACACCCAAGAAGACAAACTGAGGGATTAACTGAGTGAAGGAGAGGGGAGGAGGAATGCATTAGTCCCTGGCTCTGGGTCTAGTTGGAGTTTTCTTTTTTATATTGTTTGCATAAGACTTCCTGACTGAGTGAAATGACCCACATAACAGCAGCCACAATAAGAACTGTAAGTACAGTATAAGGAAACGAGCTTCAGCACCTCCTGTGTTGTCTTTCCTTTAGCAACACAATTACTGGATCCTTTAGAGAAAAAAAATACCACAATTACTTCTCTCCTCAATTTCAAAGGTGATGCTTGGTTATATTTTTCCAGCTGTATCAACTGTAATTTGTGTGGATGAATATGAGGACAGACTGGGAGCAACAGCAATATGAAAGTATGTTATGAAACGTAGGTAGGAAAGTAGTACTTCTGTGTTTTTGTCTATAACATTACTTTGTCACTAAGTCATATTTCATATTGTATATCTTATGCTAATGATATATCTGACAGATTCTGCATAACATTGCAGACGTGCTGCATTAGGGGAAGAATCTGCACTTTTCCCTGAATTTTCATCATAGCTGTGTCGTCTCCACAGCCTCGATGTTGCAGACACACAGCACAGCATAGTGTAAGTGTGGCGAGTATCTCAATGCAGCGTGATCATTTTCTCTTTGTCCTCCAACACCTTTCCTTAACCTCATGACATTTCCCTACAAGGTCAAGAAAGAGCTTTGAAAAAACAAAAAAGAAAGAGGTCAGTTTATTTGACTATTCGACTGAATGGGACATAGATATGTTCCATCAAGTGGTTATGAACACACACACCTGTGTAGAACACACACACACACACACAGGTAGTTATTATTCCTGTTTTTCTCTCCTTTCCCTCCTCCATATGCATGAGGGTCAGGCCATGTGTGAGGCTGCTTACTGTCAGCCTGAGTTGAACGGGCAAGGACGCTGTGCAAAAAGAGCGCCTGCGTGGTGCGTGTGTGTGTGTGTGTGCATGCAAGTTTTTCCCTCTGTAACACTACACCTGTCAGACTGAGCGACAGTAACACACATGCACACACACACAACCAAAATCTGATCACTGCACGCTGCACACATTCGTGTGTGCAGAGACTCTTTTGAGGTTCTGAGCAGGAACGATGACAGGAATTAAAATGAAAAAGCACATTAAGGGGACAGGGGGATAATACGATGTGACATCTTAAACACTCAAAGCTTAGGTTTGACAATCCTCAAACCACACAGCATCTATTCATCGACACCATGCTGCTATGTATTTTCTGTCTACTCTTTTGCGTGGTGCTCGGTATGAGGCAGAGAGGAAGTCACACCGCTGGCGAACAGCTGTTCGCAGCCCACACAGATCCAGTCAAGCTGTGGAAAGCTGACAGTTGATCAGGTTGAACTGAAGGATGTCTCTACTCAGCTGTATCTAGACATCTGTCTTCTGTCTGATTGCATTGCTACTTGCCTTGTTGTTTATCGGCAGCATGTCTGGTGCTGAAACTTTGATATTTACCCATTAAAGTTGCAGTGAATAAACTATCCCTCCCTCTGCTACATGCTGAACCCCCTCGAGACCAAGCAAATTGTTAAATAGTGGTGCTCCAAGCTTACCACGATATTCCATCATTTGAAACTTATTGAATTATTTGATGAATGTTTTTTTTTAAACAAAAATTGCACTTTCTGTCACTTTTTTTTCACTTATTTACGAATAAATATTGTTTAAGTGTTTAAGTGATTCCGATGAATTGCCATTTCCCAATATTTGAGAGCATGGATGATTTTTCTTTTAACTTCCAAATTGTTGTTAGACTCGGGTTTAAAGCTGCATTATCACTTAATCTGTGTGCAAAGATATACTTGAAAAATCGTCTTTCTGTTAATGGTCTTGTAAGAAAAGCAAATTTAAACTTTTTTTTTTTCATTTTTGCAATTATTGTATAATGTTTTAGCTTTATCCAATTTTAGGGACAGTAAAAAAGAAAGGGGCATCACAAAAGTGTTAAAAAAAAAAAAAAAAAACATTTATCAAGTCCACAGAACTTAACTGGCTTATTTTACAGTTGTTAGGAAAGGAAATGCCAGAGGATGCATATTTCAGAGATTATAAAATCTTTTTCTGACAATTAACAACGAGCTCCTCTAAGCACATTTCTACTCTCTGAAAATTAAAATAATAGATGTCTACAAAGCTGGAGGACGCTTTCAGAAGATAACAAAATCTTATGGAGACAGACCTTTTTTCCTTATTAAGTACAGAAACAGGAAATGTTTGCAGCCAGACCTCAAGGTCAAGTTGTGGAGGACCCTAAAACCTTGAATGAATTGGAGATTAGGTTGGCAAAAAGCCACAAGTAGAAGAAAAATATGCATTAAATTAAATATCAGAAAAACTGGTGCAAGCATTGCACGTTGATTTTTTTTTTTTTTTTTTTCAAAGATGAGGATGAAGAGGTGATAGCTTGTACATGAAGATGATGGTCTTAAGAATATCTCCAAATCAAACTTCAGAGGCACATGCTAAAATCTTAGCTATACTCTTTACAAACGCCGACCAGAACATTATTAAAAATCCATGGACAGACCTCGGAAAAGCAGCGCAAGGAAAATAGCCTGAGATTTTTCATCGAGCCGCGTGAGACTCCCTCAATAAAGAAAAACTGCTGTTAGTTGGTTGCAAAATATATATTTAAAAGCTATGATGCTGGCCATAAAGTTCATATTGAGTAGTGGCAATCATCAAATTTCCTGCCTTCAACTAATTTTCTCTATAAAATCCTAGAAAATGGGAAAAAAAACAACTTATCTTTAGATTTGTGTATATATATATATATATATATATATATATATATATATATATATGTATATATAAAATATTCACTATTTATTTCCATTTTCTATGATTTTATTTGCTCAGCAACTTACAACAGAAATTTGAGCAGGGTGTCCAAAAATTTTGCACGGTATTGTATGTCTGTTATTATTTCTTGGTTTTTGCTTCAGTCTTTGAAAAAGGGATGTGATTAATGTAATGTCTAGTCATCAAAATGATCAGTAAAATAAGTGGTATGAAACAAGAAGCACTGAACAGCACACACACTGAAGTGTCATTTCCACAGAGCTCACCCACATTTCTAATGTGTACTTATTCATCACCAGTAAGTCACTCATATCTAAGAACAAGAAGATTATGTCATGCTTCGTGCCAGCATCTATCACACCTCCTGTGCACATATTGTTTTACTTTGGAAGGAGAAAGAGTGTTATATGATTAATTTTAATTGGTTATAATTGTTTAACTCTGTTTCTTGTATGTTATGCATGTATTTATCAGCCTCATTACTGCCTGAGTCTGTCGAGGACCTGATTTTACTTCCCCCTTACTGCGTACCCACGATGCCTATTAGGGATGTAAAGTGTCATTATCGTGCTAGCAATTGTTTTAATTGTATTAAAGAGCACATGATGACATTCATACTCCTGTCAGCTGTAACGCTTGTCTGAGTATGGAAGTTTGGTGGGTGACTGGCTCTTCTTTCATTGAGGAAATTTTAGTTGATTACATTGAAAGATATTTTCAGCAATTGTATTGGACAAAGTTATATTTTCTTTAATTGACAAGCTGAAACCAGAGAGTACTTGTGTAGATTTTGACTGATGAACAATAGATTGTCTGATTAGTAGACTTGAGGTTCATTTTCATCAACCGACTGACTTTATTCTTCTGTAGCAGCATCTGTTGTTTTAATCTTGTACATGTGATTAATCATGAACATTATTAAAGCTGTCAGCTGTCTGTCAGGTTTCCATTAAGATTGTGTTTTGTTTTGGTTTTTTAGCCATAGAAGTTTGACTGCTTCTCTTTTAAAGATGTCAATTTATTGTTTTCTTCCTTTGATTTACTGTAGTTCAGTAATTATTTATACCCTTGTTATGAATTATAATTTATCCTAAAAGCGTTAACACAGATGAGATACATACTTATTTGTATGTTGGTTGATTTAAGCTAACAATGAAAGACATTGCCCTACATGTACTGCACAACATACTGTACACCATCCTCACCAACTTCTTATAACCTTGGAAAAAGTTTGACAGTGCACACATACTGTATGCTGACTGCAGGCACATCATGACTAAAGTAAACACAACCAGCAACATGCTCATAAATGAACAGAAGCAGGTCAGCTTTGATCACTGGCACAAACACACACACACGCACACACACCCACACACACCCACACACGCACACACACACAGAAATATTAAACAAATAATGAAGACAGGCTTGTTTAGGGAGCTGTCCACTCCCTAGTGCTGATATCTTCATACTGTGCCACACAAGCAAGCGCTTCACCTTTCACCATTCAGCCTGACCGACATAGGAAGTGTTTTATACTCGCTGGGGTTCGATACTGTTGCTGGCCTTATTACTTTTCTGGTGCACTGCCAAGCCAACCCTGTCAATCCATGAATTTGGGTCACCCTCAGCATTGCTCTGAGGCACCAGGGGGGAGAAAAAAGCACAAATAGCTTCAGTGTCTTCCTTTTTTCTCCCTTTTCTTTTTGATAGCGAAGCAAATTGACATGCCAGAGAAATGATGTGCACAATACTTCATTTAGATATGCCTGTTTACTTTTAATGTTTGAATATTTACCTTCAAAGACCCACTTACAAGTTTTTTTAAGCATCTGGAGCTTGAATTGAATAGAACAAACTGATATTGGTTCATTTATGGAACTGTTTTATAGTCTTCTAGATTTTGGGGGGATGCAAGTTCTGGTATACAGAAACTGAAAGCACAGTCATGACTAGCATTTATTGTCAGTGTTGTTTATAATATATCTTTAAAGTGCTTATAAAACATAGGTTTTTCTTCATTCCCTCATAATTACTTAGCCAGTTCCCCATTTCCGTCTTCCTAAATACTTTACTAAGTCACTAGAAATAATGGGTCACTACATATTTGCAAGAAAGAACCCATTTGAACTCAGACTGTACATACAGTATGTAGAGTATACATTCGCACAAATAAGTGATGAATAATAACCCCTGGCCCCCACAACTAGAGGTCATAATCTAAATACATGCAGTGAAAACTTATATTCATAGAATATTAGGGCTGATAAATACATGAATGTGATTCAACCTACCCCTGGATGTTTCTTCGCATGCTCAATCATGGTCTTAATCATCTTTATTTTTCTTCAAAAGAAGTCCACCTGATCAAAAAGTGACAGCTAAAGTCTGCTGGATGTATCCATGTGAGAGAGCCTCTCTGTCCTGATTTATTGAAAGAGCTGTTTGTTAGCTGTGGAACAGTGTGTTGGTCAGTACAGAGACCTGTTGCCAGTCTCTCCCTCTGTCTCCCTCCTGCTGGATAAATGAGGTGAGAGGGAGACGGGTGCAGAGAGGGAGACAGTCCTAATCCTCATAATCACATCCGTTGAGGTCACTGTATGTTTCCACTAAGTCTCACAAAGTACTCAGTGTCCCAAAGTGTTTCGTTGTACAACACAAAAAACTGGAGCAAGTGAAGCTCAAATTTACTAAAATGATAAATCGCCATTTCATGGAGAGTCGATACGGTAAGACTTTAAAATCAACAGTCGGCGATCATTAAATGCTGCTGTTCTTTCATGTAGATCGCCGTACTAAGTGTAAGGGATGAGGGAAGCAATAGCAGCATCCAACCTGTCCCTCGGGTCCAGACCCCAGTGTGTTAATGGCAATTGATTAGTCATTGATGAGGCACCTGCAGACTTTTTAGGTTCCTTAACAGCACTTTGCAACCAAATGTAATTAACACCAAAATGCAAGGCTGGGAAAAAACGCACAAGTCATTACTTTCCCTTACTTAAAGCAGCTGTTGTGTTTACACCATATATCATGCCTAATAGAACAAGACAACGTGGCAGCATTTTCAGCCACACCAATGTCAGTGTGACTATCAGACTAAATTATGTCAGTCTGTTGGTGAACCATTTTGATCCAGAGGGAAATATGTCTCAACCTTTAAGCACTGTGAAAGCCAAGTTGCCAGAATAAAACCTGTTTTCATCCCTCTTCAAACCACAGATCCAAGTCACCTCAGCATACTGTACCTGAATCAAGATTGTGTTCTCCCAAGTTAACCAGACTAGCTGCCTCCCAAGTACAAGCTCACTGTCCAGTAAAAAGTTAAGGGAAAGGTGATGAGAGAAATTTGTAAGGACGTAGGAAAGACACCTGTGTGGCTACGAGAATCTGAGCACACGAGATGTGGGTCTGCAGCACTGACAGTAAACAATACATTCTTTTCAAAAGGTACTTTAGATACTTCAAATGCATGCTCTAATAACATGACTGGATTATTACTGTAACTTTTTGTACGTTGGTTTAGATCAATCATCTCTTTGTCAGCTTCATTTAGTACAAAGTGCAGCCACTCATCTCTTGACTGGGATCAGAAAATATGAGCATTTTTCCAGCTCTGGCATCCCTCCATTGGCCGCCTGGCATTTTACATTAGATTTTAAGATTTTGGTGGTAATTTTTGAATATTTAAATGGGCTGGCTCCATCATTTCTGTTTGAACCTCTGCATCTTTATATCTCAGCCAAAGGACTCAGATCTTCCAGTTTGATGGTCCTTGCAGTTTAATCGGCCCAACTATGGAACAACTTACCTCCACAAGTAAGAACAACTCACATTGTGGCTGCAGTTAAACTGTGATCAAAACTTATTTGACTCATTTGTTCTCAATTTTAAATGAACCTTATGCATTTAGATTACTTTTACTTGTGATTTAACTCTGTTTTGATGTTCGTTATGTTTCATTTTCACTTGTAAAGCACTCTGGTCAACTGAAGCTGCTTTTAAATGTGACTTAATCTTGACTCAGTGTAATCTTCTCTGTTCCATAGAGACCATATGTCATACTATAAAACGTCACCTTTTTTGTATAGCATCAAAGTTCATTGTTTGTTTGTTTGTTTATTACGATCCCCATTAGCTTTTGCAAAGCAGCAGCTATTCTTCCTGGGGTCTTTAAACTTCTATGAGTAACAATACACAAAATACACACGTAATACAACACAATGCATACAATACATGAAAACAAACTCTTACAAAACACAAATATGATACTGAGACATACATACAGGAACTACGGTACAACACACGCAACACAAGCTCCTACATTGATTTATAAATGAAATATATCAATATACATATGAATAAATGTCACCCTCAGAGATGCCATGACCCAACAACAAGCCTGAATGTCTCAAAATACGAAACAGTTCAATTGCAATCAAATAACAATCATTTTCATTAATTAGAATAATAATATCCTAAAAATCAAAGTTACGTGCTAAATAATTGTCTTTTAATATAATTTTAGAACTTACTATATTTTTTTGTTCAATTACATAATCAGGAAGTGAATTCCATTCCTTCATTGCTCTAAATATGATTGTACGTTGAGAAGCAGTCTTAGTTTTAGGTTAAGTAAAGTAACCTCCAACAGCATGTGTCGTTGACAACAGAAAGAAAAAGGCTTGGTTATTCAGTATTTAGAGAATTCAAACGGCTCTTAAAGCTGCTGCTTAGGTGCTTCCTTGTTGTTTCATTCATTAAAGAAACTTCCAGATCTAAAAAGAGCATTTAACAGGACCCCCGAGGCTACAGTGTCTGCTCATATAGGCCAAAGAAAGAACACGTGACCTCTAATGACCATGAAAACAGCTCTACTGTATGTGAATTGTAAAAACTGCATCCCTGATGGTGATGCTCTTGTCATAAATCACAATTGACTTTTACCATCAAGTTTGGATTTCTGACTTTATAGAAGTGATGCTGTTACTTATTCCCAACCACTGAGCAGATAAACATATCACTGTAAGTAAAGCTTTGTGTCAATAACTTAACTCACAACTGAAAACATCTGTTGACATATGTTTGTCTTTAACTTGCATCCTGGGTTTGAAAACCACATGATTGAAAGTGCTGCACGATACCGTTATTTCCAACCCTCCTCCAGCTTCTTAGTGAGGATTCAGTTGCTTTTTTAAAGGAAACACTTTCGCTTGATGTCTGCTCCATAAAAACTGCATTTCTCTCCCGCTGCTCGTATGGCAGCACTTTACAGAAGCTTTCCAGCAATACCTCTTCAGAGCCGACAGTGATGGAAGAGAGAGCCAGTGCGGAAATATTTTGGTTTTTACATCACAGATGACAAAGCAGATTAATGAAGATAGGCCTGTGTTGACTTTGTAAAATGTTGTCGTCTCCGCAACAATGCATTTGCAGACTCTCTTGTATGCTCATTACCAAAATTAGCCACATCACCGACAGCAGAAAAAGGCTGTAATAGGAGTTCAACCTTGACTGAGTGCCTACTGCTCGGCACAGTTTGTTTTAACAGGCCTCTCACTGGAAACCTGTGTGCCACCTTGGATTTGCTTTACACTCAAGCATTAACGAAAAAGAATCTCATTTAATCCTGTTCATGTTAATGGGCTATGAATTCAATGTGAGGTCAAATTTAAATGCACTGATGTTACTCTGATCCTCTTAAACAAAGAAGTCTTCCTCCATGTCATGAATTGGACGTGCTCTCATTTCCACAACTTCTAACTCATGTTTGCTGTTTTGGAGTTGTCTTATATTTGAAAGTGATTTATGCTGTGGCACATTCGGACTGCTCTCTTATGAGTCAGCCAAAGTTGTTTTACCTGATGCTTGTCAGTAGAAAGAATGCTGTGTCTGTATACCACATGACAAAAGTAATGGATGTAATTTTTCACCCTGCAAGGATGTGGAGATTGATGAGGGTTGATGGGGAAGAAAAGGTGCTCAACAAAAGACGTTTGGGGGGAAAATGAGATGCATTAAGACGAAAGAGGTGAGAGAAAAAGTCGATATGTGCTCTCCCCGCTTCCCTCATAATCCTCCTCCATTGTTCTCCTCAACAGATTGCAGACTGGGTGTTTAAAAGGAGAGATGGAATACAATATTCAAATCTGTTTCCCACTGGTGATGTAGCTAAGAGCAAGGATGGCTTTAATGAGATTTCTTTGTAAGAATTGATTTAGCAGGGGGGGGCTTGTCTCAAGTCCCCACCCCATCCTGGATTTATGTGTGTCTCTTTTTTAAACTTCTTCTAAAGATTTTCAGGTGAATTTTTATCAAAAGGCACATAGACAGGAAGTAAACTTCAACATTAACAGAAAAACAAAGACAAAAAATAAATAGAAAAAATTAAAATGAAAAAAAAATCACGATGTGACAGGCAAAAAGACTGTTAAATAATGTGTCTGAGTCTCTTTAAAAAAAAAAAAAAAAAGACACAAAATGAGATTATGTACAGCTGAAATTTCCCATAATCCTGTGACCATGCATTTGTATCAGGATACCAGAGTCTCCTGCATGAACAGTGGAGCGTCATCACTGAGGTGTGTGTGTTTGCAACAAGAGGGCTCTAAACAGCATGGCAGTTTTTGTTTGGCAGAGACAAAAACAGAAATGGGAAAGCAGTTCATTTCATAGATCACCTAAAAAGATTAATGGAGATTGCTTAAATTCCAGGGGGATCCATTACCAAGAGTAAAAAAATCTAGTGTCCAGTAAAACTGTGGACTGAGCTCTTCTATGTCCTAAAGGCAGCAAAGTCTATGCTGTGCTTTGTTGATGTCTCAATCTGCAAAACTTAGATCAGACTTATCTCCAAAGACTACATGCAGAACACAAATATATGCATCTAAGGATTCACCTGCAGCCAGATTTCCTTTTGAAAAGACACTTAATGACACTCTGATGTGTATCAGACCGTGCAATTACTCACTTGGAAATGTGACAGCAGCCTCGTCTGGAGCAGTGGCTGGAACTGATTACATTGTTACCTTAGACCACACTGCTATCATTTACTGCTTGAAGTTTTTCTATATTTTCTATAGAGACAATAAAGGAATCTTGAATCAAATATACCGTTGAATTTCAAGATCTTGGTACTGTTCCCGATGACAAATGGTTTAAGGTGTCATTCCTGTTTAATGCTGCTGGTTGTAAAGTTTAATTTGTCATGAAAATTTTTACTAACTGAGCTCAGTAAAGCTAACGTTAGTTCTTTTTTTCCCCCTTTACAGCTGTTCTCTTTCACCGCAGCGAAGAATCTGCCTCCATCTAACCTCATCCTCTGCATCCTCTTCTCTCATACCAACTTTATACCTTCTTTCAGTGCATCCATATATTCCCATAGGCCTCACTGTATATCCCCCTTCCTCCTCCATATTATGCCAACTATCTTCACTTTTTCTGTTATAGTCTCGACATTCAAAATCTAAACTCTCAACTTCCCTTTTCCCTCAAACACACCTTGCTCCTCTTCCTCTTTGACATCCAGCATTCTGTAGAATAACAGCACCAATGGGGGTCATTGTTAAACCAGGCCTCGCCTGATCCAGTATGGAAGATATAGAACTGATTTATATTGGCATAGATGTCAGATGCTCTTTATACAGTTTTTTCTCAATTGCTAAAACACTATTTTTGAAATGTTCCCTCACTTTTTCACAATTTTAACAGCATCGCCTCAAAAAGCAACACTATTGTCAAATCATGCAAAGCACAGCAAAATGTAAAACACTACAGAGCAATCAGGAAACACAAAAAGGAAAAAAAAGGAAGATATAGTCCTCAGAACATCATGCTGTCAAAATGTTTTTTTGTTTTGTTTTTTTTAATTTACATCAGGCCAAATGCATCATGTCACAACACAGATAACTCATAACATAAAGAACTAGAAAAGCACTCGGATAGCACAGACCTACGCCAAGCAGCTCTTGGCAGCTCGAAAAATTCCTGGATCCAGAGGGTGATCCGGATCACCACCAAAATGAAATGGGTTTATCCTTGGGCTGAGGCTCATGGCTGGTGAACATTTCAGGTCAATCCGTCCAGAACTATTTCCATAAAGTTGCTGACAGACAGACAGATAAACAAACCACAGCATGACCTCCTTGATGGAGGTAATACTGTAACATGGTTGATTACAGTTGCACAGATTTCCCCTGAAATGAAGGCTCTGTGTCAGACCTGATTTTGCCCCCTTATGTCCCCATCCTCAACCACCTCTGCGACCACCTCTAATGCATACTCTTCCTCTCTGATTTTCCATTGCAAAATCTTGACCTCTCACAGGCTGTGGGATGGCGAAAACGAAGCCTCATGAGACAATGAAGCATTTTGACACAGCTGCCAAGAGATCGACAGGAAGTTTTAAGACATTTGAGACAGTCCGCATGAGCTTCATCTGCTGGCTGCGGATGTGTACTGCAGCTGAGGGAAGCGCTGCCTGGAGCTGTCTTGTCTCTGACTCAGTGTATAATACAGTAAAGATACGTTGTCAACCTTCTGTTAGTGTTTCCTTTGTGGGTAATATCTTTGAATTATCCTCTGTGATAAATTAAGTATTTTTCAATAAATTCCCAAGCGATTGGAACCTGTATTAAGCATTGACAGATTAATAAACCTAGTCCTTTCAAGACTTCGGCTCGACATTCACGGATGACATAAGGAGGCCTCGGTTGGTGTGGTCACGTGGCTTTCGGCATGCTGAGATTTCCACCAAACCAGCGCTAGCAAGACCTCCAGTTTATAAGATCGGTGCGGAGTCGAGCAGACGGGCTCGAGCATAACATCCCTACCCTCAGCTTCCTCAACTGGTTTATATTGGTTCCCTCATCATCAGCCAAAGGTGAAATCACTTTTGAGTCACTGTGTTTACCTGTTGACAACTGTGTCTTAGTTGTGATCAAAGCATGCAGCATGTGTTTGCCATTTTGCACAGCAAGTGCATCACAATGCAAATGTATTTGCAAGCAGTGTCTAGTGATGTGAAACGTGCTTTTGGTTTTGATCACAAGGGGACTGATTTGATACTTCGGTTTAAGCATCTGAAAAATTGGCTTTGAGAATGGGATTTATTTTTTTAGCAAATGAGAAAAACTGTAACACCCCTGCATTTTTGGGCATGATGATGCCCTTTGAGTCATCATCATTTGTTCATTAATACTTTAAAGAATATGCCCATTTTTTGTTAGAAGTACAAAAACTATAGCCCCCCCCCCCCCCCCCCCCCCCCCCCTCCCAACAGCGCCCTGAGCCCCCCCAGCTTGAGAACCACTGAGGTAAACAATGACTACTGCTTCTTGGGGCTGCATAAGTGAAACTCGTCATTCGGATTGTTAAATATCAACAGGAACATAATCAACATCAAAATCCAGGTACAATCTTTTAGAAATACTGTCAGCTTCCATTTTCCACTAGTCTGTACATAAATTCTACACTATAAAATTGTTTCATCAATTTTAGGAAACAAGAATTTACAAACAATGTCAGTATGTGTTTATTGCAGGTCTTTGTTAGACTCCTATGATCCCCAGTTTTGGTTGTGCCCCCTGATTGAATGTGCATCCAGCAATGTTTGTAACCAAAGAACACATGACACATGCTGTTCTTACACTTCCACGGCTTACTTGGAAAAGCCGTCACATAGATTCTTTGGTCCTCAACGTATGTGTTCAGCGCATGACGTGCCTAAAAAGAAAAAAGACCTTGTGGGTGCTTGACTGTTTATTCTTCAAACCTGGACATTTAAACAAAGCACTTGCACATGATTAAAATGCACGGAAGAAAACCTACATGTGGAAAAATATGCTCTCATTTTGCATTGACATGCTTCTCTGTGGGAGATTTTCCTTCAAACATGTAAGATAATTTGATATTTAAACTTACATGTTGAAATTCCAACAGAATTTCCGATGTACAAGTACTAAAGATAGAAACAGTTTCATATCAGAGTGGGTGGTGAAAACATTTAGATAGTCACAATGACTCTCTCTGCCTTTTCTCTTTACCACACCCCTGTATAAACACACCTGAGCTATTACAGTGAGGTCGTGCAACCTGTCACATCTCTCAGATCTGTCTCATGACCCGACACACACATACTGAGAAGCGCCATAAATTTTTAACATTTTTTCTTTCAATCTGTGGAGAGCAAAGAGAAGTCACAAGTTATGTTTCACATCCAAGGAGTTCAGGAGCCCTTTCCAAACTCAGTCTGCTGCCAAGTACACATAAACTGTGACCTCTCCAGGATAGTTTCCAAATAACAATTGGTACTATAATAATAATAATAACTGGTACAGAGAATAATAATATTTTTTTCACCTATAATGGTTCATTTCTAATCTTAACTTTCATTTCTAGATCAGTCATAAGATATAGTGAAGTAATTTTAGCACAGACATACTTTAAAACTGCTTACTCCATATATGAAATTTTCACTGAATAAGTAATAATGTCAGCTTCCTGATGTTAAGTTGCAACTTCTTTTCACACTACACATCTGTGACTGGTAAAAGCTTACATTTAAGCACATAAAAAGGAAATGTAAAAAAGGGAAATATATTCAGTGTTTTGTTCTGTAAGCACCTTGTTTGAACCCCAGGGGAACATTCCTCACAACACATGATCACTGTATGTCTGGAGACGTAATGTGCACCTAGGTGTGTTTTCTTTCACATATGATGTGAGGTGAAACATGTGCCAGACTTGCAATTAATTTCAGCATTGATAAATAAATTCTAACTGTGAAGAGCTCGCACTTCTCCTGCATATGACAAAACATAGCAGTAAATACACACATAAAGCACAAAATAGGTTAATGGAGTGAATACATTTTGTTCTTTTTCAGGGAAAAAGGAACAGAATTTTGTCAATTTTGTAACTGCAACAATTTTGTCAATTGTTGCAATTACAAAGTATTGGAACAATTTGAGCATTCTATCTTTGCATCTTTTTGTCCAGAACATGAATAACCTCAACGGAGCCTACTTCTACATGCACTGGAATATTTATGTGGTCATAGATGTAGACAAGCTGGAAATGGTTAACACTTACTGATCACTACATTTTTCAAGCTGCATTACCTCAATGGATAAACAGATCAAAACTTTGTGGCCTTGACTAAATTATCAGATCTTAAAGACACACTGCAGAACTTTTTACAATTTCCTCAGTGACGCGCCCTATTGATGGCTAAACTGGCATCCATCTTGCATCCTACTTGTATTGTGAGCCACTCCTGCCAGTAAAAGACAGTCTTATCTTAACTCTTGTCTCATCTCTTGTTCTGTCCCTTCCTTTCCTTCTTTTTCTCTCTTCCTCCAATTTTTTCTTGCCTTTCTTTGCCGAATCCACCATGATGCACGTTCAAAACACCCCGTGTGTTCAACTCCATTTGCTAGCACGTGACGCGGTGCAAAAGCATGCATCGCCGTGCCGCGCGCTGGATAGAAAGAGTTGCATAGTGTGGTTTCTCAGCCTTGGGGTTGAGAAAGCCTGCTGGGCAGTGATGGCTCGAGAAATGCATATAATAAATGTTGGTGTGCCATCAAAACTAGTAAATGCATATTTTTAAGGTTTAAAGTTACATTGTGGATCTTTAAAGCAGACAGCATACACTCCAAGTACAATAAATCACAGCAGCAGTAAAGTTAATATCTGCTGCTTGGTTAGTGAGCATTCTAATGCTAATTGGCGTGCATTATTTTCATATATACGCACACGTAGTTTGTCAAGTTAAAGGAATAGTTCACCCACAGAATGATGTAACTTTATTTTCCATTTACCCTCATGGTGAGCAAGACTCTCAAACACTTTTTTAATATCTCAAATGCAGCCGGCCATCAGGAAGGTTTCTCTTTTTCCCCCAACTTTCATATAATGGAGTTTGCCAGGGTCCGAGCCAAAAAGATCCATAAAAGCCCACAAAAACTCGTCAATATTCCTCCATACGCTCGTCCAATGTAATCCAAGTGTCCTGAGTGGGTAGCGTCCATGATTTACTTCGAACAACGTCATTTAGTATATTTTTAGAGCCTTAAAGGGAGTATTGCTTACTTCCCCAAAGCGCGCACATGTGCGGTCACGAAACTATGGAAGCCTCGGCGTTCAGAGCCTACTCTGCCAATAATGCAAGCATAGAAGAAGAAATTCACTGTTTACATTGTGCTAAGAGCGCCAGAGCTGCAGACAAACTGGGACAAACACAAGAGGGGTTGGATATTGATTTTAAACAAAGAAAGAAAGAAAAAGAGAACGAGTGGTCTCGTCTGCCGTGGCTTCCGTAGTTTCGTGAACGTGCATCGGCGTGCTTGCTAGACATGCAATGTAGTATTGTTTAGGCTCTAAAAATAAACTAAATGATGTCGTTTCCAGTAAATTCTGGACGCTACCCACTGAGGACGCTTGGATTACATTGGACGAGCAGTATGGAGGAATATTAACAAGTTTTTGTGGACTTTTATGGATCTTTTTGGCTCGGACCCTGGCAAACTCCATCATATGAAAGTTAGGGGGGGGACCTTCCTGATTGCCGGCTGCAGTTGAGATATTAAAAAAGTGTTCAAGAGTCTTGCTCACCATGAGGGTAAGTGGAAAATAAAGTTACATCATTCTGTGGGTGAACTATTCCTTTAAGACACTGTCATATCACTCCGCGGGCGTCACCATAGCAACACACAAACCAGCTGGTTCAGATCAGCTGGCTAAAATGTGATGATAATCATGCATTCCATGTCTGTTGACACAGGTTGGTTAGCATGAAAAAATAGAACGGGCCAGCATAAAATAGTTCCTATATTTAAACATTTTTAGCGAGTTTAGTAGAGTGAATAAACATTTGTCATTTAAAGGGACTAGAGGCAAGATTAAGAAATGAGACTCGGGGGTGACGCAACTGTGCTGCAGGTAACTACAGCCACCAGCCAAGCCGACACGGGAGCGTGCACAAACTGAAGCTATAACGGTGTTTACGACGCTTACAAAGTCGTTTTCTTCATAGTGCCACTTTCTAGTGTCTTTGTGTTAATCCAGATCATTTGCTCATGAGAGAAGAATCCATAACTATCCCTTGCAGTGTTTGAATACACCACAACCGTCTCCTTCCTGGATCAAAACTGTCGGGGACTCGGATGTAGCGTCATTTGACGTCACATCCGCAGGACAGCGTGGGAAATTCGGCCACCGAATCGCGGCACATTATGCAGCACACAGCCTGTTCAAAGCAACGGAGAGACGTGGGTGGGCTCGTTCTTTTTGTTTTTTTAATGCTTCATCACCCATAAGCATTAAAAAACTGGACATGCATGTGTATTCTTTCACAATTCCTGCTTCTAGTTCCTTTAATGTTTACTCTGTGAGACCATGGTATAATCAGATTAAACAACTCAGATCCATGCATTACACAGTTTTAACATGTAAAAAACATTGCACTGCACGTCATGGTGTTCTAGACTCGTGCACTAAACTGTAAAGCACAGCTCCTCGTTGTTTAATCCTTACATAATGCATGGCTACTCGTTTAATCCTTTCTTAATTTAGTTTATCACAGGAAGGCTCTAATTGGTTTATATCTGGCTCAGAACTCAGGAAGGACTCAGACACAGAGATCAGGGTGTAAAATGAAGGCTTTATTCACTCTGAATGAAAGCAAAAAAATGCAAAAAATGTCAAAGCTGTGTCCGTGGTCTGGACCAGGCACAGGACAAAACACTCTGGCACAAGACAAGGGTGACGCAGACGACTTAAACACATGAGGGCAAAGGGAAACGGGTGGATGCAATCAGATAATCGGGGAAGACATGAGACTGGTGACATATGAGGAAGGGCAAGTGACATGAAACGAAAGGATAGTTATTTCTTCAAAATAAAACAAGAAATGTTGAGACACAGACCCAAAAACCAGACAAGACCTCACCGTGACAGTCTACAGGTCAGCTTTAAAGGGTATTGCATCTTTCTTTTCCAGTTTTTCTGCATTTATTTACACCCGTTTATTCATTTTGTATTGTCCTTTTGTCTGTTTATTGTTTTGTTTTGGTTTTGTTTTGTTTTGTTTTGTTTTTGTAGAAAGGATGACCTCCCCTAGTTTTATGGACAACAGCATGACCAGTGACAGACCCCATGATGGTGAGACTTCCCCCTCATATATTAACAGGTTTTTAAAGTGGATGTTTATCAGCTGCCCTTCACCAGAGACAGCATGTCCTATAGTCCAGCAAATCACGTCAACAGCAGAAGAAATGGGGGTAGATTTAGCAGTAAATGCTTGAGCTTAACTTTTTTTTTTTTTTAACTGCAAAGAGAAATTAACTTCTTTGCCTTTTAGAGACGTCTTGGACAAGAATTATACAAAGCAGAAGACGAGAGTACGACATCTGTGGGGAATTATCCATCTGTGAGTGATCTCATTTCAATTTTTTAAAAGTCAGTGCTCGTGTAAGAAAGTCATAATTAGACTGTGACCATCTTGATTTATAATTTCTCTCAGCAGAAGGTGGAGGCGAGTTTTTTTTTAAAGCATAAGGCATTTCGGCTAATAGCCATGTGTTCATATAAGCATGAAAAACAACACAACCTGCTTCAAGACGGCATGTCAAATATCAGCTACCCCAGCTGACAAGTTGTTTCAGCGCATGATTGCATGTACATGTACACTCACACTCACACATTTTGCATGTTAACAGGCGCATGTTTCCACAGCATTGCGGGGAGCTAGTTTTTGTCATTAAGTAGGAAAGTAGTGCATTTTAAACCCCCACCACTATGTGCAGCATCTTTCTTCCATCCACACCACTGAGGTTTGGATGATGGTCACGACTTTGTGTGCCCAAACTTGGTCCCATGAGTTCTGCAATTGCTTTGATGCATTTTTCAAAAGGGCTGTGACACAAATGCCAAAAACACATAGCCTCCTATTCCTCCAGACAGCACATGGTATCCTCACCATTTCTCCTTTGTCGCGTTTTCTTTTCTGTGCTCAGATTCTTGCTACAATAATATGAGTTCTGTAGAGATACCCACACTCCACTGGCACATCAACAGCTGACAGAACAATGGTGAGGCTGCAGGTCCATTTGATGCTTTCTCTAATCCAGCTCTGTTCCCCTCTGATCTTTTCATTTTTGTCTCTTTGTCATATTTTGCAATTTGGACCTGATTTTGAGTTGGTTTATGTTACATCTAGTGTCATGTAACAACACTGTGCTATATTTAGGTGACCCATAAATGGGTCAGTCATATTTTCACATTTCTTCTGTATATGTTGTTCTGCAACAGAATAAACTGTGTCCCCTAAACTTTATGAATAAACCTACCAAACTGAATAAATAAGGTCATTCCTGTTTTGCCACAACTCAAATGTTGTACAATTACACCGTTTTCCTTAATCTGTTTCCTACATAAATGCAGCTTATGTTTAATGCATGAGTATATTTACATTCTACATCTCTAAACCTGTTTATAAGTGATGATGCTGACTTTTTATGACTCATTGTATATTTCACCACAAGCACTTACAATAGGCAGCTAAATGTACAGACTACAGGTAACTGTACACTAAATCTTTCCTCCAAGAGACCACTGGTTTGAAACCCCTGTGAACACTTTTTCAGCATTGTATTTTCTTCTCCCCATTTGTTCCTTAGAGGCTTTGCCAGATTTTGCATTTCTTTGAATGAGGCAAATTCAGCATCCGACTTGCATCTGCTCCTCTCTGGCTCTGTTCAACCAGTAAAAGCGCCCGATGATAACTCTTGTGCTATCTCTTGCTCTGTCACTTTGTCACTGATAATACTCTCTTGTGTTTCTTTGCTGAATCAGCAATGGTGCACTTTTAAAACAGTCACTGTGTTGATATCCAGTTGCTGGCATGTGACGTGGTTTCTCAGTTCTGGGATGCTGGAGGCCAACAGTGGAATGTGCATTGTGAATGTCAGTGTGTCATTGGAAGTAGTGTCGTAATGTTGCCAAAAAAAAAAAAAAATTCTATAGTATGACAAAATATAAGTGGGAAAATCTTTGGACATTTAGAAATCTGCATAGTTACTGCTCACACAGTTTCAGATCATGCATCATGTGCTGTCAGGTGAGTGCTGCATGACAGAATACAACAGCCTTGGGGTGTGTTGAACGCCATGGATTGTTAAACTACTTCATTTTCCAGGTGATATTGGATTGTAATAAAGCTTTATGTGTTTGTTATTCCTTGAAACTGGTCCCATCAACCTAATTTTACTGGCTTGTAGTAAAAACCTGAAGAAATATACAGGATCCTTCCCTTTTCTCTTCGGTTGAAGTTATTACAAAGCAACATGAAGTTTTTTTGGTTTTTTTTTTTTTTGGGGGGGGGGGGGGGGGGGGGGGCTTTTTTCCTATCACTATATATATTTGCTCATGAGTAAAAACTTAAACAAAACTGCTAAAGTATCAAACCAACAGCATATCACGAAGGATGATAAAGAAAATATGGCAACATAATCAAACAAGACAGCTGACAATAAAATATTTAGCATCAAGTTTATTATCTAGAAGATGAGCTCGAAATAACATCCACCAGTTAGAGTTGGCTGGAAAATGGAGCTTGAAGTGGGTAATATTTACAGTAAATGAAAAGATTGAAATAGATGAATAGATTGAAACGACAGTTCAGCAACAGTTCAGGAATAATTTGTGTCCAAGGTTAAATGTGAAAATCACTGCAAGGGGGAAAAAAAGAGGAATTATTTATGCCTTCAAACTTTCAAAGGATGGAGTTTTACATTTTTAACATTTATTTGCTGCTTCAGCTCCCGTATGTGCTAAGCACCTGCTTTGGGTGCATTAAAGCAAAGCAAAAACACATTAATGAAAGGTGAAAGAGGTGGAGAGGCAGAGGACCAAATAAACCCAGGATGTTTCTGCTTTTTCTCCACCCTGCATCCTCTTTAAAAGGCTTCACTTGTTTAAAATATCATATAAGATGTAACAACAAACAAATACACCAGTGTATTTATTTTGTGTGACTTCTAACACACACAAAAAAGGAAAATTTACTGCAGATCTGATATAAAAAAGTCTGGGGCTTTGTCACTGGGAATACTCCACCAGCATAATGGATTTACCTCAGCATCATAAATTCTGCCAAATAGCCTAATATCGTAGTATTATAGGCAATGTCATAACTGAATGTGAGAGGAATAATAGCTTTTCCTCCTTATGTCTCCAGGTCTTGATGAAAACCTAATTTTATTGCCACAATCATAATGGAATTATCTCCAGGTGTGATGAGGGCATTTAATGAAATCATTACAAAAGATTACTTGCTCTTTTTCTCTGGCTTATTAAAAGGCCCTTTGTGATTGGAGGTGTGAGAGGCTGTGTTAATTTATTAATTTATTTTTCTCTCCACTCTGACTGATTGCGTGTTTGTCAGTCTGGCAGTCACATCATTTGTGGCTGGCATAAAAGCCTGCAGGGAGTCACAAGATCTGATTGGGAATCTTGTGGGGGAAAGAAGAAAGGAGAACAAAAAAATGCCTTGGCTGTTGCAGTGTCGTATTGATGTGTTTGAACATGGGGCTCTCATTTTCATGCCCTCAAAGCACACATAAAAAAATTTTTTTTTCAATAAACGCTAGTCTTTGATGCATAGTTTATCTGTTCAGGCTAATGGAGTTTCTCCCTCTTTCTCTCCCTCTACTTGTGTGCATCCTCCTTTTATTTTCCTTCCCCTTTTCCCCCTTTCTTACTTCCTCTTCCTTTCTTTCCGTCTCCCCGCTTTTCCTTTCTCTGTATTTACCTCTTTAAGCTCGTCCACCTTTATTAACAGTCATGTTGCTTCACCCCTTTCAGTATTGAGCTGTGTTTAATCTGTCCTGTAAATCCTTTTCCTACTTTGCCAGGGGGGAGACGTACACTATGGACGTTAAGTTTAATGAGCAGCACAGCCAAATCAGTGCAATATTGTCATCCATAATTCTCTTTGATTGAACCCTGAATTGTAAAATCAATGTCTTCTTGCCCTCTGTTCACCTGCGGTTGATATTTCTTTATATGACAAAGCAACTTTGTTTCTTCTCTCATCAAGTAGTGGTGGCCCGAGGATGCGCCATACATCAAAGTTTGATGGCAAATATACCTCAAATGTTTCTTTATTGTTATCTGCAATGTCGTTATGTCCATTCTTTTGAAAGGGAAAGCAGCACACGCAAGTATTTTATGTTATTTCTATCGCATTTGGCTTATGACAGCTTCTGAAAATCCAGTGGTGGCGACAACTCTTGTATTGTGCTTGAAACTGTGGCTTCACTACATTTTCAGTTCAGAGTAAGACTGGGAGTTCTGGCAAAAAGTATCAGGGTATTATTTTCTATGGTGAGCAATCTTAATCTTGATCATTATGAGTTTAATGTTGTCAATTTCAAAACTAACAATGACCAAAACAGGCGTTATGTCTTTTGCTATAAAATATGGATCTGCTGTTACAGTATCGCTTGCTTGATTATTAATGCTTTTCATATTCCAGCAAGAAAGCTCCTGGTTCGAGTCCAGGTTAAGGTTTTTCTATGTGGAGTTGGTATGTTCTCTCTGAGCATTTGTGGGTTCTCTGTGGGAAGTCCAGCTTCAGTCAAAAACATGCATGTTAGATTAACTGGTGTTACTAAGTTCTCCCTAGAAGTGAGCATGAACGGTTGGTTGTTTCTCTGTCTTGACCCTGTGATGGACTGGTGGCCTGTCCAGGTTGTGCTCCGCCTCTCGCCTGATCGTAGCTGGGATAGGCCCCAGCCCCGAGTGGGTATAGACAATTTTTGAATGGATAGTTTTCTTAGCAGTTCACAGCCAGCTTAGAAGTACATTAGCTCCAACCAGTGGACTAGAGTGTGGTGACAGATACGCTCTGTAGATGGATTAACTGAAAATGTCCCATGCCAGTTACTGAGACTGATGCAAACTAATCACAACTTACATTTAATTTAGAGAGTGTTTTATTGCCCAGCCCAAGTAGAGATGCTAAATATTGTATGTTTTTGTCCACAGCATTTGACAGCAATGTTAAATGAATCGAAAGGTCAGTGGTTTGTTCACCAGCTTCTCTGGACCATATATAAAGGTGTCCTTGAACAGGACAATGGGCCCCATATTGCCTTTGATGTGTTTTTCAGAATGTATGTGATGGAGAAAAAGCACTAAAAGATTGTAAGACGAGATGCACGTGTGTGTGGGCTAAATGAATATAGTCCATTTATCATTTATGCCCAGTGCCATAACACTGTATGAAAGGACACCCTGTCACTTCTTTCTCTGCAGGAGATCTGCATTCATGTATTTATGCTGAATTGCACAAATTTAGTCTTACTGTAAAGTGCTGAT
Organism: Atherinomorus stipes; assembly: GCA_023101725.1. Taxonomy (NCBI): domain Eukaryota; kingdom Metazoa; phylum Chordata; class Actinopteri; order Atheriniformes; family Atherinidae; genus Atherinomorus; species Atherinomorus stipes. The sequence goes on from JALJCO010009705.1 coordinate 41,578, forward strand.
GACATGATTTTAACATTTTTGGCCAAGTTTTATTGACCAAAACGTTCTCCATGATGATCTCTGTAACAGAAACAGGCACGCCTGCATAAATGAGTTTTGAGTTAATATCACTGCATGTCAGCACATCTGACCAGACTGTGGCACTGTTCACAGAAACTGGACGTAATGTAGCGAGGGGGAGATCTACACTGCTGTCAATATGGATTTTAATGGGTACACTGCTGTCAATATGGATTTTAATGGGTTTATTGCAGTTTTTAAGTTACTTTCCCAGTTTTACAGATGGACAGTAACGGCTCAGCCTTCTATCGTATTTCCAGTTAATGTTTAAAAAGCTCAGAAGGACGGTCTTAGGTCTTTCGTAAAAATAGGTGCTCTTACCGGTGTCTAGCTTTAGGAACCTCCTGCATATCTCTGCCAGTAAAATTCCCATCTGCAGACACAGTTTAAACCCGGCATACATTGTGCGATTCTTGGACGTTTTTGAGCTGATTTTCCAGTCGTGTGACGAGTTTGGCCATCGGGCTGACTCTTGGCCAAATTGTGTGTCGTGCAGTCTACTAGGGGGTCAAGAGAGGCGATTGGCACCTCACGACAAGCCCCCTATCAGAAATTGTGAACAATCAGTCTGAACTGGCTGATCATCCCACCACACAAACCAGTTCAAATCTAGCTGTTCTGGAGCATCTTTAATGTTTTCCACCGCTTTGATTATAGCCTACATGTAAATCAGTGAGCCAACTGCAAATGCTTCTGTTCGTGACGTCGTGCCATGGAGAAGCTAATTGCTAAAGGCTAGCAAGCTGCGCCTTTTTAACATCGATATTTATGTGAAACTAAGTCTGATTGGCTTCTAACTACACAGAACTACTTATTTTGTTTTGTTGTATTGTTGTATTGCAAAATTACTTGAAGTTAATGTTGTGTTATTATTATATCCGGTAGGCTAAATATAGTTAGACAGGAACAAATAATCCTGATAAATGTAGAGAGGCCCAGTACATAAATTCAGGAGGAGGTGGCATCAGGTGGAATTCTACATTTTTCATGCCGCAGCGCCTGCACAAGCAGCGTAAACCAGTTTAACTAGCAGTCACATATCTCGCAACTGATGTTCCCCCAAGAAGTGTCTTGATATTAAAAGGAAATCCAATTATTTGTATGATTCAATCTAAAATCGTAATAAAATGGTCAGACCTAAAACACACCACAGCCATTAAACTGATGCAACACCTTCTACGCTCTCTGACAACAGGATGACGAGTTAACAATATCCGTGTTTTAATACAACTGTATAAATGCAGCAAAACAATCATTATCCTCATTGCATAAGCACCCTTTTTCTCCTTTACCCATCTAAAAAAGCGAGTTTTGACACTTCAACACTGATTTAAACACTGACTGATGAAAATAGTAACACAGAGTTGAGAACATACCCTTTATTAAACTCTTATGAGCCGCAGGACATAACAAAGTTATGAAGTCTTGTCAATGCTTCCACTCAAATGCTCTTTTTGAATTGATCAATATTCTGACGCAGTTGGTCGATCTCATGGCAGTGGTGTCAAAGCAACTCAGTGCTTCACGAGGCTTCGGCTTCACCATCCTTTAGACATCAGTGGGACTTTTTTTCTACCATCCATAACAACTGTTTGTGTTTATGTTCATGTTCAAATTATTCATCATGATGATTTGGATGAGCTGGCGGCTGTGGCTGGGAAGTCTGGGCTTCCCCACTTAGGCAGCCGCCCCTGTGACCTGACCCCGGATAAGCGGAAGAAGACGAACGAACGAACGAACAATTTCTTTGTAGAGCCGTATATTTAGATATTAACGACATAACTTGCTTCCATGTAAATATCAAATTCAAATCCACATGTTTGTTTGTTCTGTCTGTATTAGGGATGTGACAATTAGTTACTGATAAAAAAGATATCTGATCACTGTTTCAGATTATCATAAAATTGTGACTTCCCATTTTGAAAAATGCACGGTGACGCTGTGTACCTTGAAAAGCAGCAGCAGTCTCTCAGACACAGTTTGCAATGTTTGGCCTCTGAAAACATGGCAGAAGGCACTGAGGGCACCACATGGACAGCTCTGGAGATTTTTTTCCCTCCGAAAGGACAAACATCTAAAGTCTGGATGTATTTTAGATTTTTTAAGGATGCTTGGAGGAAACGTTGTTTTAATTTATTCAATCATAGTACTATAATAAAAGTAAAAACCTGAGGTGTCGTGTGTGTCGTTTTTTTCACCCGAGTTCCAGAATTCAAGTTAGTCTGGCATCTGCTCCAGTCGACAAGTTTATCCCCACCAAGCGCAACGCCTTTTGCTCTGTCATTGGCTGGATACAAATAGACAATCTCTGCCCAAAAACGTCCCGAATACACCAAAACAAAGGGAAAAAATGAAATACAGTCAGGGGGAGCTGTAAACATAAATGTGACTGTGACTTTAAAGATGTGACAATAAATGAATGAATATATAAAATACCAAATGAAAAATGAATACATAAATAAATAATGAGGCGGGGTGGGGTGTGTAAAAAGAAAAAAACGAAAAAAAGATAAACAGGCATAAAATGAAGAAAAAAATGTAAAATGTATCAAATGAATTAATAATAAACTAAAAATGAACAGAAAAATAAATCAATAGGCCCATTAGCACAAATCTAGATCAAAACAGTTGAAAATGATAATAGATATATACATTTACATAGGTTTCATAGGTTTGTGAATGTTAAAGGGTTTAAAAAAAAAAAGAAGTTTATGTAACCAATTGGCTTTTTTTGTTTGTTTGTTTGTTTTGAGCATTTTTATGTTTTTTTTTTAATTTACTTTTTTATTTTGTCACTTTCGGTTTGTCCATAGAAACAGGGACTTTGATTCTTGCTTTTGACTTTCACATGGTCTCAGATCAGTGTACAACAGATCATATTTTACCCCCAAAACCACAGAAAAGTGGAATTGTTGTCATTGCACCTTTAAGTGTAATATACTTGCGTGCCCAGACCAGACAGGTTTATATGACTATTGGCATTCAATACATGAAAAAAAAAACAAGAAAAACAATATAGTGACCAGCATAAATAGTAAAATTCACCTCAGTCAATCAAACAGCACAAGGTTCTTATAGTCCAGTTTGCAAAGTTTTTGTCTTCATTTCCATGCCTTTTCCAAAAATCTGACCAAACTGAAAATTTTGTTTTTAAACAACCAGCTCAACATCTCTCAATCAGTCATCCAAAACAAATCAGGCTTTTTACATGGATTTTTTTCCCACACATACCAGTTCTGCTTCATAGTACAAAGAACAGTAAAATAGAAAGTGGCAATCATCTTCAACAACACTTAGGTCACACACAACCTGTCCTCTTCTGGGACACCTAGTGCCCCACCTCCACCTGGAGAGGTAGTACCGCTAAGCTGGGCACATAGACTTCTGTGCTCTTCTTAAAGGTGTCATCACTCGGAAATCCCACTTTTTCACGTTAAAACATGTGTATTGGAACAGGACCTCAGTTATAACGTGCCAGAAAGTCCGGAGAGTGAAAGTGACTTCGTCTTTGAGTGCGGGCTCTCTCTCCTCACCAGAATCGGCCACAAGAGCGCGCTCTCCACAGTACGCGATTTGAATTTCTTTCTCCAGATGACGTGAACTAGAGAGGCTGCTAAGCTAGCCTCTTTAGCACCACCTGAAAGCAGCTGATTACTTGCCGTGAAGTAGTGTCATGACCAGCTTTGTCAGAGAGGAGGATGACGACAAGGAGGAGAGGGGGGGGATTGCTGTGCTGAGTTGCTTTGGCAGAAATTCAGCAGTTTTCAGTGCTCTAACAGGAGGGGCAGCACTACCAGGGACCAGTGGATTATAGTATCAGTGAGGATGTGCAGTCGGTAAGTGTTGCTGCTTGTGTAACTTATTATCTTTTATGTAAGAGACCAGTAAACGGTGGTAGACGAACGGACAAGCTGCTAATGTAGCTACAAAAGCTAACAGTGTTTGGTTAACTTCACGTCAGACGTCTGCTCCTTATATTCATCAGAGTCCAGCCCTTTTACTCCGCTGATCCTCTCTATCAACCATACTGTTAAGTTTTTATCACGTTTTTCTCTGTTGGGACATAGTTTCCTTCACTTGGTCTGTCCTGATAAAACTTTGTTTTGACTTTGACGCTTGCCTTGTGAACGCGCTTACAGACAGCTCTAACTCTCATATGTATTCTCACGACAAACAAAAGTTGGGGATAAAAAGAGGTTAAAATGAGCTCATTAAATTTTCGTCCCACCCAACTATAATTAAAAATTCATTCGAAGATAATTTAAGAAGGATTGTGTATGTAAAACACTAGGTTATGACACTTTTAAATTACATCTAACATAGGGTTCTGTGGAGAAATTATTTTTTGTAGTGAATGAAGCTCCTTAGTTTAGGCTTATCTAACACTTTCCATTTCCATTGCTCTCTGTAAGAGTCAAACAGAATCCTTCTTAGTTGAGTTGTTTCCTTGTAAATTATTCATCAGTGCTGTGCATTTGCTAAAGGAAATATCCATAGAACCTCCTATGACCCCCTATGTTTGTGGGATGTAGCATATTTGAAGATTTTTCGAGTGAGTCTGACTTCTGATAAACAAATAAGATGATTCCATAATCTAATTACTTCTGCCCTTTGCTTTACCAAACAGGGCTCCCTGCCCCTGTCTCCCTCTAGCGCCGCTCTAGTGGTGAACCTGTGCACTCCAAGAAATTACCACGGTTCTGTTCTGAACTCTATTATATTCAGGGTTAGGGTTAAAAACCCAAACCATAAATAAAAGAAAACAGAACCAACCATGGACTCAAACAGCTGGATGAATGAAGTGATGATGATGGATGAATTAAACCTTAGTTCAGGACAGCACTTCATCTTTTTGATTGCAGCTTCTAATGCCTTCCCTGCAGACTCAGATAAAACTCTTCTACTTTCTGACAAAAAAATATTTTCATGGAAAAAAAAAAAAATTAGATAAGTGCTGGAGTAGGCTTACATAAGTGGTGTTAGCCCAAACTAAAATAATAATAATAATTTCTTGTAAATAATGTCCCTGTAACAAAAAGGAAACCACAAACAGAGATGTACTGTATAGCAGATGTCTCAGGGATGTTGTTTTTTCTTATTTTTGTTGTCTAGAAACAGCCAGCAACAACACAGACTCTTAGCACTTTGGTTATTGTGAGTTGTTTTAAAATGTGTTTTATAAATTATCTTGACTTGACAAACTAGACCAGCCTGTAATTGGTGTTCTTTAATATTTTGAAAGACGCAGCATAGAGGATAAGGCTAGTATTTCAAATCAAATGTTTTTCTTCAAGTTTAGTATCTGAATGAATAGCCAGCAAAGCAAGGAGGAGCACTGGCTCGCAACACTCCTCATTAAAGCTGCATAGCATAAATATGCCTGTCTGTGGTAATCATTTGATCAATAATTGCTTGTAGCTAACTTGGTAGAACACCATTTATGATGCTAAGTCCATGAGCCAGCCTGTACAGCCTGATTCCTCCCTGTACACATCCCACCACCGGTACAATCATCCCCTTAATAGTTACAATTTACAGGAGTCTTTAAGCATGTTTAACTACTCGCTAACATCCCTTCAGCAAACACTTGGACTGAATGATAAGTACATTTAGAGATGTCAAGCTGAGATGAATGGTTCTGCTCAGGAAACTACTCAGGAACAACGTTTGAAACAGAAAATGAATCCAAGTCGTGAATAAATGTATTAAACATTTGTATTGTGCCTGGTCAGCACTGATTCCACTTATCTGAAGAAAGAAGGGAAGGCGGGGTGGGGTGGCAGCAGCACTGTGGCTAGAAATCAAGCACTCAGCAGCTCCACAATACACCATTAGTCTTCATTTTCAGTGGGGCATGCAACAGGGCCCTTACGTCTTAAAGAACAAACTAAAATTTATTGGGCTGGCCAGTTTGGGCTAATTGAAAGAAATTGTGTGTCTGTTTGTCTTCCATTAGGTTTATAGTGGTTGGTGGGTTGGAGCAAGGTGATGATGTGGGGCCTGAGCTTGTCGCCCTCTGCTCGTCACCTCAGTCTTGTTTTCAACTAATGGTTTGATCCATGAGCGCCCTCCACTGATCAGACAGTCTGAGCTGTGGGAACCATTCAAATAGGGATCATTTAGGGAGGATTTATGAGATGCATTCATTATGAAGTGTGTGGAGGCAAACAGACTTTGATTGGTAATGACGGTTTGGTTTAGCACTTTGCATCTGCACTTGCTGTAGTTTTGGTTTACTCCTCTCTTAGAGTACGAGCCGTGATTATGACTGATTATCTTGGCTTTGTGCTGTTAAAATGCTTTTTCAGATGACACACCAAAAGCTTCTCAAAACGATGCTTTAGGGTTATAGCAGGTTTTATTTAAATTTATTTTCAGTTGCTAATGAACTACATGTCATTTCTACTGCACTTAGTGTTTGTTTTTGTTTTGTTTTTTTCGTTCATGGGCAAGACATTACAGATTTTTTTTTTTCAAATAATATATTTTTTATTATGTTTGTTGGGTTTTCATATTGTCTAGATCCCAACTGCACCAGCAAAACATCTGTGGTCAATCAGAGGAAGAATACATTACCTCTTGTGGTCTTTGGCAGCAGGACTTTTGCAGAATCTCTAATGATTCATACAGCTGCTCAGGCAGATTAGGATCTTGTGAGTTTGGAAGACAGATCAGTGCCTTGAGGTCTTTGTTGTATTTGTCAAGTCTTTTGGAAATTAATCTTCTTGAATGGTACAAATGGGAATGAGATCATATGTACAGTAACTTCATTTGAGTCTAACAATTAGATGGCAATTTATTCACAGAAAGGCGACAAAATGTTCATAACTATGAAATGATTGATTCAGAATAATACACAAACTAGTCTTGCTTCAGTTCCCTCACACACAACTAGTAATTTGCATATCCCTTTTTCAAGTCTACACCATTTTGCTTTGGCATGTTTCTGTAGAGTTGAAAATTGACAAACCAAATGGTGGCTGATGATTGGACATTCTAACAAGAGACTTTTTTTTATTGAATAGAGCTGTGAATGAGTTTAAAGGCTGTCAAGAAAATACATAATTACTATTTAAAGCTAAACAATATGAAACTGACTCATAAACATCTTGAAATGAAAACAAAATCATTTCAGTCATTTTCAGCTTTATCATTTTTTTCTTCCTCTGAAAAAAAAAGTTGTACCTTTCAATCACCTAAAGTCTAATGTGGAACGTGCGCTTCTACAGTTTCATACAACATGTTGTACAATACACTCAAATACACATTATATTACTGTGTAGTACTGGGCACTCTCACAATACAAACACATTTATATATATATAAAAATATATATATGTATGGATGTATATGTATGGATGTATGGGTTTAGATAGATAGATAGATAGATAGATAGATAGATAGATAGATGGATGGATAGGTAGATGGATAGATAGATAGATAGATAGATAGATAGATAGAAGAAGAAGAGATACGTAGATAGATGGGTAGATACATAGATAGATAGATAGATACAGTAGATAGATAGATAAATTTTTATTGCTGTATTTCATATGAATTTATAGTTTATGGAATGGACTGAATGAATTGACCGTATAGAGCATATATGCAAACTATACCTGTGTGATAAATTGGTTGGTTACTGAAGGAAATGTGTTACATTTTCTCAGAAATTTTCTAGTTATTGGCTATAAGCCACTAGATCCATATCAGGGTATTGTAATTGTAGCTGCTTGTTAAGGATGGAAACATTCTTAACTTTGTAATATCATCAGAAGAAAGAGATAGGTTCTTTTCCTTCACTTGCATTTAGTCTGGTCTTTAACACCAGCATGTTTTAAATTTAGTTTGAGTGCATTCACCTTAAAATCTTTGAGAAGACCAATCCCAGTAGCCCTTTTCACACATCATTTTTTGTATACTCTGTATGTCGACTCAACAGTATCGTCTTGTTCATTTTTTATTGAGAATCCAACGTGAATCAGCAAATCAAAGGGAAGAAATGAGTTGTGATATTAACAGGTCCTGAGAAGAGATGGAGAATCAAAGCGTTGCTGCATGTTTTGTCATCTGCTTTTCTGAAGTGAGACATTAACAAAGCTCAGACTGAATGACCCGGCTTCCTGTCTGACAAGTGACAGGCAGCAAGTTTCAGTTATCATCAGAAACATAATCCAAAACTGCCAAAAACACTTTGACAACTTGCGCCTGCCTGCTCTCCCTTCTCCGCTTCCTCTCTGTCATAGGCTAGATAAACTCTCTGCCGCTCTCTCAGCTCGATTATAATTGCTAGCATTTAACAGCTTAGCTTCCAAATCCTGAGAAGCAACGAGAACGAGGAGAGGCAGAGAGCCCCCCCCCCCCCCCCCCCCCCCCCCCCCCTCAAAATATATGCACGCATCTCTTGTGGAAACTGACTGGCACTGGTGTTTAAAATAATAAGATGCAGCTGTTGATAGTAGTCACTGTCTCCAGGTTTACTTCCCTGTGGCCTCTGTGGCAGCAGAGGAGCCGTGATGAAGGCAGACAGCTGACAGGTGCTCCAGGATGGTGCTGCCATCAGGTGCATCTGCTAAACTTAACTCAGAGATGGGAAGATGGAGAAAGGAAAAAAGGGGAGCGTAAGAGGGGGAAAAAGAGGGAAGTGGCCACAAAACATAAGGGGAAAAGGTTTAAGGATGAAAAGATAGTGAGTAGGTAAGAAAGAAAAATATTTTAATGTGTATTTGCGTGTGCAGTGTATGTGAATTCATGCTCCTTGAAACTTTAAACCAGCCCTCTCTGCAGAAAAAATTCAGAGGATGCCTTTGAACCTGTGTGGGTGACGGAGTGTGTGTCGGTGTGTCTAGGCTCTGACACGGTGAAGGGCTAACAAGTTTACTGAGCAGGTCAGGAGATGGGGAGACGGTGGAGGAAAGGTAATAAGGAGAGATAATGAGCAAGTGCGGATAATGATGGAGAGAGGAAAGTAAGGAATAATAAGAATGAAGAAATTAAAGAAAAGGTGCAAGAGAGAAAAAAGGAACTTGTCAAGAAGTAATTTTGAGTGTGTGTAAAATGTGTGTGTGCATGAGAGGCTGAGGATAGGCACTTTGCCATATGTTTATATATCACTGCATACATCAGCACTTTGCAGCAACCACACATGCGCACGCATCTTCCAACTCTTGTCAGAAATGCACACTGGGTGTGAGTATACAGCTTTAATGGATTCACTCTGTGTGCTGCGGTGACAGCAGTGACGCTCACGCTGCTTCTGACTTTAATAAAAGGTGCACAAGTCAGGAGCTGAGGCAGGAATTCGAACCCTTCATCAAAGTTGAGGCCAAGCACAGATGAAGTATTCACTCACATCTCAACAAGGTTTTTTGGGCTGAGCAAAAGGTGGCATAGAGTGTAGTCAAGGAGCTGATCTTTCAGCCTTCCTTTCTCCCATGTGTGTCCTGCTTTCCTGGCAAATACACACTTGTAACATGCAAATGCACAGCAGTGAGGAAGGAGAGGAGCCTGACGGAGCCCAGAGCATCGCAGGTAGCCCGACAGAGTGGCTGGGAGCGCTGTCACCAATTTGTTCCTAGCCATGGGGGACATGCAGGGGATGGAGAGGCAGTGGCAGCTCCCTGTCCTCATCATGGCTAATGAGGCCTCGGCTTTTCCTTCTGTGTGTGTGTGTGTGTGTGTGTGTCTGTCTGACAGCAGTTTGTAGAAGTTTATGTCAGAGTGCTGCCAAAGCTCCTATTTCTGAAAAAGCAGGGTTGATATCTGACACGGACCACTGTGTACTCTTATGTACAACTCTCCTGGCTGAATTATTTACCAAGCAAAGACACACATATAATACACACTTGCACACACACAACACAGAGAGAAGAGATTAGGTCTTGTTCAAGGCAGCCACTACCATTCAATACATTGCAGCTGTTCAGGGACATTGCACCAGCTGAGACTTGCGTGTTCTGGTTCACCCATCAAACCCTCGAGACAAGAGGGAAGACAGAGGAAAAGCGATGGTACCAGAACTGCTCTGATAACATACAGACGTCTCCTTATGAAGAATAAAACTGATCAGCCTGATGGTCGGAACTGTTAGAAACAGAGTTGGAGCTGTGCTTGACTTTGCACAAAACTTGCTTGCAGACTTCTGTTTCACTTTACAAAACATTGGAGTTACACATTCTACAGTTTATAAATCAACAGGATGCATGAGTGATGCTGCTAGATATGTAAAAGGAGAACAAAGGCGATCCTCTGAGAGGAGGACTGTATGATGGTTGTACCAGAGAAATGGAGAACAGATAGAACTGCATTCATGGTTCAGGAGCTCCCCACTGTGTTCAAATGTGGGAAATGTAGCCTCTTTTCTAAATTTTACAATAAGCAGGGTTATTTTTTGTCTTCTTTTGGGAGCATTCAAATTCACTTTGTTTTAACAAAGTTATAGATTTTTCCCTTTCTGTACTAAAATTGAAGAGCTAAAAGGAGATTATATGCTACAGAGAAGTGTGTAAAAGTGAAATAAATATGAGACGTTGATTGGGGAAGTTCTTCAGTCAAAGTGCGAAAAAAAATATCGTGCAATAATAATGAGTGCTGTTCAGACCACAGGAACATTTGGAGGCTCTCAGTCACTTTCACCACAAAATGTTTTTAATCTGTCTTATCTATAAAGTGCGTAAAGTGATTGTGTACCATAATCAAAGCAAGAGACGGTCTGATGTAATAATAAAGCAGGGATTTTCAATTTGGTCATTTGAGGGCCAAGTTTTCATGTTGCCCTGCTCCAACGTACCTGCCTAAAATGAAGTGGATCCAACGGCATGTAAAGGTCTAATTTCAATGACTTGTTAAATTGTAGCAACAAAGTTAATCTACTCTGTGAAAAACATCTGTGTGTGGCCTAAATGGTGACCAGCTTCCCCCTGAGCTGACAACACACACTGTCAAACACACAACCATATAGAGTGATAAATCAATCAGTCTGTACTGAAATGTTGCGTGCAGCCCATGCTGGTGACAGAGGTGTGGTTTGTGATTTGGGGTGATTTTGAATCAATGGTTGCACTTTTGTATTTTTGGTGATTTTAAATCACAAACTGAAACAAAAGCTCCAGATTTGATGTAATCGGTGTAACAAAAACAAACAAAGAACCTTGGTTTGGACTTTATACATGTTTTAGTTTTTCTCCGTTGGTTTGGCTCATTTCTCGAATCAGAAATGACTTCCTCAAAACAATGTGGACAAACCTCCAAACCATTTGGCAATTGTTCACAACATAATTGCATTTCTCATTTATTTCATTAAATTGCAAATGTGTTAGTACGTGTCTCAATGTTTCATGACATCTTTGAAAATGATTGAGTACAGTTAGCCCACAGTTAGCACAGTTATCCTACATTTAGCACAATTTCTAAGTGAATAGATCTGATTGATCTAAACTGATTATTGATTTTGTTCTCTCCAAAACATATCAGCATCACTTCAGTCTAGAAGTCATCACATGCAGAATCATCTGTTCAACTATCAAAACTAGTCTAGACCATAATACAGAAAATGAAATGTGTGAAACTCCAGCCTTCTTTACAGTGCTATAGGCTGCATATAGATTTCCTTTTTTTGTTTGTGTTTGTATTACAGTAGCTATATTATACTGTACACTTTTCTTTTTATAGTGACCGTGATGTATGGAAATTAGTTTGGGTGTAAATAAAAATGGTTATAATTTCCTTGGCAGTATGAGTGTAATGTGTGATGTCAAATGTCTTACCGTAAAATCCTATTCTTCTGGGGATTTTTTTTTAAACATAATTGTGTTCTGTTAGATAGACAGAAAGAACAAAAACTTAGCACAGTCATTGTCAATGAAGGACTAAGCTAAAACTGAGAGGTGGACATGAGGGATATCTCCATGGTCCTCTACCATAGTGACAAAATACCTAAACATTTTGGCTTGCAGTGCAATGCTACAGGGATGATGCATTTTGGGTGCTCTGACTATTTCTATGAGAAATAAACTTGATTGAACTGTTTTGGGAGAGATGTGAGATATTCTGCAGGTGGTGTTGTGCTGAAAAATCCGGGTTATTTTGGCAAAAACACCAAGAGTGGTGAGAACGTCCAGTTTGTTTAGAGAAATGAGACAAAGTGATTGAGACAGATCTGTCCATTTTGGTGGCTCTGACTATTTGTATGGGAAAGAAATCTAGTTGTGAAGGATGAAGGAACTGTTTTGGGAGAGATATTAGCTTTTGCAAGTGGTGTGGTGTTGTGAGAACTGTAAGACTGTTCAGCCAAATGATTTTAATTTCTGATTCGAGAAATGAGCCAAACCAATGGAGAAAAACTGTAATACATCTAAAATTAGAAATTCACCAATTCAATCCCAATATTGACTACTTACTGTAGCTGGATCGGATATCGGATGAATGAAGCCAGTGCTGCATTCTGATCCGTTTATTATCTTTTTTCATTAATATCATACACAGCAATGTAGTTACAATGATCTAATGACATCAGTTCTATGATTGCACCGTCGATTACGTCATCACGCAGAGTAGAGAAGTGTTTTTCTTTTTTGCTGCTAATGTACACCTTATTTGTTAACAAATAATAAGTAAATTTATATATGTGTTGATATGCTACCTTTTTTTAGTTTTTTTCAATTGGTTACACACAAAACCTTTATATATCACACTATTTCTAAACTTATTCACGCAAACCTAACGACTTCACCTCAAATCAGCAAAACCATAAACACATTCTCAGCCTTGACACAGTTTTCAATATAGCTATTCACTTTTTGCAAATAACTAGACACAATGTTCTACCTAACACACTAAAATCTACAAGGACATAACTTGATTTCCCATTTTAAACACAACCTTTTAAAAAGCCACAGTTATTCATCAGAGCCTTAGATTCTGTCCTCACAGGTGTAAACAATGACTGCTTTACTGAACACCAACCAACCACTCCTGACATAGGCCTGTAAATAAGTCAAAGGTCAAGCTATCTGTCTTGAACAATGGATAACAATGCTAAGAGAGCTTTGCTTTAGCCTGTTCCTTGTGTAACTTTGCTTTGATTTTTCTATTGCAGTACTATACAATACTGCAATTTATTCAGAAAATAAAATATTTTTGGTTCCTTTATTGCTTGTGCACTGCAAAAACTCAAATCTTACCAAGTATATTCTTCTAATTTCTAGATAAAATATCTCATTACACTCAAAATAAGACAAAATTACTTAAAGAGAAACATTTCAGTTAGATATAATATCTTGTTTTAAGGCAATGCATCTTATTTAAAGACATCTTATCAAGAAAATTTTGCTTGTCCCATTGGCAGAATTATTATTATTATTATTGTTATTATTATTTTCTTATTACAAGCAAAAAACATCTTCTTTTACTTATTTTAAGAGTGGACGAGATTTTTCTTTTGCTTGTAACAATCAAAAGAAAATTTTCCCAATGGAACAAGCAAAATTTTCTTGATAAGATTTCTTGAAATAAGGGTTAGTCTGAGATCAAGATCTTATATCTCACTATGAGTAGTTTTGTCTTATTTTAAGTGTGATGAGATATTTTTTACTAGAAATTAGAAAAATATACTTGCTAAGATTTGAGTTTTTGAAGTGTAACAACTTCGATTTCCAAGTTATTTTTATTCTTATATGGCAATCATATATATGGAGCACATCAATAAAAACAAAAAGCTTTAGATTTAGAGCAACAATGTGTGAATGATATACACAAGTATGTGATAAAAATGGGAAATGTGTTTGTTAGGTGAGACAAATGCTTACTTTTGAGATGTGTTTACAATATTTTGAATTCTGTGTTTCATTTTGCAGTACAGAGGGGGCTTTTTGCATTTTGTGTGAGCAATAACTGGATCTGTGTTTAAAGTTTTGAGAAATAGACAAAGAGCTTTGAAAATGTGTGTAAGCAATTGAAAAAAACTATAACAAGGCAAAATGTTTATATCAAGTCTGATGCCTTAACTCACATGTTAAGGTATATGGTTCATTTATTTAACAGTAGTATGGGATCGTTATGGGGTATCGGCCGATTCACTAAGCCCAGGTATCGTATCGGACTGGATTGGGAAAAAACGAGAGGGACCCAACTGCAGTCACGGTACGTCGCCATATATCCAATCCACGCCAGAAGTCCTAATCGGAAGTTTATTCTTCATGTAACTTACTCAAATTTAACCCTTCCCCTGACCCTTCTCCTAACTCTAACCACCCGACTACACCAAACGCATCTGTTTGCAAGCCACAGACAGTTACTCTTAGTGGTGTTTAACTAACTTCTGCTGGAGACTTCCTATATGGATTAGATATATGGCGGCGTCCTTATTGGCTATTGTAACTGCACTTAGGTACTCTTGGAAAAAACTGGATCGGTGCATCTGTATCTGAAATGATTATTAAAATCTTTGTGCTTACTTTGAGGTATACAGCAGCAATTTCCCATCACTCTCTACATTTTTCCACTTACAGTATGTCAAGCTCAAACATTTGCACATACAGTTGGTGTGTGTTAATGCAACTTGACTGCTGGTTACAGTGAGTTCACTGTGAACTATCTTTTTGTGTGTGCGTGCGCTTGTATGGGGTTGGTTGTTTTTTTCTTTGGGGTTTTTTGTTTCCTTTGTCTAACTTCATGAGTGACCAGCAGTCATTGTTTAAAAATACTATTATAGATTTTCTTAATTTTGTCATGCATAAAACTAATTAATTTGATAGTTTTGCAACATGGGTAAATGGTTTACTTTGCATTTATTAACTTAAAGCCCTTTAAAATATGATTTAAGGAGGCATGAGCCACCTGCTAACTGGTCATTATGCAACTGTGGCAGCAATGAGATGCAAATACCCACATACTTTGCATTTGGCCTTCTTGAAGTGGTCTTGCAGCTTTAACTGATAACAAACTTTGAATATACTTCCCGACATGTTGTGTAATATCCCTTCACCATGAGAAGCAGCTTTGTTGATCTAGCCTCTTCATTCTGTGAATCAGCCTGCTCCTAATGAATAACAGGATGAAATATGCTGAAACTGTCTTCAGTGATAAATATCCTTCACACTCAAAAATGGAGGTACCTAATTGTACTTAAAAGGGTACAAAGCTTGTCGCTGGGGGTGTTCCTTTCTTAAAGACATTTCTGTACCCTTCGGTCCTGGTCCATTTTTGTACCTTATCAAGCTGTATGAGTTAATAAAGTACAATTAAACCAATTAAAAATGAATAAAAGTCAATAAAATAGGGATTATGACAATCAAAGATGCTAATAATAAATGATTATATAAATATTAGGCCAAACACATATATAAAATTATGCATGTAATTATTACTATGATTATTATGAAAATCAGAATATAATAACTATAATTATACTACTGTTTAGAAGGACTGCTATTTATAGTTATTGTACAAGCTATGCACATTTTTCAATGCTGCAGGTACCCTTAGGGTTGAAATGATACAAATTTGTACTTTGTTACTTTGGACCTTTTTTCACAGTATGTAGGTACATTTCTGGCCTCATAAAGACCAATATTGTACTTTTGAGAGAACATTTGTAAAGAATGTACCTACAGGTGCAGAAATGTTCCTGTCTCGTACCTTTATTTTTGAGGGTTGCCAACTCAAAAATGAGACCCTATGTCAAAAATTCTGAACTACCCCTTCAACAAAACTGATCTGTGTGATAGCAGGCAGGTGGGTCCCTGTCAGCCTGTTTTAGCTGGAAACATCAAGAAAGAGACAGTCAATAAACTAAGCCATTAAGCCATGCACTATGTTAAACAAAAGGGCTTTTAGAGCCTGATAGTCGAGCTCACATTACAAAGCCAGCTGATGCATTATTAAAATTCTCATTCATTTACTAAAAGAGGGCAGGAAATTCATTCAAGCATATGATGGTGATGCGATGGGACTCTTTTACACTGAATTGAAATGTTAAATACTAACGATCCATGAAATGTGATCTAAGAGTAAAAATTAAAGCCCAAAGTTCTCCATCCGAAGCTGAGGCACTGAAGCGTGATCAGTTTCACTCGGATAGCAACATGCAGCGAAATGGGTTGCAAAATTTAGAAATTAGGCAAACAAAATGACAAAGGAGAGTAGGAAACAGCAGAAATAAGAGGTGTTGAAAGAAAAGTTATAATGTTAGAGAGGTGAGAGACAGCGAACCTGAAGTATTCTGCTGACTTTACACCAGAACATGGCCGAGTCAGCTATGGAAGAGAGCTCAGCTGTTTCCCCTCTTTATCCCACTGGGACCCCTCACTGCATTACAAAATGAAACTGCCAGCTGAATGATTTGAGGACTGAGACTTCAAATCCCTGACAGGAAAAAATATTCAACCCTTTCTGTCTTTTTATTTCTCATTTTTGGAAAGCAGAAACATTAAGATATAACGTGACACACACTTGTGTTTGGTAAGTCAAAGACCCCACACTTTAATCCCACGGTAACACAGTTCAACATTTTACAGCAGAAACTAACGTAAGGAAATATTTCATCTGATTCCACAAATGCAAAGAGAACAGAGGAGATGCTGAGCAGAAGGCAAATGAGTCAGAATTTAAACGGGCATTTTAATCATGACCATTCAGGATGTCTGTTGCTTTAAGAGGCAGCCGGAGGGGAGAGAGGAGTCATCAGGGTGCAGGTGTGGGCGGTTTAAAGAGTCCAGTCTTTCTGAAGTAGCGGACGATAAGAGGCACTGACACCAGCGTGATGCTGATGCGAACAGGAGCAAAGAGCTTGTGGATGGCGTAGGCCAGGACGAACGTGCTGGTTCCTGCTGCCATTTTAGACTGAACCACCGTTTCACTGAAGCCCAGCTTGCACAGCAGCGCCGCCATGTCGATGCCGCTAGGGAGGCAAAGGGGCACATAAAGCTGGTTAGAAGTGCAAATAATTTACATTTTACTGATCTACTGAGTTTTCATCTTCCTGCTCTTCTTTTTAATCAAACTGGAAACTGGCCACTTCATTTTTAAGACAGTTATGCATGTTAACCAAGGGGCTGTTCAACAAGCAAGATTAGACTTTCTTTCTCTTTCTTTCTTAACATCCCCATTTGTAATTGCAGCAACAATTACTATTCTCCCTGGTTCAGTGAGGCAACCTCAGGCCCTGTACAGTAATCTCAGTGCAATAAGCATGCAGTGCATATTGCTGCATCTGTGATGTCCAGGGGCATATTAGCACATGTCACATGAGTGACTAGCACTTCTGTGAAGAAACTGCAGATGCTGACATCCACATCACATATTCTTCAGCAAAAAGTGTTGTTTGTCATTCAAACAAAAGCTACAACACATTCTGCGCATTACAAGATGAGGTTAGGAGATAAAAACCGAAAAATGCCACATGCTGACAACATTTGCTGCATAAATATATAACAAAAAACAAGATAAAAGGATGCTGGAAACTGTTGTGCAGCTCAAATCCTACTTCAAGAAGGAATGATGAAATATTACACTTTCTACACAGTTTCCTTGGTTACCAAAGGCAAAGTGTTGTTAAAAGAAGATATGATGCAGCACAGCAGAACTTGTTTTCTTTTTTTCTTTAAACAAGATACTGGCAATAAACTCAAAATGAGTAGATCTTAAAAGAGCTGTCAGATTTCCTGTTGCCTGTATTATTTTCATTTTAAAATAATGATGAATTAGAAAATTGATAAATACTGTGTGCAAATGTTTTTTTTTTTTTATTTTAGTCTAGTTTTGAATGGGTGGGTCTGCTTTTTGGGGATTTGTGTGTGGCTTAAATTAGTTAAAATGTTATTACTATGCGTGGTTTTGCACATCTTGCATATCTTTCAAGATATTGCTAACAATCATTTAAAAGACATTTAAAAGAAAAAATATTGTAAAATCATAGCAACATTTTGTAAATTCAGCCATACAAACAGTTAAACTTTAGAACATGGTAACATTATACAGATGGCTGTTTTAAGACACACCAAAAACACAAAAAAAAAAGGAAAAAAAAAAAGAAGGGTTTTTACAAATAATGTCTCGAATGAGGCTTTAAATGCCCAAGTATCTGTAAAACTCATAAGCTACTCATAAGTGTAGTTCATACTTAGATCCACCAGAGGGAGCTGTGTTTGCTGGCTGGCTGGATGTTTATTTACATTCCACTTACGGGACACTAAACTAGAAGCTGCATGTTTGACTGACCTCATGAGACCGGTTTTTGTTTTGTTCAGTCACGGCATTTCTGAGCTATGTGGGGAGATAAAAATGAAAGGAATGCACCAGCACGAGGCTCTGAACCGCTTCAGATAGAACAATCATGCTCGCACATTAACAGCATGGTGGCCCTGAGCAAACTTAAATAGGCTAAATACCAAGATCCATCTGCACCCCAACAACTGTTCCCCTTGCACACACAGCGCTGTATTAGCAGGCCACATGCCTGCACTCTGCAGCCACACAGTGATAACGCTCAGCACCTGCTGGCTACACAGTTGGTTTTCAGTTCAAGGCTCATTATCGGCTGGAGCAGGATATCTCCGAGCTATCACATAGTGTCTGCCAAGTCTCTCTTGTATGTGGCCACACAGACAGACAGGGGCCGGAAACCGTTAGAGCATGAACTCTTGCCAAAAGTAGGGGTGTGCTGTGCTGCTTTGGCTTGTCTATCATTAACAAAATGGCTAAAAGCATTTAGCATTAGCAGCTTTAAGATCAGCACTGCTTGCATTAATAAAGAAATAAAAATGGTAACAAGCTGAAGAAGTTTTTGTCTCATCTGAGCATGAGTTGAGTTTTGGGTTTGCATCAAACACAGCCAGCTGTAAAGAGGGACGGGGCCAGCGCAGAGCGAATAAGAGGAAGTTCTTTGAAGTCTGCACTTTGCTCTCTCTCTCCCACATCAGGTAGTGTGTGTGTCCTAAACATTTTACATCCCTCAACAAACACAGCAGCTCACAGTTCAGTCGTTTATACACAAGATGTTGAGTTTAAAGGAAATGCTGCACTCAGGTGCTTTCACACTGCTTGATAACATCAGCAAGAGATGTTTAAGATATTCCAGAGTTGTTTTCAAGTTTTCTCATTTCCTCCTCCTGTCAGTCTGATTTATCTGTTCTTACTTCAGTTTTGGATGTCTTCCATTTCCCCACATATATGGTGAAAGACTTCCAGATGATGTTTCATTCACAGGTGATCAGAAAGCATCAAAGGAAAACTTGATTTTCATGGAATATTAGGTATATGCTAAACGTGTAAAATGACAGTAATATTCAGGAATAACTTGCATAAAACTTGTTTTAAGACATTTTTACTATACAGGCAATTTTTTATAATAAAGATACATTTATAACAAATGATATAAGAACTATAACTAAGATGGTTAGTTAGATTCAGTCTGAGTTTTAACTGAATCTTCCACCGTTATGTACAATAACCTGCAGCAACTTGCAACAATTTGCAGTCTTTTTTTTTTCCTGACAGTAAGGAAAGGAGACAGAAGTGTGCTGAAGGTTCTGCCTGCTGACCTTTTATCAGTCTTTTCCAACTGCTCCCACCAACTGCCCACCATTGCAACTCAATGCTCAGTGTTTGTTAGCTTGATATGAATCCTGATGGTGAAAAAAAACCTTTATCTCTAGAGGGACTTATGTAGCGCTGCAACTTCTCCTCTAACAAAGTATTTACAAAGTGAAGACAGTTTCCTCAAAAATAAAGTAAATAAAAGAAAAAAATATATCACAATTTCCTCAAACTGATAAGTGATTTTACTGGCAATTAAACCCCAACATGTATGGCAATGTTCAGTAAACTGAAACATGTAGAAAAGTGATGTTTTCAGCTGCTTCCATCTCCAGCTACTTTGTTTATGGGGCCTTTTTGCATGACCTGCCTGTACACAGCCTTTTTCTTTTGGACTACGTAAGGAGGTGGGCCTCCTTGCTTTGTTAAGGGATTGATCTACAAAAAGTGTCTACAGTTTTTAGCTATGCAACCACTCCGAAATAAATAATAACTACCGAAATATATTCTCCCCAACACTCATGTGTCAGGGTCACTGTTACTGCATCCAGGGGTTAGCTAAAAAGAGATTAGCGGTTAGAGGAAGACAATCCAGCAATAGTAGCCAATCTTCAAGTGCTGCGGGGATAGATCTGTTTTAATTTCCGAACTATAATATTGATAACGTCACTTCAAATACTTCTTATTCTTTGTCTTTATACTGCATCCTCAGAGAAAATCTATCAATGCACTTTGTAGTAAACATCATCAATCCAACTCTCAGTTGTAAAAAAAACATAATATTGGATTAGACACCTGGAAGTACTATATGTTACCTGGATATAAGGAGGTAAAACATTCCCAGAGACATGAGAGAGATTCCGATGTGGAAGGAAACTCCGACCGCTCCGTACTCCTTGAAGACCTTCTTTAGTTGCTGGGTTTTGTTGGGTTTTACTTCCTCTGGATCCGGCGTGTCCCCCGGGTCCTTCTCAGTGGTGGACGTAGGAGATGCCTCCTGGACAAAAAAGTACAAGAGATTCATTCATTCCTGCAGCAATTAGGCTCTAAGATGATTTCCTGTCATGTAAACTGTTATTTATTATACATGTTCTACTGGCTGTAAAGCTAAATGCCTCCAGGGGATAATAAAGCTTCTTGACATGAACTTGTATTGTTTCCAGTATCAATCTGGGTCATTTATGACGCCTTTTGGCGCATATCAAGCATCAGACTTTTTTTTGTTTTTGCACACAGAAAACTAAAAACCATATGATTTAATCACCTTAGAATCATTGAGATCAAAAATATAAGCATATAAGCTTGAGAAAGTTCTCAAAAATCTTGATTGTTTTCTGACTAAATTGCTGCGTAAAAGTTATTAATGAGAGAATCCTTATTAAACTTACAACAGAGTAAAAGAAACATTTTTTAAAAAAATTTTAAACTAAAACCTTAAAATAAAGATATCAAACTGAAATTGTCCCATTATGACTGAACACAGCATATTATGTGAAGATGACACTGAACGCATCGTGTCTAAACCATGCTGTCCACCAGTCACTGGTAAAGTTCTAAGTTCCCCTGATGTGTCTTTGAACTGATATGTAATTAGCCATGTGCTAATCACTGATGTGTAGCAGAGATGTAAGGTGAACTCAGTCACTCCAATACCAATGATTCAGTTAGAACCAGTGCCCAAGCTGGCGCTTGAGATCAGATCAGGACATTCCTGCAAAATAGGGAGTGAAGTGAACTGGAGGAATGACATGGAAAGAGGATTTGCAGTGGACCAGTGACTGCCTGTTGCATGTTGGAGGCAGCGCGTTTAAACTCTGTTGTAGTTTTATTTTAGGGTCAGACAGAAACGCATGTCGCCACATTTAAAAAACAGTGTGATGTCATCCAAGCTGAACAAAGCCTGCACGCTTACAAGCTTCCTCTATTCACAGAGCAGCCGAGTCAGCTGATTAAACATTGCTGCTGCTGCTGTGTGTTTTAGGTAATACACATCATTACTCGCCCATTCACATGCTCATAAAAGATGTCTGTCACTGTCTCCTACAGCCACACAGAGCGCCTCTCATTAGTGCACAAACATACACATTACTTTGTTTGTGACCTCCTGACACTTTAGTCTGTCAGATGAACAAGGACCACACACACGCGCACACACACTGCAGCCGTCTGACATGTAACAGGGAGGAGACGGGTCACGCCGGAGTGTGTGAGAAGCAGATTAGTGAACTAACTCCACACAATAGGACAACACTGACCGATGGCAGGCTGCAGCAGAGGGTAAACAGTGAGGCTCGTAGTTTCAGCATGTACACAAACAAAATGATTTGACTGAAAATAGCCTGAGTCATGCTTAAAGTAGCACAACTGGTCTGACGAGTTTGGAAGCGTTGGATGATTATGAAGCTGACGAAATGGCAATAATTCTGTCACCCCTCCTCCACCTCTGCATTTAGCACCACCTGCCTACTCATCACCAGTTCTCACTACAACTCCCACAATCCCCCTGTTCTTTTCATTATGGATTCCACCTGGTCATCGTCACCTTCATCAGTCACACCTTTTTATCCCTCCATTTAACCCAGGGCTGCGTCTTCCCCAGTGTCTTGTATTCTTTCAGTCAACCAGCAGAAAATTAAACTGTCTAAACTTGTCTGTAATCGCGTCCAGCTTCTGCCTGATAAATTTTCAGTTCTTTTTTTCATTTTTCCCTTTGCAGTCTCATTATGATATATTAAAAATGAGTGCTTTATTCCATTTACAACTAATTACTTAAACAAAGCTTTATGTTGAGCAGCTATTTGCTTACAAACTGCCACATGGGAAAATAGCTTGAGAAGCTTCTCCAACTTGACCCGACTAACACACATCCAGTTTTCTAAAAAGGATTTCATCTCCTAAACAAGAGCCAAAATCCTCTTCTCAGCTGAAGCCAAATATATGAACCCTGACAAAAATATGTTTGGATGGGATCATTGTTGAACATTACTTCATTTAATACTACCTCTATAACATGATGATGGTGGCTTCATTCTGTGAAGATGCTTTTTTATTTTTTTCAGAGAGGAGGATTGGTGCAACAAAATACAAAGCACATTAAAATCAGTCGTTTCCAGAGTACCTGGGATTTAGAGCTAAAGGCAAACAAGCTCTAAGCAACACAAATAAACCAAGAGTGAATTCCAATTCCTGTCTTAACCCTCAATCTAAAAAATGCGCACTCCTGCAAAGTTCAAGTTCTGTCCCGATTCTGAGAACGTTAAAGCCAGAGTTGGTAATCCTGCTCAGAAACACTTTAGACCCGTCTCCACCCGCGGGTCTGGGTCGGGTCAGGTCGGGCCAGGCCGGATCAGGTGGGTTTTGGTACGGATGTGTTGATTTCACGCTGCGTCCCCACAGCAACCTGTACCCTTACTCTGGAGGCAGAGAATTAGCTGGACAGCGCTGCTACGTGATCGCGTGACATCATCGCCGTGCAACGCCGTTTAACCAAAACACCGCACTGCCACACGTGACAGAAACAAAAGGAGTCACCCCGGCTTTGTTTTTACGCTTGGTCACGCGGGAAGTGAGATTTTTCAACAAATCAATAGCTGCGTTTACATGGACCCAAATATACCGATTGCTTTCAGTTTAAAAGCTCTTTCGGAATGAAAATGATTCATGTAAACGCCTCTTTCCGAATGAAAAGTGCTGAACCGAATGAATTTTCATTGAATTTTCATTCGGTTTCACGAAGGTAGAATATTCCTTTCCCCAAACCGAACGGGTTATCATGTAAACGCTGAATCGGAAAGTTGTGAGGTTGCGCTCTTACAGTGCATGCTTCGACGAGACGTCAACGTGCAACGAGTGACGTTTCCTCACTTTGACAGATGACTGTGAACAACGTCATTCCCTGGACAGCAAAAGAAAGTTTTTTACTCAAACTCTGTCTCTACGCCTTTTTCTCCTGGTTGTCTGCAGTAGGAGTGCATGAGGATCAGCTGCTGGATTAAAGTCCTGCAGAAACCACAACTGTGACGATCAGTTTTTATACCTCCGTCTTTATTAAATAGCGTGATGTAACATCATTCTGCGCACGCAGACAGGATTTTTCTGAATAAATATTGGCGCATGTACACACCACATCAGAATGATTTAGTTCCCATGTAAACAGCTTCCCAAAAATCCTCAATCAGATTTCGTACCGAAAGGGAAAAAAGTTTCCATGTAAACGTGCCCACTGTATTGCTTTGTGTTAGCTCCACCTCTTTGGTCTGGATTGGTTAGATCAGTACCCCTACCGAAGGGTGCCAAAAAAGTAGACCG
Source organism: Atherinomorus stipes (assembly GCA_023101725.1). Taxonomy (NCBI): domain Eukaryota; kingdom Metazoa; phylum Chordata; class Actinopteri; order Atheriniformes; family Atherinidae; genus Atherinomorus; species Atherinomorus stipes. Next base: position 65,479 of record JALJCO010009705.1, read on the forward strand.
GGTCGGATATAAGGGTACCCGTCCAGGTTTTTATCTGTGGAGACGCAAAAAAACGTGGACCGATCCGGCCCGACCCGACCCAGACCCGCTGGTGGAAACGGGGCTTTTGTTATACTGGGTGAAATGGTCCTTCCATCCTGACAGGAGTCAATACATCATGTATTCATAAAAAGGAAAAAAGTCAGACCTCTGTGAGAGCTGCAGTTCTGTAAAAACTCTGATCAACCCCTGCCATTCACATCGAAAGGCAGGAATTGGTAATTCGCAACTTATAGAAAGAACGAATCGATGCCTTCATATCTCGTCTCTGTTCCTCCCCTCTCTCCGTCCCCCACGTGATGCCCCTGTGCGCCGCTCACTAAAAAAATAATGATTAATTTAAAAAAAAAAAAAAAATAAGGATAAGGGGTTTAAAGGAGGTGGTTTGTCAGCTGTTTACTATCAAGCTAACGAGCTATCCACTCGGCTGTTATCGTTAACCTGCTTGTAAAACATCGGCGCACGTCCCTGCGCTCTGAAGGCGGGGTTTCGGGTGGTGTGTTTTTTTAAACTGTCACTTGCTCAAACCGTTTTTCCAATATTGCCAACCCTAGCTTTAGTTTGAGGGGCAAGTTTGAGGGCCGAATCACCCTCAATATTGAGATTCTCTGACACCACCCTTGTGAGTAAGGGCTACCCGGAATGCAAGCAGCAAAGAAGGCAAGCTACAAATCTTAAGTACACTTTGTTAATGGAGATATAAATATTACGAAAACCATTGTATTATCTTATTTTACACCCATGTCATGGATTAGTTACCTTATTGTTGCGTAATATTTATTTTTATTTTTCGATCTTTTGTCAATAGCGGCCAGCGCGGTCAAGCCATGCTGCTATCATTTAAGTTAGTTAACGTTACAAAATGGTCATTTTTCTCGGTGCTGATGTAGTTCTTTTATCAAGATAACAGCCTGTATAACGTGCTTGTGCTGATAATGGTATAAGACGACCGGGCTGATGTCATCTTCCGTAGTCGCAGAGTTATCTAACAATAGTTCTGTTTCATTCCTTCATGACTGCCAGTGGCAGTAAACAAAGTGGATATGTATCCTCGCAGGTCGAGTCCTAATGACAACAAAGTCAACCAGGTGACGTGCAGGCCAGCTGACTGGCAGTCATCCAGGAATTCACAGAACCACAGTTACCTACGTAACTTTTGTTATAGATGGTGTTTACCTTTCAATAAGCCGTGGTATGCGGCGACAGCTGAATATGTCCATGGTGGCTGCGTTTGTGGCTTATGATTAAACAGGCAGGGTTAACGGTGCAAATAAACGTAAATTTTTCTTCTTCTTCTTCTTCTGAATTAACAGACTGAATGCCACTTTGGCATAATGCTGCCCCCCACAGTCTGAAGACGTATCTGCATTTAAGAGGCGTCCCATTTCTAAGTCACAAAATAGCCCTTAAGACTTGTTTTTGAGGGCTACTAAAATTGAGGGTTGAGATAGGAATCAGAATTGGCCCCAAATTATTGCAGTAATGTAAAACCATGATGTGGGCCTGGACCAAGTTGAGTAAAATATCTGTGAAGTGACCTAAAAATGGATTAAAATGACACATTATTCTAATATTTCCTCTGTCAAAAAGAAACAGTCCTCCACTGAGAAAACAAAGGAAAGCCTCTGGTCCATTTTTGGGGTAAATGCTGACTGTGTGCCGAGCTGAAACAGCTCAGTGACTACACAGACTCCTGCTTACTGTGGCCCTCAAGCAGCTCTGAGACTAAACATTGTCTGTATATGTTCTGCTATAGATAAGTTGATGTAGGTTTGTAAACATGTAGAATATTTTTCTCACACAAACTCTTAAAAAGGTTTTTCTTCTGTATGATTTCTTTGACTAAATATTTTGTCCAGGTGACCCATTCATGTAGGTAGCATCATGGTATCATGTGATGTTTAAATGGAGCTAGGAGTAATTTAAGTCATCCCATTTGAGTAATAGAAGAAAAAGAAAAAAACTGAGTGGAATCCTACATAAAACAAGACATTAGTTGGGGTTTTTTGTAACAATTAATCTATATTTAAATCCAGTACTTGCTCGTTTTTTGGTTTGGAGCAGCATGCATATTCTGTGACGCTAATTAGCAGTCAACTCATAAAAACTCACATAATTTAAGGCATGTGATCATTAGTCTGACACAAACCATCTTCCTGCAACAATTAATCAACAGGGGAAAAACACTGAGGAAGAAACATGCTGATCTTTTCTCTCTGCTACAATTACTCCTGCTAGATTTTGGCTCCGGCCTCCTGGATGAAGCCATTGCCTTGGAGAAATATTCACTTGGTTGCGATCAATAGACAATGGAAGAGTCCAGAGTGGGCGAGGGAGCAGGCTTTTGCCTTTCAGAGGCGAGACAGGCCAAGCTAAAAGTAAAGGCGGGCTGCACTCTGGGAGGGTCATGTGAGCGAGCAGCTAAAGGGAGTTGTGCCAAGGAGGGTGTATGGGAGGGGAACAGTGGAACTGCTGTGTCTGATAACAGCTTTTCAGAGGCAGAAAACACATGCAAAGTCACAGCAGCATGCAGACACAGACAAAGACACACTTACATGCACACAAACACACACAGAGCAGGAGGGAAATGCTGAAGTGGTCCCTCCCTCCTGTCAAGACAGTGACTCTGGAGTGTCTTGAAACAAAGAGAAATTCAAACTGAGGTGCAGAAACAGAACTGTCCTGTTTATTTACACATACTTTTACATGAATAAAACGATTTAGGTTCTGCTACCTGCTACTAACATTATTCTTCTGATCAGTATTTTAAAAGGCAAATATCTTACTTTCTAGTCTGCTACATTTGTCCAAAAACTCAACCTACTTCTTACTTTTGAGATTATTTTTCATCCTTAACGCTTCCCCTCCAATGAATCGTGCATGAAACAAAATGAAAATAAATAAATTAAATTAAACCAGATTATTTTTCTTCATTTCTTCTTCTTATCCTGTCAAACAGAGATTCTAAGTGATCTGAATGAAATGACTCAAGGGCCAAAGTTATTCGAAGTGCTCTCTATTCAATGAGCTGGAAATCTTTTAAAAAGTTGTCATTTTAGAGGAATGCTGGTCTATCATCCTCTGATACTTTCATTGAAGCAAGGTTTTGACTGAAAAACTTGAGGTAAAGGGGTCCGTTTTCCTTTCCCATGTCCTAGTTTCCTGTTGCTTTTCAGTCGACATTAGTTTGCATTACTAAAACCTAAACTGTTAAGCTTCTCAACAAGCAAGACTGCTGTTATTAAAATAGTTAAATAATTATTGTGTCAAAATGATTAACCCAAATTAACCTGTTATTACTAAAAATCCTGTAAATAAGATTATCTAATCATATTATAAAGATGATCGTCTCTGGATAATTAATGGAGTTACCGCCTTATACACCTCTTGTGCTGTAGACTGATTACTTCAACTAGTTAAGTGTGAAGGTGAAAAGTAGACTTGCAAACATCATGAGGTCAGAGATCAAGTTTACCCTTATCTCCCTTGAGTCCAAATTTCAGGCTTTGACTAATTCTCACATTTGACAATCATTAATCTCATGATGAAGTAATCGCAACCCAGATTATTTATGGCGGTCCTGATTAGATTTAAGCTGAGATGATCAAATTTCTCCTTAAAGATAACTATGTAATACCGAAGAGCTTTCATACAGCTGTGCAGCAGTGTTTGTTGTGCTTACAACACATTTATCCACCAAACGTCTTGCGTCACTGTTGACTCACCACTAAAAGCCACGCGCTACAGTACAACGTGAACTCGTACTCAGCTGGTGGTGTTTGAACACAATGACTCACTACTAAACAGCCAGAGTTTTGCCATCCAGCTTGGATAAGCAGGTGTGTGTAGCACGTGTATTACTTGTACTGAAGTTAGACTCATAACACACGACTTCTGTGGGTTCAAAGCACCAGCAGGCAACACACGTAGCCGCGTGCGTAACGAAGGGTTGTGTAACAAACCTTCACGCGCTGCATCCACCGCAGCCGGCCTGCTAACTTGTGAGTCCTGTCAGACGGCAGCTTTTTGAGGACACAGACTCGGGTCTGTGTGCTCTCAGTGGGAGGTCAGTGGGGTTACACAAACACTTGAGTAAACAGATTAATTTACCCCTTTGTTGTCTGTCTGCTCTTCACTCTTCTTCGCGGCTGCACTTGTGGATGAAGCTCTGGTCTGCATGTTGGAGGCGATGAAGCAGCGTTCACTAGAAGCCCCCCAGTTACCAGTAAACAAGACAGCATCCGTTGTGACTTTGCTATTAGGGCGTCTGATAGGATCAAATTCACCGCCTTTGTGTTGCACGCTTCGGGACAGATTCACAGCTACAGTGGCCACCCGGTCCAAGTGTCCCCACTCTGTGGTTACAAAACACGGCGTGTCCCAGTTTTGGACTGGGTCTGGCTTTTGTTTGCCCAAGTTCTCACGGTTTGAGTCGACACCACCGACGGCCGCACAGAATAACCGAAGCCGCTGAAACGTGTGGCCCGTGCATGCTGGCAGAGTGACGTCCCTCAGTCCGGCTGCTTTGACTCGCACCAAAAATAAGCCCTGATCCAAAGCCGCTGCACACAGTCTCCCCGAGCGACACAACAGCATTGTAGTTACTGCTCCTCAGGCGAGCTTAGTGTTTCCAGAAAAATTAAATAAGTCGAGGAAATCGTCTCGAGTTTCTAATTATGGCTGTAAGTGGTTGTAAACATGCTGCCCTGTGCCCTCCCGTACTCCCCCTGCCAACACCGGTCGTCCTGTTGACCGATTAACACCGACAGCCAATGGGAGCTGACGCGCAATCGCAGATAGTAGAAGCAGGAGTGAAGGGAGGGGGCATTTAAAGGTATAACCGTGCCGATTCACGGCACGCTCTTAATATCATTAAACCTTTGTGGAGAATGACAAACTAATTCTAGTCGATATTTAAAACTCCCCAAGCCCGTTTTAGCTTTTTACAGCAGCAGGTTAAGGTTTACTGACTATTAAGTCTTCCAGTATAACCAGCTTGGTGAACATTTTGGTCTGACTTTGCTGTATTTTTCTTTTAAGATTCTCTAGAAAAAAAGAAAGAAAAAAAAGGTGATTCGAAAAAACTTAAAGGTACAGCGAGTTACAAAATCAAATGTCAGTGACAGAGAAAAAAAAGATTTAGCCTATCATTAAAAAGTGTTCAATTCAATTGAAATGAATTGAACACTTCAATTGAATTGAACTGAAGTGTTTAATTTGATTCAGCTTTATTTGTATAGCATCAATTCATGACTTTGTCACCTCAGGGCGCTTAACAGACAGAAAAATTCAAGTCAGATTCATAATAGACTAGCTAAGGAAACCAACAGATTGGACTGAATCTTGGCTTGACCCGGTCCAGTCACCCATCCTGAGCAAGCATGGAGTGGTAGCAACAGTGGGAAGGAAAACTGAACACCCTTTTAACAGGGAGGAAAACTCTCCAGCAGAACCCGGCTCAGGTTGGACGGCCATCTGCCTCGACTGGCTGGGGTGGAGAAGACAGAAAGAGAGACCAACAAACACTGCAACTTTTATCCAGCCAGACCTGCTGAGAGAGGAGAAACACAGTTAATGATGCAATACTGTCACAAGTTTCTACCTGGAGAAGCAGAGATGAGTGGGAAAGAAAACCCACTGCATCATGAACGTCCCTCAGCAGTCTAAACCATTAGCAGCTTAACTAAGGGATGGCTAACCATCCCTAACTATAAGACTTATCAAAAAGGAAGGTTTTAAGCCTGATATTAAAGGTAGAGAGGGTGTCTGCCTCACGAACCTTAATTGGTTGCTGGTTCTACAATAGTGAGGCCTGATAGCCAAACGCTCTGCCTCCCATTCTACTCGTTAGAGACCCTTGGAACCACCAGAAGATCTGCAGTCTGAGAGTGAAGTGCTCTGCTTGGAATATATGGAACTATGAGATCTCTAATATATAATGGAGCTTGGTCATGGAGAGCTTTATATGTGAGAAGAATAATTTTAAATTCTATCCTGGATTTAACAGGAAGCCAATGAAGAGAAACTGTCCAAGGCTTATCTTCATGGGAGCAAGTGAGGGGCTACTGCCCCTCTTGCCCCTTGTTTCACATGGACACATTTTTAACTTGGTTACCTGTAGTGCAAGCATCCTGCACCTCAGACCGCTGGATCCACTCACAGTTGAAAGCGTTTGTCTGGAGAAAATTTGGGTCACTGATGCTCACCATCCATTCACAACTAGATGTCAGATTCTTACACTGTCCCTTTACATTTCAAGCCACAAAATTATATTTTAGCGCATGCATTTATGTGTCAGAGGACACTGAGGTCATACCAATGTTAATAAGACAAGGTAATCCATACAGGATAGTTCTCAGATTTTGGTGCTGTATCATATTACCGGACATGTGATTCATTGTTTGGCAGTCCCTCCAGAAAATTGTGATTGTAAAATCGCAATTGTAACTAAAAATAAACACAAAGGGGTGGAATATATACAGTACAAAATGTAGCAATCTCAAAGTTCTCTAATGAGCAGGAGAACAAGGTTTGCCTCTTGAATAATTTGTCTTTGGTTGAATTTCTGTTAATATTTGAAATTGGAGCATTGCCACTTTCTGGAGGGACTGATTTGGACTTGATTTTACAATGCCGAAGTATCAGAACACTTCTTCACAGTGTGGTTTCCTGCCATGATGAGAGGCCACCTGTTGGTCCTGCTGTTTGGCCTTCATACCTTTTTGGGGGCAACAGGCTGAGCCGGGGGTCTTGTCTTGCTAGGAGGCGGTTCGAGGGGATTGGTGGGTCCTCACGAAAAGTAAAGAAAAACCCAATTTTGAAGGTCAAGATTAGGTTTTAAAGTTTAGGTTACAATTAGGTTTTAGTTAGGGTTAGGGCAAGGGTTTAGGCAATCAGTTGTGGGAGTTAAGGTTAGGATAGGACGCTAGGGAATGCATTATGTCAACGAATGTCCTCACTAAGATAGAAGTACAAGGATGTGTGTGTGTGTGTGTGTGTGTGTATTCCTGTACTTGCGGCATTGTGAGAACCATCCTGTGCTTTTAACCAACAAAGTGAGGACATCTTGGCTGGTTCTCATTTTTAAAAAAAGCCTAAGAAAAAAACATTTTTGAGGGGCAAGATTTGGTTTTAGAGTTTAAGTTAGAATAAGGTTTTGGTTAGGATTTGGGCAAGGCTTAGGTTTAGGCAATGAGTAGTGATGGTTAGGGTATGGGGCTAGCGAATGCATTATGTCAATTAATGTCCTCAAAGTTAAAAGTACATGTGTGTCTGGGTTTTATTTTTTTCCTTGCCTCGCCTCAAGAACTAAAACCTTCCATATTCAGGCTTTTATAGAACAAGAAGGTCAGATAAGAGATTAAAAAGAACCTCAAGTCAGTTTTAAGACAAACAGGGGGGCTAAAACAGGTGTGTTGTGCTCACTTCTCTTATATTGGATACTTATGGCTTATTTGTTGCAGCAAATTACATCAGACAGAAGTGGCCTTCCCTTACACTGCGTGCTGTCGAGTTGGCCACCCTCTAACACATCATTGTTTGCAGTTATCTGAGTTTTGGAGTGTCATGTTGGAGCAAGATAAGATTGCGGGCCAACAGACTGATGAGATGACAGAAAACCTAACTGTGGAAGTGTTGCTTATGAGTTTGAGATGATTTAAAATAGGTACAATACATATTAATGAACATGTGCCTGTAAATATGCAAGATTATATCCAACGGCTAATTTCCATCTTCAGTCCCTTCTGCAAGTTGATTTCAACAACATACAGTAACATAGTAAATCAATGTAAATCAACAGTAACAACAAGTAGAACAGTTGGCCTTCGTGGTCAGTATGATCAGGAGAAGTAATTACAGGGAGAGAAAATATGTTCTTAAAAACACAATAGGACAGAAAATGAAAAAAAGCACAACTATATGTGGCATGTCAGTGCGTTCGTCACCTTTAAGGTGAACGGTGGGCGTCACTGACGTAGCCTACAAAGAGAGGCGCGTGCATGGCGCATGCTCGTACACACGTTGCCGTGAGCTTTGTGGTGGTGTCACGCCATCCTTATCGGACCACGCCAGGCCATACTCTCCTCTAAACAACTGAACTCTTCAGCTTCCTGAGATCTGGGTCGGTAATCAGCCAGGTCGGTGGGTTCTCTTTTGGCTTCTGTTGGAAGCGCGTGCAGGTATACGCGCATTGTGGGCTTGCGGCTTGTCCTGGGGTAAGTCCGTTCACTGCCTTGTTTGCGGATGGCTAATCCGTGGCTGCTCCAAATTCTGCCTCAGATTCGGGGCTGTTGAGGGATTCAGCTACATTCTTTGTGGCTCTCCCCGCCCTCCTGCTGCACACAGGAGCACACGCCTTTGCCTCACCGGCAGGTAAGGGGCTCAACTCATTACAGCGTATGATAAACCATTCAGCATATTTATCAGTGTCATTTTCCTTAGGCACGCAGTGCGCAGGGTGCGCGGCCGACCTTGGGTCGCCCTTCTGTTAAGGGTGCCGTTGTTTTGTCCGGGTTTGTCTTCACCTCATCGTTTCCATAAAATCTCTGGTGGGTGCCTATCCGCCCACGACGGAATGGACATTTATCAACTAATTGTAATTCGTTAATGTTGTTCAGCAGTTGTTTCTCCATTCGGTGAGTTCTGTGTTTTTTCCTCTGCTGCTGCATGTTGCTTGCTGCATGTTGCTTGCTGCATGAGTGTGTTATTGCATCATTGCTGTGTTCCTTAACTAACTTCCTTGTGTGTTAGTTATTTTGTTAGTTTTTTGCATGTAGTGCTCTGTTTGTGATTTCATTTTCGTTTTTAAGTTTGCTAAGTGTTGTTTAACCTGTGTTTCTGTTTTAACTAACCCTGGAGAATTAAAGGAACAATGTGAAGTTTAAGAGTGTCTGCTGGCGAAGCTGTTGCTGGTAGCACAGCCCTAGTTCTTAACTTATAGGCCTGTTTTAATATTTTGTGCTAATGAAATGAATAAATAATAATTAAGTAATCTACCCTCTTTATTGTCCGACTTAGCGTGGCCTTAAGAATTAGTTGAGCTAAGGCTGTTTGGTCCTGGGGCCAATATCCCCAGGTGGCGTTGTCTCTTCCCTTTTTTTCAGCTGAGCTATTACCGCTCATGCCACATATAGTTGATCATGAAACATACAGGCCAAGGGTCAGGGGACTAGTTTCACTAGTTCAAAAGCTAAAAATAGATATAAAAGGGCTAACAGTGCAAAGTACTAAGTGTTTAAGTCCCGTCCCGTCCCACTCCCACAGAAAAAAAATCTACTCCTGCCCAATCCCGGACCAGAATAAAAAAAAAAAAAAATCCTGTCCTGTCCCGCTCTCGGTAAAAATGACTCCCACTCCCATCTCGCTCCTGTTCAGAATGACTCCCCCTGCACCGCTCCCATTTTTTCCTTTCATCCAGACTAACCTTTCAGCAACATATAGAATTTGACCGGATCTTCTTCCCATTCTTTTTTAGACCAACTCCTAAGTCCCAGTTTCTAGCCTGCAGAGGTTAATTACAGTTAAAAACAATAAAACAGGAAAACTGCAGCCCAGTTCACTTAATGTCTTCCACAGCTGAACAAAACCAAACATAACATCTTAAGTTGTTTCTTTATTAATTTATTGAGCAACTGTTTGCTTTGCATATGCACAGATTGCATCTGAAAATTATTGTGCACATGACATTGTCAGGATTTGATCGTATGCTGGGTTTTAGTAGGAAATCCACGCAGTTCTTTGCACATGCGGCTGCAGCAGTTCTGCTGTGCAGCTCCCAGTCTGGTGTAGTTGGCTCTAGTTTTCGAACATGTTTCATTGACTACGACTGAGGTCGAGTGGGGTTGGTTTCTGCAACACACTTGGAGATCTGAGTCGCTTCCCCAGACACACCAACAGATTCTTCTGCCGACTAGCGAGGCAGACTGAACCCAACTAGCCCCAACTGGAGCCGACTACGCCTGACTGGCAAATGTGGATAAAATCGGGCAAATAATCGTGTTGTGTGCTGCCAGCTTAAGATGAAAATAGGATTCTCCTGAAACTCCTGAACAACCCCCCCCAAACTGCATCAACATTTTTGGTGCAGACTTGATAAAACCAGATGTATTTCTATGCTGCATTTCTCTTGCCTTGTCTTCACTTGCTTTGTTTTACATGTAAATTTGCATGCCTGTGCAAAAACAAATAAAAATGTCCCCACACTTCGGGAAGTAGTGCATAAAAGAAATTGAGCTCTACAACTGTTTCAAATTGAGTGAAGCACGCTTCCTTAAAATGTTATCAGATAATGCTGATGCATGTCTGCTTTCAGCACAGTCATGTGATAAACGTGATCTGCTTTCTTGTGACAAAGTACATGCATGTGTGCACTCTCACCCCTTTATAGGCAGATGGAAAGGTGAGAGTGAGCAGGAGGTGAGATTAAAAAGTGGGTTGTTGGCAGGAAACCATGAGAAACAGTCAACGCAGCTGTGTAGCCTCCGACATTTTGTCAGCAAAGCCACAAAATCAACATTTAAGTGGTAAACCACGTTTGAAATAGACACATTTATTTTCCATTAGACAGCAGTGACTGAATACAAGCCGTGTACCATTTCAGCTGTCTCCCACACAGAAATAATAAAAAATATTCACCTTTTGAACTGAAAACAGCAAACTACAAACAACATTTGAGCAGAGAAGGAAATAAAATTTGTTTCACCAACATATGTTACATTTTTAGGTAGATTTGATGACCAAGTTTAGCTTGTGTTGATGTGTGAAGATTTTGTTTTGTGCTTTTTTAAGGTGGGTAACATTTTAACATCTTGGTTTGAAATTGGACTGTAGAATGAAGACTGGTTGATCCGCACTCCTGTTGTAGCTCCTGATTTATTACACCAAACAAAAGTGACGTTTCAGGCCACCACCCGAAAGTAGCTGTTGCAAAGTACTTTCGGGTGGTGGCCCGAGCCATTTGTGAGCTCAGACTCTGGGCCGAGGCGTCCAAGGCTCTGGGAATGCCTTGGAATCCACCCCAGATGAGCTGGTGGATGAGCAGCGTGAGAGAGGGAATTCTGGGCTACCCTATTTGGGCAGCTGTCCCTGTGACCACACCCCGGATAAGCGGCAAGAAGCTGGATGGATGGATGGCCCATTTCAAGATAAAAATCACAAAGTGCTTCACAATAAAACACTCGCAAAAAACAAAAGCAAAACCAAGCAAAAGCAAGTTTGAAATGATGTATAGCTGCTTTTTAAAAGAAGTCACTGATTCCACACATCTCAGGCTGAGAGGAAGGGAGTTCCAGTGGGAGTGAGCCACTGCTGCAAAAGGTCTGTCACCTTTTTGGTTTTCGACCGTGTTTGTTTCACAACCAGCAGACCACCTGATATAGGGGACCTGCTGGGGACATAAGACTGCTAAATGTCTCTGGTGACCGCTGATAATTTACAGCCATGTTAAAACCAGAATTTTTAAAATCCATTCCAAAGTAAATGGGAAGTGCAGTGCAGCTGAATTAAAGGGGTGACATATGAAAACTTGGAAGATTTTGTTATTAGCCCGATAGCAGTATTCTGGACCAACGGAAGATGTTCTGTGATTTTTTTTTCTTTTTTTCTTTTTAATCTTAAACATGTTAAAAGAGAGTTGCAATAATCAAGACATGATGAAATGAAGGCATGAATGATTATCTCGATCTCAGATTGTGACACAATGTGACTCAGTTTGGCAATGTTTTTTTACAGTGCAGGGTCAAGAGTTACCCCGAGGTTCCTCCTGAGGGTTTGATAAACAAGGCAAGGGGGCCAAGACTCTACATTTTAGGATGATATCTGTCCGGGGCACAAACAAGGACTCTAGTTACTGAATTTTGAACTTTCAGAAGTTCAGAAATGCCCCTGGAACCAATGGGTCTATTTCAAACTTACACTACGTGGAACACTACTTTTGAGTGCAAGTGCGGTTTCAGCTAAAATTCAGTGGTCTGAAAATACCAGGATGTTGCCCTAATACTGGTCAAAAATCCAGTGCACGATGAAGCACACTACTCACACTAAACAGACCCCATCTTGCTGACGTAGCAGGAGAGGCGGGACTTTCAAACTGTTTTCAGAGCTGAATAATGGCGGTAAATGAAACGGTGGTGACCTCTTATGCAGCGGAGGCGGTATTGTACTAATTTAAGTAACGTTTATGAAATTATTTAGACATAATTACTAATGTACATATTTGTAGCATGCTACCAAGCTGTTCACTCCCTGATGACAGTTATAATCTGGTAATTTGTTTGAGGCCGCAGTTATAGCTCATGTTAGCGGTCAATGCTAGTCCGTCACTTCTGGTAAATGCAGCGCTCTCTTCGGGTCAGCATTTAGTGACAATAGTGTGCACTACAGACAAAGTACACACTGCGCCTGAGTTCCAGTGCACTCAGGCAAGTGTGCAGTTTAAGACATGGCTAATACCTTCAGTGTGTTTTGCAATAATAAGGTCGTTTTTAAAGGCATCAATCTGAACTAAACTAGCTGATATTACTTTGCACTGATAGGGGCCAGGATTATTTTTTAAATACTGACAGACTCCAGCTGCTTTCTTGGCTTTCCAGATATTTTTGTCCCTCCATTTCTTCATGTGTTCAATACTTATTCCCTGTGTCATTTCACTATATTAGACATAACTTCATTTATGGACATATATGTTAGGATTTCTTTGTATGTGTACATTACTTGGGTTGTTGCTGACATCTGGTGAAAATTTCATGTCAATAGTGCTACTAGGAATACAGTATATTTTGGGAGAGAAAAGTTAATGTGTTAAATACTTTTTTTCCCCTCTGTATAACCATGTCACCTTTTTTATCCTGCTCATACGCTCAGCTCTGAGGACCAGCGCTAGCTCTTCTCTCTGTCAGGCCGGATGGATACTTGTGAGAACGAATAAGAATCAAACAACCAAATTTATCTTTAAATTTATTTATCCTTTACTTATATTTTTTGATGATATACTAGCAGCTGTTACACATTCATAAGCCTAAGGCGCTAGCAGAGCTCCACAATCCTGCTGCTAAAAACAAATCTAAAACAAAGGAAACATTACTCTTTGGTTGACTTGCGTGTGTTTGCATTTATTCCACTGCAGCATCTGTAATGTAGCATCTGTGGGGTCATGCGCTAAGAAAAAAGGGTTACTATATGAGGTCAAATGGTCCTTAAAGTTGAAGCTCTGCAGGACTGAATGAAACTTGTATCAGTGATTTCATGTTGGGGGGAGAGATTCATTTAGCTTTACAGCTTTAAAGTCTGAAATGTAAACAAAAACATCTCTAGTTAAAAATTAAAAAAATAATTGCGTGGTCGAGGTGGTAAATCCAACTGTATTGGTAACAGATATACATCATATTGCCAAAAGTATTGACTCATGCATCCAAATAATTGAAATTAGGTGCACTTCCAGGCCACAGGTGGGTTCACTTTTAGGAGTTCAGTGAATTCCATCGTGGTGCTGTGATAAGATGCCACCTGAGCAAAGACTCCAGCCATGAAATTTCCTCATTCCTAATTTTCCACAGTCAATTGTCAGTGGTATCATGAAGTGGAAGCGATTGGGAATAACAGCAACTCAGCCATGAAGTGGTAAGCCTTATAAAATGACTGAGCGGGTTTGGCAGATGCTGAGGTACATAATATCACCATCTTTCTGCAGAGTTGATTGCTACAGACTCCCAAACTTTATGAGGCTTTCAAATCGGCTCAAAACAGTGCAACGAGAGCTTCATGGAATGGGTTTCCATGCCTGAGTAGCTGCATCCAAGCCGTACATCACCAAACGCATTGCAAAGGGTCAGATGCAATGCTGTAGAGAGCACCACCACTGGACTTTGGATCAGTGGAGACCAAAGGTGAACAATTCAGGTGCCAAAAAGCAAAAATCCTGCCATGTATTTGGATCTGTCTGTACATTAGAACAGGTGTTTCCTCACTACCCACAGAGGAACTGTGCTAATTAAATTCAGCTGGTTTAGTGATTGGTTATAACAACTGGACAGGATTTTTACTCTCTGGACCAGGGATGTTCATCTCTGGTGAAGACATGTTCTCTGGAGTGACAAATCACGCTTCAAATCACGCTTTCTTAGTTCTAGTGAAAGGAACTCTGAATGCTTCAGCATACTAACAGATTTTTAACAATTCCTTGCACCAAATTTTGTGGGAAGAGTTTGGAAATGGCCCTTTCGTGCTCCAACATGACACTGAACCAGTGTGAGGGAGTTTGGTGTGGACAAACTTAACTGACCTGCACAGAGTCCTGACTTGAACCTGATAGAACACTGTTGTGACGAATTAGAGTGGAGACTGAGTACCAGGCCTTCTCAACCAACATCAGGGTCTGACCTCACGAATAGGCTTGTGGAGGAATAGTTCCTACAGTATAAACACTCCTAACCTTTTGTGGAAAGCTTTCCCAGAAGAGTTGAAGCTGCTACTGTATAGCTGCAGAGGGTGGGCCAGTGTCACACTGAACCCAGCTGATAAAGAACGGGATGTCTTTTAAACTGATTTGAAAGTCAAAGCACCTGTAGTCTAGTGGTGATAACAGAGACAGTGGTTCTTAATTTCAATTTATGTCTCTCTGTTTTGTTAAAACAGTCAGCTTTGACTTTGGGTTCATAGAGCTTGACACATCAGTCATGCTCTGATTATACCCTTGAAATTGGTGCAGCTTCCACTACATTTCTGCCCAACAGTGTGACGTTGTCACATGTGAACCTACTGCCTGAGAGGTTTCATAACCCCTCAAGCATAGTTGCACATCGCTGCTTTCCTCAGTAGTACTATGTGAGTATAATTAAAGACACAGCATCAGTGTTTATCGCTTCTCTCATCTTGTTTTTAAACATCTGTCTTGACATGTTTTGCAGATTTTAAACTTTAAACATCTTTTAAACAGTTTTCGGTAGATGACGAATATGAGGATGACATCCATGTAAATGTCAGCATGCAGTTCTTCTGTTTTCAGCAGAGCTGTGTGTTGTAACAGGATGAACAGTGTTACTCACTTTCTAAATTTCAATGGTTTTAATGCCATGTCTGATCAGGGTAGGAGAACATTCATGGTTAAACTAAGGAAGTGTTGTTGCTCGTACACGCTAGAAACTAGAAGCCCAGTTTTGTTGAAAAGGGCTTTTTCTTCAGAGTCAATGTGGAAACCTTTATATTGGTTGCATTCTGTCCGAGAGGTCAAAGTTCATCTTGGTTAGGGGCTTATAAGGCTGCTGGAGTGTGTCATGACTCATGGCTGGCAGCTGATGGCTCATTGAAGTGAACTTATAAAATATTGTCATGACGAGACATTAACATCCTGGTTTAAAAAGAAAAAAGATGTAGCATGAGTTTTGGGGTGGCAGTGGCTCAGGTGGTAGAGCAGGTTGGCCAATGGTTGAAGGATTGGCGGTTTGAATCCCGATTCCCCAGCGTTGTGTCCTTGGGCAAGACACTTAAAGGGGAACTTTGTTTTTTTTCAATCAGGAACTATTTTCTAGCATGAAATATGTTCATTTATTCACCCAGACAGTTTTGGTGCAACTGGAATTCCGTTGGAAGATATTTCGATGCACTCCAGATCAGCGTAAGCGCAATATAATGGCAATGATGGGGCAACCGCGTGCAGCCTCTAAATAAGGCAATATCTGCCACAAACTCCTTCATTTTACCAATGTTTTGTTACGAAACTTTAGTCGGACCCCCCTGTGAGATCAAAGCGGCTATTTTGTGGTGATTCATCTGTGTTTATGTCACAATGTGGACATGTGCCGGACTGCAAAGTACAAGTTTTAGTCTCTATCCTATTAATGGTTTGACCTTTTGCACTTGTTTTGTTTTGCTGTGAGTGTTTAACCTTGTTGTTTAATTACTTTTTATCTATTGCAGAGACTAATTGTGGATTGGCAGCAGGTGGAACATGGACTCTGATTGGCTTGCCGACACTCCAGAAACCTAATAAATGGGCCTACAGGTGTGTGGACGGGGGAGATGAGGAGACGAGAGCACCAAGCATGGGGTAGGCGGATGGAAGCTGTGGAGGCAAAGGCATCTGCTTGAATGTGCGCTCTAGGGTGCAGAGGAGAGGCACGGCATGGAAGTACGATTAACAGCGCTATGGGTCGGATATTGGCAAAGGCGAGCTGGATTGGTACAACAGGGGTGGGACCGCTGCTCCTGCCAGTCATGGACCCCGACCACAGGATCTGAGGACGATGGAGGAGTGGAGCATCACAAGGTGGAGCGGAGTTCGGAGCGGCAGATGGAACAGGAGTAGCCTGGTCCAGGAAACGATGGCTGCGTCAGGGGTGCTAGGCACCTGGGCTGACGGGGCAGCCAGGACACTGGAGGCTGCTGTGGTCCGAACCAGAATGAATTGGAGGAAGGGCCTCCCTCCATCCATCCACTGACGTCCCTTCTAGCAGAGGGCAAGTTGGGCATGGACATCTAGGGTTTTCTTTTCATCCTCTTCTTTTTTATTTTTAGTTGTTTGAAATAAACAAGCTTTTAATAACCACTCTGGCCGATGGTCTCATTTCCTCCAGCAGTAGCCGGTATCACACAGAACCACCCTGTGACATTTACAGACTTTTTAACTGCGGCGGCTTTGATGACGTCACTATTATGCGACACCATAACAAGTAAATGTCTGTAAATAATGCTGAATCACCACGAAAAAGCTGGCTCGAGCTCACAGGGGGGGGGGGGGGGGTCCGACTAAAGTTTCATAACAAAACATTGGTGAAATGAAGGAGTTTGTGGCAGAGAATGCCTTATTTAGAGGCTGCATGCGGTTGCCCCATCAATGCCATTATATTGCGCATACGCTGATCAGGAGTGGATCTAAATATCTCCCGAAGGAATTCAAGTTGCACCAAAACTGTCTGGGTGAGTAAATGAACATATTTCACGCTAGAAAATAGTCCAAATTGAAAAAAAACAAAGTTCCCCTTTAACCCTCCTTGCCTCCAGTGGGGGCACCACTGGTGTATGAATATGTGTGAATGTTCCAGTGGTGATCAGAGGGGCCGTAGGCACAAAATGGCTGCCACACTTCTCTCAGTCTGTCTCAGGGCAGCTGTGGCTACATACGTAACTTACCATCACCAACTATGAAAGAAGAGTGAAAGAATAATGGACCTACTGTGAGTGCTTTTAGTGCCTTGAAAAGCACAATATAAATCTAATCCATTATTATTTTTATTATTATTCTCTAATTTGGTGAACTCTGGGCAGGTTTTGGCAACATACAGCTGTGTGAAAAAGCGTTTGCCCCCTTCCTGGTTTCTTACGTTTTTCCATGTTAGTCACACTTAAATGTTTCAGATCATCAAACAAATTGAAATGTGAGACACAGATGATACAAGTAAACAGAAAATGCAGTTTTTAAATGAAGATTTTTATTTTTAAGGGGGGAAAAAACTCCAAACTTAAGTGGCCCTGTGTGAAAAAGTAATTTCCCCCTAAACCTAATAACTGACCACCCTTAGCAGCAACAACTGCAATCAAGTGTTTTTAATAACTGACAATGAGTCTTCTACAGCGCTGTGGAGGAATTTTGGCCCACTCTTCTTTGCAGAGTTGTAATTCAGCCACATTGTAGGGCTTTCCAGCATGAACCACCTTTTTAAGGTCATGCCACAGCATCTCAGTGGGATTCAGGTCAGGACTTTGACAAGGCCACTTCAAAGTCTTCATTTTGTTGTTCTTAAGCCATTCAGAGGTGGACTTTCTGGTGTGTTTTGGATTATTGTCCTGCTGCAGAACCCAAGTGCGCTTCAGCTTTAGGTCATGAACAGACGGCCGGACATTCTCCTTCAGGATTTTTTGGTAGACAGCAGAATTTATGGTTCCATTTACCACAGCAAGTCTTCCAGATCCTGAAGCAGCAAAACAGCCCCAGACCATCACACTACAACCACCATATTTGACTGTTGGTATGATGTTCCTTTTCTGAAATGCCGTGTTACTTTTACGCCAGATGTGATGGAACCTACACCTTCCAAAAAGTTCAACTTTTGTCTCGTCAGTCCACAGAGTATTTCCCCAAAAGTCTTGGGGATCATCAAGATGCTTTCTGGCAAAACTGAGATGAGCCTTTATGTTCTTTTTGCTCAGCAGTGGTTTTGGTCTTGGAACTCTGCCATGCAGGCCATTTTTGCCCAGTCTCTTTCTTAGGGTGGAGTCATGAACACTGACCTTAATTGAGTCAAGTGAGGCTTGCAGTTCTTTGGATGTTGTTCTGGGCTCTTTTGTGATCTATTAGATGAGTCATTGCTGTGCTCTTGGGGTAATTTTGGTCGGCTTGCCACTCCTGGGAAGGTCACCACTGTTCCATGTTTTCACCATTTGTGGATAATGGCTCTCACTGTGGTTTGCTGGAGTCCCAAAGCTTTAGAAATGGCTTTGTAACCTTTTCCACACTGATAGATCTCAATGACTTTGTTGCTAATTTTTTCCTGAATTTCTTTGAATCGCAGCATGATGTCTACCTTTTGAGGATCTTTTGGTCTACTTAAATTCAGTCAGTGCAAGAATTAACTCTTCGATGCACAACATGGGTCAAAAATGACCTGCATTAATTTCTATGCTTATTTCATGCTGGCTGAGTTTTTTATTGTTATATCTTTTGAAATCAGCTTATTTCAGGATTGAATATGCCAAGTATTGTTTAAGTATTTTTTTTTTAATGACCACAAATCATTATTTCCTTTTTTAATTTCATACTTTATAAGAAAAAATTAGTTTTTATATCACTATATCAAGTGTACACACATAGGTCTAAACTGACTTTTTCATGCAAGTGTGATCTAAAATGAAACATTTTAATACTGTGATTAATTTTTTCAAGTCATTATGTGACAACTGAGTGGAGCCAAACAAATTTGTACATGTTACATGTTTATAATATTATCACATACAGAGAAAATACAGCTATTGAACTGAACAATTGTACGTTTAACAATTGTACACTGGTGAAAAATGACCAAACAACTTTAGATTTTACTGAACACATAACTGAAGCACAAACTGCAATCTCAAGTCTTTGTTTCTTTTCTTTTTTTAATTTAAAAGTGAGGACATTTTTGCGAAGTGAGGACATTTTGGCCGGTCCTCACTAAAAAGCCAAAGAAAAAAAACATTTTTGAGGGTCAAGATTTGGTTTTAGACTTAAGGTTAGAAATAGGTTTAGGTTAGGTTTAGGCAATCAGTTGTGGTAGTTAGGGTTAGGGGCTAGGGAATGCATTGTGTCAATGAATGTCCTCACTAAGATAGAAGTACAAGGATGTGTGTGTGTGTGCGCGTGTGTACGTGTAAACATTATGTGGAAATACAGCTGTATAATGTAAGAAAGAAAAAGAAAAATGATTTGTTTTAAACAAAAATACTGTATACTTGCTGCACAATTGGAATTGTAAATGATAAATTAAATTCCTTTCAATGACGTATCATTGCAACACACATTAAATTATGTAGGAAATGAATATGGGTCATTTTTGACCCATGTTGTGCAATAAAGGGGTAGTGACCAAAACCTTCTTTTATGCCAAAACTTAAAAAAAAGAATATGATAACATAAGAATGTTTTATTATCAAAAATAAGTTCAATAATGAATACATTGAATACTAAATGACTAAATTAATTTACTTGAAATTTATGTAAAAGAAAAACTTTTACCCATGTTGTACATCAAAGGGTTAAGAAAGGCTTATCAAATTAAGAAGCAAAGGGAATCAAACAGACTTGAACTTTTTTTTTATAGTGTCCAATATCTTAGTTTGGTTTGTTGGCTTGGTGTCATTTTCTAATTCACAGACAACGATGTCATCACTTTTGCTGGTTATATCTCATACAGCACATTAGTATCACAGAAATTCATTATTAGTTGTTGAAACTTTTAACTCAATCTCCAGGAGGAACAGTGAGCCTCAGCAAAGTGAGAGCGTCTTGGCATCTACAGAACATGCATATTAGAATTTAATAGTAATTCATCCAAATAGATGTAGAACATATTTGAGTTGTACTTGATGTGACAAAGTTGTGTTCAGAATGAACAAACTACAATTAATATTAGAATAAAAACATTAATCTTAGTCCACAGTACCGGATGATAGCAGTTGTCACAGTGATGTATAGTTTTATGTCAAAGGTGATTCAAGTAGCATCAGTCTCTATCTTCTCATCAGCGGGTGAACAGACAGATATTAGATTGACTGACTCAAACATGAGTCAGACTGAATAATGAAGGAGCTTTTAAGTCCATCAGATCCTGGGAAAGAGCAGATGCTCTGACCCTCAGAGCCTCCCCTCCATTCCTCGATTGTTACTGTGCAGCTCTTCTATCAATCAGACAGGATCGTTTGTATTGGTGGCCTCTTCCTAGAGCAGTCCACCTCATTTGCATACCTTTTTTTTCTCCTTCACTGCAAATACCTCTCCCTTTTCAGTCCGGCCAGCATCTTCTAAACTATCATTGGTTCATTTTTCTGCTCCATCATCTGTTACTGTTTTCCTCCTCTTACTGCATTCCTTCATTTACGTAACCAGCTGAGTGCTCCATATGTGTCTGTATGCTTTTTATTTTGGATCCGATCCACTTTGCCCTTCAGTGAAGAGGACTGGGACCAGAGCCAGCTGGCCTGCACCCAGTTTAGCCAAGGCACAATAGCAAAGACAGGCAACACAGTGGAGGTTAATGCTGTCCAGCTCTTGCGTTTCCAGCACCATTGTCGTCCTCTCTGTCTATATGCTTTGGACACACTGACTGTGCACAGAAAAAGCTTCAGATGAATAGATAATTTCTCTGCATATTTGCTCAAGACACACTGAGGACGAGTTAGTTTCAGTGTTCTGCTGTTTTATCTTTCACATCTCTGAGTCAATGGAAAAGCAAACATACTATTCTATGAGCACATAATCACATGTAAATACTGCTAAGTTCCTCAAAAAGACAATGTATTCATGTCAACAGTGAACTCTCTTAAAAGCAAACGTGATAACAGACTCAATAAACAGAACACTGAATATCAAGTCCCTCCTTTTCAATCTGTCCTCCAGTCATGCAGGAACCACTGCTGTGTGCATCCTGTAGAAATACTGACCCCTGCTGACCTTTTTCACAGGGACGGGGAAAAGAGGATGTTTTAAAAACAAAATGAAACAGTAAAGCATTGACAGGAGCAGCTGAAGTTGAGCCAAGATCCTGACAGCTGTGATGAAGGACAGCACAATCCCTGCTTCTCAGACAAACAGAGGGGAGCTGTAAGAGCAAATAATGCAGACGTCTCAGAGGGAAATTAACTGCAGGCATGAAAACGGCACATAATCTTGAAGGGGAACAATCATGAAAGTACTGCTTATTCTCTTTAAAATTAAGAAAGGTTTTACCAAGTAAGACACAATCCTAAATTCTCAAAATATACAATTTATTCAAAATATGTTAATGCAACCATCAATATATTCCAGTAATTACAAAATCAGTAGTTTGTCTTCTTTATAATTTCAACCTTATAGACAATGGGGCTTGCAGTCAAACACAAGCATTGATCTGTATACAGTATACCATGAAAACACAGGTTCATTTTTAATGTGACGGTCCCTTTCTGGTTCTTGACCAGGATGATGCTCGAAATTGCAGCTCATATTGAATTCATTTAACAAGTTATCAAGTTAAAACTTTTGATTTTAACAGTTTGCAGCAGCTCGGACTTCGGCAGATTTTCTTTAAAACAACCAACAGCCCAAAATATATGCAAAAATATTGAGTTTAAAGTTATTGAAATGAGGAAAAACAACACTTTTGCTTTTGAAAATCCAAATGAAAACTTTTCTTAAAAGAAATTTCACCTCTTAGCTCTGAATGATGTACGCTCATCTCAGAGCTGCAGGGAAGACACTTTCATGAACACGACAGATGTCGGAGCACTGGACTACATAGCCCCACAGTTTCCCCTTCATAAATGACCACTGCTAAACTCTTCATCAGTACAGGTTAACTGTGTTTTCTTATATCTTCCTCAACCGTAACATCACAGACATGTAAATACAAATCATGGGAACGGGTGAAGGAATGCTAATACAAACATATGTACAAACTCCTCTGTACAAATATTTAACACTGTACAGTTGACGTCTTGGGGATAAACTGTGACAGAGTGGTGTAGGCAATACGATTTTTCAAAGGGTTAGCTATTAGAAGCCAAGAAATCTATAATGGCAAAGACAGCCTTCTCCTGAACTTTCTACATGTTTTTTTCAACACATGGAAGACTCTTTGGCACTCACAAGATCAGAAGAGTTGTTAAATTGAGGGAACATTTTCAGAAATCCAACTATCTGCGTTCTTCAGTGTTAAGTTAGCAGTTTGATGCTCTTCTCATATTTTGTAATCATGATGCCACAGCCAGCAGCTGGTCATCTTAGCTGAGCATAACATCAGAATGCCAGCCCAGGATCTGATAAAAATCTTTCTCTTTCTATTTATCCTGACACGTCATGACGTGAAATTACTCTGTGCGAAGGATGAGGAACAATAAAATGGAAAAATGAGGGAGAAAATTAAAATGTTTCTGATTGTCCATCTTCTGTATTTTGGCCTTAAAGTTGGTATTAAGCAAACCTACACTTCTTAGACCGCAGCAATTAAAAGTATTCTGATGGTAGAGGTATGTTCATGATGAAAATAATCATATTTTAGAGCAGCACTTGCAGAGGTTTCCAAATGATTTGCTTAAAAAAAATATTTGATATTTGGCATTTTGTTTGATATAAAATCTTTTTGGCCTCCAGTAGTGGGATGTGGTGGATGAACGTGGCAAATGGGACTTTCATCAAGTAGAGAAGGGTTAGAAGCCCCATTTTAAGCATCTTCAAAAAATGTGCTGTGCAGATGCTTGTCTGGTGGAAGGGGGTTCGGACACAGGGATGAAGAGGAAGGGGGAGGGGGCTCTGGGCTATTTTTAAACACTGTGTCTTTTCTTACCTGCTGCTTTAACAGAGCAGCATCCTTCTTCATGTTAGTAGTTTAAGTTGTGTTTTTTTCCACTATGGAAAGTGAAAACATGTTTAATGTGGCTAAGTGCCAAAGACACTGCAATGCTGGTATGTAAGCAGTTTTATAAGTTTTGGACATTGCTCTGCTGGTGATTTCTGTGGGTAGTCGTGAGCTTAGCTATGCTAAGCTAAGTAGTTGCTGACTAGCTACACATTTAGCATGAATACTGTTGCTTTTCTTATCCAACTCTCTTTAAAAATGTTTCCAAAAAATGTTCAACTATTCCTTTTAAGTGACTATATTTTTTACTTTTTTGTGGATTGACAAGTGTGGATTATGTTTGGAGCCATGATACATTTAAGTACACCTGATATGAGCAGTATAGGCTTCCTATATTCCTACATGGGAAGATTAATGATTTCTTTTTTTGTTTGGTTTTTTTAAAGAGGCATTGAGCAGTAAGTTTGTGTGCATCTTCTGAAAACTCTTAACACACTTACAACAATTCATTACATAACACAATTTCTGTTAATATGACAAATACAGTGACTGGGAGAGGCTAGAGCCACACAATGGCCACCAGGAAAAACAAAAACAAATAACACTGTTATTTGTAGTGAGACAAACATGAACCTGCCCAAAAAGGATGGCTTGAATTTAATAACACGTACACACATCAGACAGTAACCCTTCACTTTATCATTTGATTTTTCCATGTCAGAAGGTGCGTTGCTGGAAAGATGCATCCCCCCCAGCTCATCGCATACTGCATTCACACTCTCCACACAGCACCCAAATAATAAATACACTCAACTAAGAACCATAACAATTTGTACACATTAATTTCATAAATAACAATGTACAGCAAATATTAACCATGTTCGCTTAAATTATCTATACGAGTAAGCACAAAGTGGATTATACAAAATACGAAGCATGACCTGTCAGTATAAGTTTGATATGAGAGGACGGTGAGGTGAAATATAGCTGACAGAAAATAGTGACAGTTTCAAACACAAGTGCAGTAATTTACTCTTTCCTGTTATCGCTCTTATCTGCTGAAGTACACTTCTTAAATAGTTTAACACTGTTTTCTGGCATTCCTTCGCTTTAGCTTTGCAGGGAGTTATCAAACAGACGTGAAAGGAAATGTCACACGTTGTCTTGCTACATTTTGTTGCTCCTCCATGTTCTACCAGAACATGGGGCATTTTTAAAATTTTAACGAGCCTTCCTTCTCATTTAAAAATGTTTAAAAAGTCCAAGAGGAAATGTTGTTTCATAACCTGATAATGATCAATTTGTGGGATTAAAAAGCTGTCTTTTTTTCCTCTGTCTCTGTTTGAGGGAAACATGCAGTAACGTGATGTTTTCTCCTCCCCTGCTTCAAATTCTTTGACCCTTTAAAGTTGGACAAAAAATCAGAGGCATCTCCTTCGCTCTAACCATTTGGCTTTCCTCTCATCCTTGTAAGGAAAGGAAAATTATCCAAGTGACATCCGCAGAAACATGCGACACTTCTCAGTGTCTTTCCTTCTCTGCTCCACTTCAAACATGCCTGTTTGGGGACAAAGTCTCCAAATAAAGCAGAAGTCATGTGACATGGAGGTATGTGAAGTTTTCAGGCTTTCTTTGGGCCTCCCGGCTTCTCTGAATGAAGTTTGAAGTCGGGGAGAAACAGGATGTTGGGGACAGGAATACTCTCCGTTTCCTTCCTTCCTTTCCTCCCTTATACAGCAAATTCCTTCCTATTCCGTCAGCAGTCACATGAACCGGGTTGCTATGATACGCAGCAGCAGGTCCGCACCTTCGGCTGCTCCTCTTCTACAGGCTGCTTCAGCTTCAGGAGCGGTGGATCGCCGCTGGCAGGCGTGTAGTAAACTGCGTTGCCATTGGAGGAGACCAGCGGCATGCGAGGGTCTTCCGAGTTGGTTTTGGCATCAGTGAAAGAGTCTGTGGAGCCGTTACCAAGATGACCGTTGAACAAGGGGTGATTCAGCAGTTTGGCTGCGGCCCTCTGTTTCTTCAGCTCTGACAAAGTCTGAGCGCGCTCCCTTGGCAAAGCCTCCTCTTGGGTGGGTTGAGTTGTGACGACCCCACCCTTATTGGCAGATGGCGCGTTGCCATTGGAGGGCGACTGAGGTGGCATCGATGAGGTGGTGCTGATGAGACCATTTTGTTTGCTACTGCCATCTTTGAGGATGGTAGGCAGCTTGGACTTGTCTGGCAGCTCCACAGCGACGACTGGCTTGACCTGCAGAACATCAGTACAGATTACTTTCATCTTCATCTTAGAAAAAATTAAACAAAAGCTTGACTTTGTGTAATCATATAACATCAAATCTGACAGTCAAGAGGTCCAAATAAAATAAGATCAGAGAAAATGACAACAAAGTTTTGCTATGTAAATGTATTTATTTATTTATTGTAAACATCTCAAGTACCTAACTTGAGTAAAATGCCATTTTAGATCATGATAAATTACATTCCTCTTAACTGCTTTGAATAAACAGCTAATAATGTGCATCAGCTTGATGCAGTGAGTACACAGAGTAAGAATCAATGCAGCGTTGTTCCACTGTGGGTTTCCTCCTGCATGCTTGTTACAGAGCGTTGGAGGAAGTCCTCACTTCTTAACTGTGACACATCTACAACCAACCTGACATTTAGGTTGAAAGGGACAGATGCTAATCTTTCTTGCTTTTTAACACCCTTTTGTCATGTTATCTGATAAAGTATGCTGAGGGAGCTGAAAAAGAAATACGGCAACAATCCAGTTTCTGCTTCTGAAAACGAGCAGTGACAGTCAGAGATCTTACATTAAGCACTTGATTGTTCTCCTGATCAGACTCCTTCTCCCTCTCCTCTTCCTCCTCCCTTCCTCCCCTCCACACGATGGCCTCAGTCTCATACTCTTTTCGACACAAGTTGTGTCTGTCTGACAGACTGGCCCGACGCACCACTTTTCTGTGAAAGCAAGTGAATTTCCCAAAGAGAAGAAGCAAAGAGGCAAATGGTAACCTGTCTGTAGTGTAGGCTGTAGTATCACCACTATTCATCAGACACTAGGGAGCCCACGGAGCTCACTAACAAAATAAAAGTAAAACAAGTGTATTTTATTAAATCTGTGCCTTCCACTTGTACATTTTCCCATTTACTAAAAAACAAAGAAAAAACACACTTTGTGATGGGTGTGAGAGACCAGCAGATGTCAGCACCTACCCACGGCTGCCAGCACTGGACGTCCGCCTGCACAAGGACGTCTTGTGTTTGAGCTGTGACTTCATAATTGTGTCGTGTTTGTGTTTCAGGTCCAGCAGGATGGCTCTGAACTCCTCATCCTCACACAGATCTTAAACAGACCGGGAAAAATGACACATCAATCAAACCTCCCTATGCTGATCAGTTTTACAAGTCTATAAGGTTGCAACATTATTACTTCGTTGATAATCAATACTGATAAAAATCTAGAAACTGATATTTAACAGCAACAATTTAATTGGACAGTTAATAACTTCTAACCAGCTGAGAGTGGAAGATAACGCTGATTGTTAAACTCTGGCTGAAAGAGCTGTAAATGAAACACTGCTGAGATGATCTTTTTGAACCCCTCTCCAGGAACACTGATAATACAGTTTTAAAAGTACCGATGGGAGTCTCCTCTAGGAAGGTTTTGGCGTTGAGACTGGCTCCATGTGACACAAGCAGCTCCGCCACATGCATCTGAAACAACAGCAGCACATTATGTTGACTGTTTCAGCAACCTGTGTGTGCGTGCTAATCTGTTTCGTGTTTCCTGTTGTGTTTACCTTACCTGACCCCAGCACGCTGCAGCGTGAAGAGGCTGCCATCCATCTGAGTCTCTTAGGTCCATGCGGGCCCCCCCCTCCAGCAGAAGCTCTGCAGCCTGCACGTAGCCATTTGCTGCTGTGATGTGGAGCTGCAGAGAAAGAAGAGGAGCGCTGATTCAAACTTTCCAGTGAACGGGATTTGCATTAGATTTGTCTTGGCATCTATATTATGGCTTTAGACTTCATGCACCAAAAATGTTGCATTAGTAACAGCAAAACACTAGAAAAATCCCCAGAATTAGATATTGAAATGTTTTAAGTCTGATATATTTGTGTGACTGGGTACCTTTTTGAGCTTGTCAGGTAAGACCCATAAAATAAAAAGGCTGTGCCATCAGTTCAGGCTGATGGTGTGCTGGGTTCTGCTCAAGCAGCAGTTAAAAACTGGTCCTACTGCCTTGACATGACACTTTCTATCAGGAGACATTTCTAGAGGTCTGATACCTGTGAAGAATGGATCACTGCATAGCCCCTTCCAACATATTTGTCATAGCAGGATTTTTATTCCAGCCACCTTCCTGTTGAGCTGCCTTTTGGCCATTTGGTGGAAACTTCTATTATACTGCCCCAAATCATTCAGCCACAGCTATTTATTTCAAATTTAAATGGATCCTTAAGTTTCCAAACACATCAGATTAGTCTGGTGTCCGCTTGGTTTACTGCTCAAAAACCATCTTATTTTCAAAAGAAAAACTGCTGTCAGAGTGAATAAAATAGATGAATGAATGAATTAATGAGCGAATGAATAAATAGATAAATAGAATAAAAGAAAAGGGAGTCTAGCTGATCTCTGTTACACCTGACCCTACTGTGCTACACATCTTATATTCTTCCCGTTACTAAGCGACTTCATCCTGAGCAGATAGACCTCTCTGAATTTCCCAGTTTATTTCATAAGAGAGGTATAATTTGGCTCTGTAGTGATATTCCCACTTTGGTGCACCAGTAGCCAGCAATGATTAATTTGCCTGAGCTGTGGGGAGGGGGATGGAAACGAGTCAGCTGTGACAAAAAGAAACTTGAAAATGAGGTAAAGCCCTTCAATTCTGATAAAACAAAACAATAAT
This sequence comes from Atherinomorus stipes, assembly GCA_023101725.1. Taxonomy (NCBI): domain Eukaryota; kingdom Metazoa; phylum Chordata; class Actinopteri; order Atheriniformes; family Atherinidae; genus Atherinomorus; species Atherinomorus stipes. The sequence continues at coordinate 93,454 of JALJCO010009705.1, forward strand.
TCCTTAATTCCCAGGGAAGCTGGTGATATTTTCAGATTATCCCACAGTCTGAAAACCAAAGATATTTTTATCTGCTGACATAAACCAAGAAATGGGATTACATGCTTAAAACACTTTGATTTGAATATTAGATTTGGACATTTACGCATTTATGAAACCAGCTTTTGCTAAGTTTTAGTTGTAATCCGTCTACCCCTGGTCTAGATTCTCCACGTTCTAAGTCACGTTTATCCAAAATATTCAAAAAACAAAAGAGACTTCCCTCCTGGAAAAGACGTGAAAACAGAAAGTGGTTATTCACTTTTGTGTTTTTTAAGAGAACTACAGACCTAAACAATTTTCACCCTGATATGTATGTGTAAGTCAAATCTGTAGCGGTTGATGTACATATACTTTTACTTTGTGTGGCCAGGACTGCCTTGAAAAAGAGGTTTTTAATCTCAATGGGACTTTTCCTGGTAAAATAAAGGTTAAATAAATAAAAAATGTCCAACACAGACTACACAAAAGCCTATTTATTAATACTGACGTATTTCTTTTTCCGGCTTCCAGATCACTAAATCTCTGAGAAATTAAACATAATATGAGAGTAGGTCTGAGCTCTCAGCCTGATGGTTTGTCGGGCAGGATTAGTTTGTTGTGATGGCGGTGACCTGAAGACCCAGCTGAAAGTCTGTTGGCTTGAACAAACTGGCCTGAAATAACAAGCAGCTTAAAAATCTCTCTTTTTTTTTCCTACTTAGTGCGGGGGAGTTTGTACAACTGCTGATGTCAGTCTGGATAAGAGGAGTTGTGAGTATTACTGTTCTGCAAAGACAGAGGAATCTAATACAAGCTGTCTGTAAGGTTTGTAAAGGTTAAAATCGCCGTTGTGTAGCACCATGCCTTCTAAATACTGTAGCTTGTAAGACAGCAGACATGATGTGAAGTTTTCTTTTATTTGTCTGACCAACTGATGGCATTGTATTGCTTAGTTTGTGTTGCACGCCATTTCAGATTTCACCGTTAGCACTCGTGTTAGCATGAATATGGAAAACCAAAGTTAGCTTCCAGCTAAATCATCTCAGCTTGCAATGTGGTGTAGATTATCCAGTCACCATATCCAATAACAAGAAACAGCAGGTACAATGACACCATTGGATGCTATTGTGTTTAATGAAATATTGGTGCTACCGTGTCTGTTTCCTGGTTTGTCATTTTAACTAAAATGGGAGAGAGGGCTGCTGGTCCTAGAGCCTCACAGCTCATGGCCTTGCGTTGGTCATGTCATTGTTCTTGTTTGATATTTTTGTAGATTTTTGTGATTTAGCTTCTAGTTTTTACCATTTCCTAATCAATTATGCACATTTGCACTACTGCAAATCAAAAAATGTAAAAACAACAACAACAACAAAAATCCTGTCCACATTTTTCTTTGGTGAAACCAATACGATATGTACAGCATGTAAACATGGTGAATATCTAAAGGACTGACTCTAGGCTGCAGCACTGGCTTCCTGATCTACCTCTTATATAACTGGATCTTTTGTCACTCTTCCACTGCACGGTACAGCTTGATTCAACCCCATTTCATTTTCAAATGAAGCATCATCACACATCATGTTATCATGTGTGCAGGATCGGCTATATGTCTTTGCATCGTCGTGTGAAGCTGCAGCAACAAGACACTGAACCTGTGTGTGTGTGTGTGTGTGTGTGTATGTGTGGGTGTGTGGAGAGGTCATGGCACTATTTGAGTTTTCAAGCAGCTCTGTGTACAAAAGTGTCTCACACATTTCCAGAGTGAACACAGCTGTGCACTACAGAGCACATCTCCAGACAGCAGAGAAAAGGAGAGATATTAAAGGACTCTTGCATGTTTTTCTTTGTTCCCTGGCTTATCTGCAGAGTTACAACAGGATATCTCACCTGAAACAGACTGAGGCTAATAGTCAGTCTCTGAAAGTAAGACTTCCTCAACACTACAGGGGCATGGGTCTGACCTCATGATGTGAGTGGGTCAAAGGTAAGGCGCTTCAGTGCTTCCTTTGTACTCTCCTATAGAATAGGAAACATCAGACTATCAGGGGAAAATGGGCTGTTCCTTCTTTGAATTCCATTCAAAGTAATGCTTAATTATCTTTGTCCACTTGCAAACGCTGTAAATTCATTGAAATAAATCAGTTGACTGCTATAACTATTATATTGTTACTACTGCTACCACCACCAACACTATTACTGTAGATAAATATTACTTCATATTCCACACCATGGATAATTTTATCTCTACCATTGTTAATATGATTATTACCATTATTACTACTCATATATTCATATGCATTCATATGCAAACACCACTGTTAATTTTACCCCTCATTTTTCTCTTTCTTCTACTTTTTTCTCCTTATCTACATACATTTTCACCCATATATTTGACACCATCACGATTATGTGTAAACCTTGTCCTTGGAAGTTGCTAGATCCTACTCAGATATAAAAATCCAACCTCTTTCTTCTATCCACCTTTCCCCATTTTGCCTCCTTTTTATACATTGCTTCTATCTGTATTTCCATTGTAAATGTTTTTTTTTTTTTTTACTGTCAATACACATTTAACTGTAAATATTGCCACAATTTGCAATAAGTCAGTCATCAGTCAGTCAGTCATTTTCTGTACCGCTTATCCAGTTCAGGGTCGCGGGGGTTGCTGGAGCCTATCCCAGCTACAGTATTATCAGATGAGAGGCAGGTACTGTACACCCTGGACAGGTCGCCAGTCTGTCACAGGGCCAATTTGCAATGAGATTTTTTAAAAAGAAAGAAGTCAGTTAATATGAGGATATGAGTTATTGTGATCAGCAACAGTGAGTAGCCAGTGTCATTTACTTTCACTGCTTTTCTTCTACTTTGTTACCTTATAATTATGGTTGGTAATTCAAAATGTAATATTTCATTATACTTACTGTATAATGAAACAATATAATGAAAGAATGCATTTAATGAAATACTTGGTGCTGTTTGCAGATTTTTTTAAGCTGTAGTGCAGGTGTAACTGGATTCTTGTGAAGAATGGCTGTCTTTCACGAAGTCCTTAAGAAATTCTGCAATCCCTTTTCCATGACCATACATGTAAATATATTTTTCCATAATATCCATAATAGGGAATCTCTCCGATCTGCAGTGTTTAGTATCAGCAAGAAAAAAACTAACAAAAACAACCAGTACTAGGTGCTAGGTGTTACCTACCATGGAGAGGGAGGAGGGAAAAAAAGCCACATATAGAGTTGAGTTGAGCAAAATCTATGTAATAGAAAGGGCCACTAGAAGCATGTGAGGAATGTTAAGGTCACTCAGTTCCTGCAGGGCTGATCACTGTCTGGTTTTAAACCTCTTGACTGGTTTAGAGGGTGACTGAGACTTTCTGCTACTGAGGCTGTGTCAAAAGGTTATTACTTTTAAAACCAAACACAGGGGTTCTGCTGCAGAAAACTAGCTTACCTCCAAGTCTAACTATGACTTTTCAGATCCAGAGCAGCTGATCAGATTTTGTTTGGTTAACTCTGAACAAGTTCACTTGTGACTTGATACAATCTTTTGTTTTTTCTTTAGCTAAGCAACTGGCATGTATGAATTGTTATTACAAGTCAGACTAATGTGGATTTGTTTAAATTGGATCACAATGAATTGGCTTGAATTGATTATGTCTGTCCTGTGCATTGAGATGGGTTTGTTATGAACTGGTGCTACACAAATTAAGCTGAACTGAATTGAACTGAGTAGAGTTCATCCACGGGTAATGGAAAGTAGAGATGTTCCAATAACATTTTTTCCCTCCTGATAGCGATTCCAATAGTGCTGTGGGTATCAGCCGATACTGACTACCGATACCTCTATGCTATAAAAAATATATGATATTACACCTGCGTGACTGGGATATCATCATTGAGGTAGGGCCTGGTTCAGGTTAAACCCTTTGTAAAACATGAATGAATGCAGTAAATTGAAGTAATTTATTTTTAAATGCAGTCCTGCTGGTGGCAGAATCCAGTATGAAATACTGCCACTACATGATTATTAATTAGCTCATTGTCTAACATATATCAGGTCATCAGTTCTTCCTTACCGTTGTAAAACAGCAAGCGGTAGACGGCAGCCGCGAAGAAGAACTGTCAACGCTAACAGAGCTAATCAGTAAATAGATTCCTATTTTAATAAACTAAATGGTGTCAGATCAGTGCTTGAACTTCAGTGCTTGCTAATACTGATACCAGCATTTTCTATATCAGAATCGTAACAACTCTAATGAAAAGAGTGGCAACAGTTAAATAAGGAGCAGAACCAGAATTTTGATGGTGGAACTGGGAATATTGATGTGCCCATCCGAAACACGAGGGCAACCTGAAAGGACAAGAATTAAAAAAAGAATCAACATGTTAACACTTACTTAATGAAGTGCAAAGATTCAACATTAACATGACTGGAATTTTCCTAATTTACAGAAAGACTGGAATTCTGTGGAAATATTCAGTTATAGAGTGAAACGGAGTAAACAACACCCAGCTAAGACTAAGTTAACCTATAGAACAATGATTGTAAATTAATGGTCTAATTTAATGGTGACTTTTGCAATTGGAAAGGTGTGCCTGTTCTAAGTGATAGTAAATCCCTACACGTCTACTTTACATTTAAGAGCCAAACTCCATACATAATATTTCTCTACAAATCCACTGAAAAGCATTTCCCAAGCCTGCTTACAAGTCTCAGGGAGCATATCTACATATCTGAAACAGTTTTATAAAGCCTCTCTGACTCTGTGAATATGAAACAGTTTTAAGCAAGTAAATTTTTACGGAGGTGGAGGATGTCAAGGCTGAAAAATCAGAGAAAAACAACTTGAGAGAGAAGTTGCTTTGAGTAAAACACAAACAAGCAAGCCTCCTTGCTTCCCCAAGCACAGGCGATAGGTATATTTACTTATATTTATCTTGGAACTGTCACCTAGCCTATAGCAGAATCTGGACCAAGATATCGTCCAACATGCATGTAAACCACCCTGTGTTCCCATCTCCAGTAGCCTGACCTGGTTTATCCAGACTTTCTGCCCATGACAGGCTGGGACAGACACTCATGTTAAATTTCCACTCAAATCTTCACTCATACATTTGCTCAAAAGATAATTGGCTCTATTCTAACAAGTAAAAACTTCTTAAAATGATCTAAGCTCTTCCCCAAAATGTGTGTTATTGTTTCACGCACCATTTCCTATTTATTTTGGCAGATGGTGACAGATTAAGTCAGATCTCAAATAAAGAGTGCTTATTTGTTCTGCAGCGCAAATAGATTGCGCACGCTGTATCTATAATATGCAGGTGATATACTAAGATTTCTCAAGCAAATTGATAACAGGCGCAAGCAGCAGTATTCAAATGAAGATTTAACGTGCACTATTGCTTTGCAATGGAAAGTTCAAGAGAGCAAGAAAATTGTAAAGGCAAAATGAAATCTGACCCAATGTAGACAGAGATACAAGTAGAAGAGGCAAATAAAATATATAAGGGCTCTGATCGAAGGATCAGAGGTTCAAATCCCAATCCCCCAGCCATGTGTTGTTGTGTTCTTGGGCAAGACACTTAAGCCTCCAGTGGGGGCACCACTGGTGTATGAATGCGTGTGAATGTTCCAGTGGTGGTCGGAGGGGCCGTAGGCGTGAAACGGCAGCCATGTTTCCATCAATCTGCCCAGGGCAGCTGTGGCTACATACGTAGCTTACCATCACCAAGTTTGAATGAGGAGGGAATGAAAAATGGACCTGTTGTAAGCGCTTTGAGTGCCTTGAGAAGCACAAAATAAATCCAAATTCATTATTATAAAGTATAGTAATTATAAAATAAAAACAATAGGCTACAACAGGTTTCCCTGCAGAGCCTAAGAAGAGGCCAGTTTACGAGAACATGGTTAAGGAGTTGCTGTTAGAACAAATGAAACTTTGAAGATGGTCTGACATCTATATTATTTAGTCTTGCTATGCGTGATCATTAGCTATGTGACATATTTATGTGCAAGTCTATTTTTAACAGTGAAAGTCTGTCATGAATTGCATTCGCACTTTCTTCCCTCTTTCCCCTCCCTTGTTTGTATTTGGTGCTTTGCATTAGTATGTTAAAACTATTTGCAGCACAAAATCACAAAATCATTCCTCCTGCACGTAAAAACAGACAGAAAATGCATTTCGTCACAAAACCAAATGATTGCACAGCTCTCAACCAGTTGCAAATCTTTTCCTCTCTTTTATGTCAATGATTTGAATAAGGCTTGCTCCAGTTTTCTATATATCTCTCAAAAAAAGATTAACAATAACGGGACAAGCAGCTCAATCAGAAAATCTGTAGCAATACTTTAAAGCTTAACAGGGTTATTTTGGGAATCTAGCATCCCATAGCTGTTTCCATCCAGTGAGTGATCTCTGTGTTTCCCCTGTGTTGTTAAATCCCTGGCACACAAGACTGTCATGAAGGTCTCTGACATTACACGGCCTTTTCAGACATTTTCATATGTGTCCCACTTAACTTTTCACTGAATCATTGCACCAAACTGCTAAACAAGTTAAGGAACCAATTTTTTCAGTGCATCTCCTGATTAACATCTAAACAGTTTACATTAACACTGAGTATTCAAAGCATAAAAAACATGAGGCTGTTATTTGCTAGCTTCAGTTCTCTCTAGTACTGCTTGGCAAAAAAAAAAGACGTCTGTTACATCAACATCTAATAACTTCTAGATCTTAAGGCAAGATGGAAAGACACTGGCACTGGTATGTTGACTAAAACTTTCAAATTTTCAAGTCATATTCATTACCTAAAATGTCCTGACAACAACACAACAGAAAACAAACATGACGTTCCCCTTAATTAATGAATAAACAAAGTTTTTACAACTTTAATTATTAGATTTGAGTTAGAAAAAAAAAACTACAAATCGATTTAAATCCAAATTCATTATTATAAAGTATAGTAATTATAAAATAAAAACAATAGGCTACAACAGGTTTCTGCAGAGTCTAAGAAGAGGCCAGTTTGAGAACATGGTTAAGGAGTTGCTGTTAGAACAAATGAGTGAAGAAACAAATCGATTTAAATACAAATGCAGATATGAGTGTTTGCTCCAATAGCCCTGACTCATCGATGCTCTGCCAAAATGCAGATTTTTTTCCATTCATTATTGGGTGAGCTAGCAGTGCCAAGTCATCAGGGAAGTCATAAGTCACATATCCTCTCGAATGGGTTTACTATTTATTCCTTTATCAAAAAATTAAATAGTCTGATATGACTTACCTGACATACTTGACTGCAGATATATTCTGCAATCAAGACAAGGAAAACGTGTATATCTGCAAACCATTTAAAATCATGCAGCTGATTTGACCGTAAGGAGATTATAATGAGCCTCTAATGCCTGATTAGCTCTCAAGGTTTTATAGCCTCATGAGATAGCACTGCAGAGAGCATAATCTTTAAAGGGTGAATCCATAATGAAGACGGTCCACTGAATATTTATACACCTTGTTTTTTTTTGTTTTGTCCCCCCCCCGTTTGTAGCATTATGAAGGCATTGACTTTACTGCTTTACTGAATCCTTTGACATTTAGGGAAGAGTTATAGTTGGATCACATTTAATGATAAAACACTCGTATGTGAATAACATCTGCATATAACCAGTTTTATTTTTACACTGATCACAAACAGGATTCTTCTTCTCGGCATCCTCTTTGTCTGGTGTGATGTTTTTGCTTGAATGGAGGCTGATCCAGGTGCATGTGTGCAGTAGTAAGCATGCTCAGACTGTGTGGTACAAATTACTTCAAGTGGTCACTCAGACTTACCTACATCTTTACTTAAAATAATACAGAAAAAAGATTTTCTACCCAATTTTTGTTTCTAAATTCTCAAATAGCTGGATTGAGATAGTAAAAAGGTCCAGATTCAGCCCTCTGGCCACCCTAATTGAATCAGTCTGGTTTAGATTATTATCTGGGAGAAGGAAACTCCAGAAATCTATGGGGAGGGATTCCTTTTTCCAGGATGAAGGGACAAGTAAAAACCATAACATGTCATCACAATAAAACAGCATGGCAGGTAGGAACCATGTTTCCACCCTGCCTGACAGTTTAGACTCCACAGTGTGGTATGATATGTGGAAAACTCCAATATCGTCTTCATGTCACCCTTTATAAATCTAATGGGAAACAAATGCATCTAATAAAGATCATCAACAGCAGCAGCTGTGCTGGACCATTATTCAGAAGGTTGCTTTCTTACCATGTTCAAAATCAAACTAAAATAAAATACTAAAAGTTATATTGCACTTGTTTTAGGTACTTTAACACCAGTGAGGTTGTTGTGCTTAAGTGTATTCCAGTAGGGGTAATTGTTTTGTAGCAGTGCTGCCACTTTTTAATGTGAGCAGCATCTTACCAGTGTAGCTCCCTGAGAGTCCTGCTGGTTGACCTCCTCTCCTTGTCTCAGCAATTCCTGAATGTCTCCCAGCATCCTCCTCTCCGTGGACGCCCGCGTCTCGTTGATCATCTCCTGGGTGATGCCTGTCAAACACGAGAGAAAGCTGCAATTAATCCACCAGGAGAGCGTCTCCCCCCACTTTCTGACAGCTTTAATGTATAACCGCAGATACTGGACAGAGAAATCTCTTGGGACTGACAAAGCTGGGACACAACCATAGCTTTTGACTGACAAAAAGGATTCTTCAAGTCTTCAGTAAGCCATAGCTATTGGGGGGAAAAAAATGTGATTCAAGCTAAGTAGAAATGGACTGAAGTGACAGAAGCAGGCTGCTTTTTGCTGTGTTGAAAGGATGTTTTACAAGCTTGAAAATAAAAACTTAATATAAGATTCAGACTGTTCTGAATAACAAACAGTACTGATGACTACCAGAAGTCATGTCACATTCAGCTAATGCTTGCTTTTCTATACGTTTGGGGGACCGGTTAAATTGGTTGAGAATCAACACAGAACTCTGCGGTATCATTTCCTATTTGGAAAATATTTGAAAAAATTCTTAAAAAGAAAAGAATTTTTGTCAGAGTGATAAAATTGTTTACTTTCATGCCGGCTTAGCCCAACATGAGCTCAGCTGATTCTCTGAGTCACCCCTAAATTCCTCCTTTAATCCATCACCCACCTGCCAGGTAGGACTCAGCCCTGTGGCCAGCACACTTCACCAAACAGCCCAGCAGCAATGAACTGGGCTGTCCATCCAAATACAAGAAATTAAAAATAACCTCTTCCTCAAAGTCATGCATACTTTTTTCTATTTTTTTTTTTACAAAAGGGACTCATTCATAAGTGTGAGATCTAAAAATACCACCAAAAAGTTGAGGATAAACAAGTCTGAGCTGGAAACAAAAGCCCAGTTTGAATAATCACAAAAGTGGATTATTTAAGCTTGTGCACACAACCTTTCTTTTTTTTTGTTTTGTTTTGTTTTTTTGTAAAGATGCAGAATCTCCTGAAACTACCACTCCTACCTGAAATAAATAGTGGAAGCAGACAGGTGTCACCTGACTGTGCATACTTTATTGTCAGAACTTCAGCCCTGCAACCTTTTTCTCATGACTTTGACAAATAAATCCATCCATGCATCAAGCGCAGCAGCATTCAGGCCACTATTCTAAATCAAAGCTCTGTTTCAGCATCACACTCCACTGCAACACGAGTGTCAGTCAGTGATTGCAGTAAAGGGTGAACTGAATGTGCAATCAGGCCCAGAGGGCGTTAAAAAGCAGAAGAATCTCAGTCTTCTGACGACTGCATTGCCTCCTACTGTTTTTCTTTTGGGTCTCTGTTGCTCCTGTCACGAGGCAAAACCCTCTCTCTTGTAGTTAAGGATGCACTATGTACCTTTACGACCTTCTAAACTACACATTCCTGACTCATTTGATGGCCAACAGTGACATCTATTATGGTCATTTCTAGAGCCGCCTCTGCCCAGCAACATCCTGAGACTGAGAAACCACACTGCATGCCGTTTTCTTGTGGGACACCATGTGACACTGAGTTTCACTTTATGCATCCCGTTATGCGCTTGCAAGCAGATATCACCACACTGGCTGCTTTGAATGTACTGTGTTTCAGCAAAAGGCATCAAAAAAGCCAATACTGTAGTTTTAAGGTTCAGAGGTTCTCATTTTACACACAGACACTGTGGTAAAAATGATGGTCCAAATATGGCTGCTTCCATGTATGTCGACCCACTCCAAGCTTACTAGATATAAATGGCTTGCAGCCATTTATAAATTCTTGCAGCCTTGAGGCGCAAGAACAAAGTTCGTGCTTCTCGTGGAGTATGTAACAAGCAAAAACAATCCATCAATCAAATCAAACCAAACACAATTTTACAAGCTTCTCTCTGTGATTCTGCAGTCATGACAAATAAGGTTTTTACTTGTAGAACATGCTAAACAGGACTCATCCTGAAATCACAGCCAATGTCACGAAAGAGAAGCATTTCTGATTCCTGGGATTGATAAAACACACAAACAGGACAAAACCAGCGTGTAATTCTTAGGTGCATTCACACAGAGTAGTCCCCTATACACGGTACGGACAGGAATTTGGTTCAGGAGGGGGTCGCAACATTCAACTGGCCCAAGTTTGCTTTCACACTGTTCAAACAAACAGGACCGGTATTCCTGTCCTTGCAAGGAGCGTCGCTACATCAGAATTACGAAAGACAAGTCAAACAATGGAAAAACTCGCTCGTCTATTGGCTAATGCAGGACATCTGTTTTCATCACATCAGAGTAAAACATGGAGCTGCATCAAATCTTAACGGTCTTGAGTTGAACATTATGTGTCAGAACCTTTACTGTGTTCTTCAACATCACATCACAGGTCATTTCTCCAGGTCAGATCCACTAATGTCCCACTGACGACAAGTGTGTTTTGGTTGTGTTTAACCACAATGCACTTTGTGGACCAGTCTTTTTCTTTTACCTGAATCAGTTTGTTTGGGGAGGAGTACAGATGCGAGCATGAAAGAGTTCCCCTTTCTGCCGACTGCCAGCCACTTAGCAGTGACTTGTCTGCTAATTCAATCGCACAGAGAAACGCCTGTGTGCCCTGGGGAAATGATTTCAGAGCATAAATGAATGCCCGGAACAAGGACGTTTCCACACGCCAAATTTGGACACCGTGCGTGATGGCGTATTTGCGGGACAAGTTGTTCAGCCAGTGATAGTGCAGTAATGGTGCACTATTATTGCACCACTTCTGGCAGAAAAAGGCAGAACTTTTTCATGCCTGCATCTGTAAATGTGCAAACAAAGAGGACTTTCTGAGGAAACTAACTAGGACTGGGATCAAAAGGGCTGGTGTGAAAGAACCCTTGATACCCACACCAAATCACGGGTGGCAGGATTTACAAGGTGTGCAGTAGAACTGCGACAGTAGAACTTTCTGATTGATTTGATGATATTTTAAGTCTTTCAGTCTCTAAATGTCCAAGTTGTGCTTTCCGAGTTTGTGAGGACTCTATTTTGAGTACGACTGTCATAAACATATGGGCTTTATTCAGCGAGCTGAAATCAGGTTTAAACTGGTCATAAATCTGCACGGATAAATTAGATAATTTAGCTTTCAAGAGTTCAAAATGAGGCCAGTTAATATGTTGTCTGAACTATCTTCAATGTGCTGAGCTTGAAGTAATGAAAAACAAATGGAAAGGAAGAAAATAAAATCTTCAGATCTGCTAAGCAGCAAAAACATATGCATAATTAATGTTTTACAAATGTTCTAAATCACTGATCACTGACATGTTTATGTTAATTTATTTTTGTGTGTGTTAATAATTTCAGCATCAAACTGAATTTTCAAAAAAAAAAAAAATCCCCAAAGGTATCTCCAGTATAATGCACATGTCCATCAACGATTTGTAATCTTAGCATTCACCTTTAGTGTCAGGTTTTTTTTTTTTCATTTCCATTTTTCCATTTGCTTCATATTTCTGGGATTCTTATAATGTAAAGAGTACTGTATACTGTAAGTGCGTCTTTACTATAATGCTTAAGTAGTTTTCAATATCAAATACAGTGAAATATTTGTAAAAAGGATCAAAAGAGTTTAAAAGCCCAATTGGCCCAAGCTACGCAGCTCACAACTGTCATTAAATCCCATCAGAAATTACTCTTTCGGTAAGTTTATGCAGTTTTCATTGATAAAAAATTAAATTTATGTCAATGTTGTTGAAAAGTCTTTTTTTCCCCCATAAATATTTACTTGCTGCTACTGCTGCTTTGGTAGTGGCATCATAAAATGGTTTGTACCATGAAGATTTGTCCTTAAAACCAAGACTGACATCAGCATTTCACAATAGCGCAGAAAGTGTTAATAAAAGACTGCCTTTATCTTTCTCTCTTGCAGCTATTTGAAAAAAAAAACTCTCACTGAACACCAGTGATGGAATAATGTTGGTAAAATAAATTATATGTTTTTCAGTAACAGGCAATCAAACTAATTACTTTTTACAATGTTACAACGCTGTTACCCCGACTGATAATAAAATGTGGCACGTTGCTATAAGTCAGCACACCGAAGCTGTCTTCATCTGATCAAGGGCTAACAGGGAGAAACAGCTACATAGCCTAAGTGGTGATGATTGACTGAGGAAGAGTCAAATGTCACAGCAGACTTGGGCAAGTGTGCATAAACACATACACAACCACATACACAAACGACCAACATGCAGCAACAATTATGACATGTCTTCCTGCAGCCATGTCGCAGTAAAACATGTAATACTCATTTCTCTGTATTTCTGCTGCATCTATTAAGTCTGGTTTGTTAGTTAATGTTATGTTTTCCATCAGTGGTTGGAAGAAATGGTGTGACTCTTCTTTGCTTTTCTCTCTGCCTCACTCCTGTCCTGTATCCTCTTCCCTTCCTCTTCAACTTGTGGGATTTAGCGTGTTATTACATTCATTAATTTGGCTTTGGAGAGCTTTATCAGTGTATCCCTCTGGTAAACAGCTTTCCCGTTACCATGGATACTCATCATAACAGATCTTAAAGAGAGTCCAAGGTACGAGGAGAGACCACTTGAGCAGCACAGCCTCTGAGCTAGCATGAAAAAATCTCTAAAATGAAAAAATAACTGGACAGTGGATTTTCTAGGGAAAGTGTTTGAAAAATTAAAGCTGTATGATCAGATTTGCAACAGTTGCTATCACCCAGCGGCACACTCTAAAATGTATTTATTAATTTAGAAATTAAAGGGGTCATCATTGATTCTGTCATCAAAGCAGGTTTACATTTAAAAGGGCTGAAAAGAGTATTATCAGTGCCAGTTGTGCTGTCGGTGCTTTGTCTAGCCAACTGGACTGTCCCACTCTTTACTTCAAGAGGACAGATCTCCTTCTCATCCCTACAGCTCATCACGGATGAACTTAACTTTACAGGGGAGGATCAGGGGAGAGTCAGATCAGTCAATGCTGCATATTGAACATGTATATGTGTGTGTGTGTGCGCGCCACAAACCATGTGCCTGTGTTCTCATCCCTGCATCATCTCTGGAGAAAGAAGTCTTATCCCCCTCTACAGAGCTGAGAACATTACCGGAGCAATTAGCAGAGCCGCGCTCCCTTTGATCAGCTTAATCATCATTCTTCTCACCTACTGTACCGCTATCTGCATTCTGCAGCTCGAGCGATCCTATTGTAAGCTGTGAACCTCATTTTCAAGTGTGTGTTTTGCCTCTCCCGGTCCCCACTGTCTCTGTATGCATTTCCAACATTGGCTCACATCCAGGATGCAACCCACATAACGTGGTGTCATGTGGCCTATTTGTACAGCTCAAACAAAATCAAAGTTATTAACCCCGCACTTGTTTACAATATGCTGCTTATCATGACAGAGCTTTTCTGACCCTTAAATATCCAGGGAAATATGACTAAGGACTCGTGACGCTGCAGCAGCACCCTGCCTCAGCACAGTTTTCGGCTGTTTACCACCAAGCACCCCAGTGATGAATTTGGGATTTAGTGGGATGCAGAAGGGCACCTTCACCAAGGTAAATTTACAGCTTGTGCAACCTGCTCCTTCTTAAGCATGCACATGCTCCATCAAAAGCAACCCAGACATTCGTGCATGTGTTTTTATTTTGGTTTTTAAAGCTGAAATAGCTGATCTGGATTTATTTTATATTTAAGGTCTCTCTATAGCAGAGGTGGTGATGGGAAAGGCTGAGTAACTTGCAGAGTTGCAGTAAGGCATTAAATACGACGGAGCAACACAGGATTGAAAACTAAACATTTTCTTTGAAAGACAAAAATGATTAGTTGACACATTGCAAATTTAACATGTAGCTACATTCAGACTGAGTCCAGCACATTGAAACACAGTGATTTTGTCTCATTAAACTGCCAGCGACAATACAAGCACATTCTGCTGCTCTGAAATATTTTGAACCGTTCCTCTAAAAGCAAGCAAACGTAAGCAGTGAAGTCTCTGAAACTGGAAATTCCCCTCCTGTGTGTGTGCACACATGCCAGACTCTAGATGTATCCATTTACCAGAGAATGAAAGCAAAACCTTGACAAGCCCTTGTGTTTAGAGGGTTGATTTCATCCCAAGATAAACAAAACTGTCACCCCTACTTACACATTTCAAACACAACATGAACTTTTCCTCTTTTATCCCTGATGTGCACTTTACACGTCAGCTCTGATCTCCTTGAACTCTCACACATGTCACACAGACAAACTGCCACTGTTTACTGTGACGCAGCATGAACATACAGTATCCTAATCTGCATCCCATCGGGAGATGGAGTCAGCTGTGAATATTTCAGAGCTCCCTGGAGAGTCAATCCCATATCAGTGCGGGACACTAAATGCTGTCTGAGGTCACAACTCTGCTGCAGTCTTCCTCAGTAATCTGTTCTTGTGGAGGGCAATGCGGGAAGAGAGCCAATAGCTCTGAGCTGCAAAGTTAAAGAAGATGCTCAATCTTGGCTGTCCAGTCATGTTACAGCTCATTTTGAAACCACAGAGGAAGCATATAATGAGAATTAAAGGTTGAGACAAGACTTTTAAAAAGCCAAAACCACACAAGAAAAAGTGTAATTAACTGATTAAATTGTTTGTCTGCTTTCAAGTACACTATACTTTAATTGTCTTTATAATTAGCTTACTTTCTCATGAAGAAATCAAGAGGCTAATTAGTATGCTATTTTTATTGGGGGGAAAAACTGGCAAAATACAAGTTTTAAATGACACTTGTTTTAATCCAGTATGTTGGGATAATGAAGTTTACTCAACTATCTAGAACTAAAATATTCTGCAGGGCTTCAACTGTTGCTTTCATAAGCAAAATGGAAAGCTGTTGTCTTGAAATTAAAAAGCTGCTTTGGTTTACTTCAAAAATGAACCATCCATTATATTTTCATGAAAAAAACACATGCAAGTATGAAGCAATAACGCATAAGTTTCAGATCTCAAAGTCTGCTTCTGATTTGTTTTGATGGTACACTAACATTCATTATGTATATTTTTGTTACTGTAATTGCCCAACAGCATCCCAAGCCTGAGAAATCCAAAAGGGTATTATTGAAGGAAGCGAGTAAAAGAAAGAGAGAAAATGTCAGCATCAATTTGACTTTTATGGACTGGAAAGAGCCCAGAAAAGCTACCTGATTTTACAAAAATATGTGACATGAGCACAAACAGTTTTACTCATTTATGTGTCCCTGACACGTAACTGCTTCAAATTACATGTCACCAACACGTAAAACTGCGCAATGTTAAGTCAATGGTGAAGCTTTTCGTGTCCCCAGACACAAACTTTTCTGCTTCAAATTACGTGCTGCTGACACGTAAAACTGTGCAATGTAAAATCAACAAGTCCTCTAAAATGATCACACCCATGTTAGGTCCTTTGTGCACAAAAATATGGAATATATTATGTTTTTAATATCTACTCAGTTTATATATGTGATCCACAGTTCTTCTCATTTTGATGTAGCTTAAATCCTTTTAGGTTTTTTGGCTGCATGTTTGCCTGAAGAAACCTGGAAACAATCTCCCCAACTTCTGGATGACGGACACCTGCTCTGTGTCCTAGTCTATTCTTCAAAAGCTGCTGTCATGCAACTTGGCTCGTTACGTCTGCAAAGCTGAATGACAGCACATGAAGTAATTCAGATGACGTTGGGGAAGAAACGCCTCCAACAGCTGCACTAACAACCACAAGCCAGGCTACTCTTGCTGCGGCTCGTTAGCTCAGCAAACAAGAAACATGTCGGCAGTAATTCTGATAAAACTTGAGCGATAGCCACACTGACGCTAGTTTCATCTGCTGAAGCCGCCGTGTTGTTTAGACTGAACTGTCGCTTTTCGTTGCGTCACACCTCAACCCGCCTCAAAGCCAATGCTGATTGGACGTTCGTTTGGTGAACTGCTCCAAATTCTCTTCAACGTAACGTAGCTAGACTGATCTGCGAGTTAAAACCTGAAGCTCGCAAGATCAGGATGGTCTCATGAGGCTATAGGGGGCACCAGAGTGTAAAAATCACTCAAATTTCAGTAGTACCGCTTTAAAGGTAGAGTCCGGAGTGTTCTCCTGTTTCTGTTTGTAAGCATTATTCAAACTGAGGGCCCCTCCCCTCTGGCTAATGGTCGCATTGCTCTACAGGCCCAATCCTCTCCTTCAAAGATCAGAGGCGGGTGAAAGCCAAACCAATTTTGATCCTGGTTTTCAAGTATGCACCATTTGAAGCTCTTTACACCACAGAATACTTCCTTTTCTTCCTGCGTCTGCCATTTTTTGAAGGGGTTTCTAGTGAATCTGATGTTGAAGTTATGTTGAGAAAAAGTTCGCTCCAATCGACAAGTTTATCCCCACTCCTTTAGCTCTCTAATTGGCTGGAGGCAGGGAGACAACATGTAAATCTTTGCCCAGAAATGTCCTGAACACAGCAAAACAAGGGTAAAAGACTAAATATAGGCAGGGGAGGGGAAGTTGCAAAAAAAACTCACCACCACATGACAGTAAAGGCCCAAAGGTGTGGATTGAGCCAGATTTCACTCACACAGGTCTAGCATTTATTTTCAGGGGAAAACTCCAGACGCTACTTTTAATGTTTAAAAGTACAACAAAATACATAAATAAATAATGCACCCAGATTCAGTTGTTTGTTTTTACAATCTAATACCAAAGAAGTTGACAGGGTGTTCTGTGCAGCAGCATTATTACTGTGCATGGGGAAGTGACATTATCTCACTGATTCAGTCTCCCCATCTGCAGACACTGTAACAATGACAAAGCCAAAACTAACTCAGGAAAGCACTAAATGTTCTTATCAGCTGACAGCTATAGTCTGCTGCTGGTTTGTCTTCTCTTATAACTGTTCTCTACCTCTGTTGGCCATGGCTGTCTCAATGATGTCCAGTGTTGGGTCGTCCTCACACAGGTCGTAGGGCATGTTCCCATCAGAGTTGACTGCCAGCAGATCTGCGCCACTGTGGGAGACGAGAGAATGAGTGATAAAACAAATACGCGTTCATTTTTGGTTCAGAAATTCTCTTAATGAGCCACATCAATGGATAATGGGAGAACTACTAGATGAAGAAAAGTATGATACATGTACAGTATGCACTACATAGCACATGGCTCCATCTGTATTAAATGTTCTCAAAAGGGCAATGAAGAATCACTTCTTCAGAGAAAACCTCCCCCTAGAAACTTCTCCAGCACCCATACACACCTCACCTGTATTTTTGCTACGTATACTTTGTCATTTAGATTTTTAATGATTTAGTTTATAATGTACAGATCAGAGTTGGCTTTAATGTTGTTTTTTCCTTTGCAAATGGTTTTGGATAAACATCTCTCCTGGATGACTAAAGAAACTTCAATCATCACATTTGACGCCGTCTGAGGAAGACAAATGAAGAAGATAATAGAATAAAACAAAGAAAAAAAAAAGAGAAAAAACAAACTCTGAAAACTGCTAATGTATAGTTTAAGTAAGGTCTCAATGCATTGATCGATGGGGCCAATTAAATTCTCTCTCTCATCTTGGCCTCCACTTTTATAGACCTTCTATCAATATTTTCAAAGTGGTTAATGTGTCAAAGTCACAATCTCAGTGGTTTAACAAGTCCTGCACGTCAACAGATGGCAGCGATGTAATTTTAGTTCATACAAGCTTAAATTTACGACTCTGTTCTCAACTAGACATAATCAGTGTTCACACATTCAGCATGTCAATTTATCTGCTTTGCCTCCGAATGTGTGTACATGTATTTAGATGTTATAGGTTCATTCGGACATAATCACAACTTAATAAAAACTTGCCTAATTAAAGTCTAATTAAAAATGTCACAATGTGTGAGTCATAATTATCACGCAAATTTGCAGCTGTGTCATATAATAGGAAAAGGAGCCCAGGCTAGTGTAAGTGAATTATTTTTAAAAACTGCATAATCAAGATGGAAAATAAGTCTGTCTGTGCTGGCATGTACTGTGCAGCATAACACACCCAAGGAATGGGCATGTTTATATTAAAAAGATGTCTCTCACACTTTGATTTCTAACATTCTGCTATTTACACGATGGACAGAAGCATTCTCACACTGGATTTAAACCATTTACCAACCCATTTTCTTTTGTTTTGTTTTTTTTCTTTTTAAATCATTGTGATGTATGTTTTCTGTTTTAGTTACAGCATTAAGATGGGCTTGCAATTTCTGAGACCATTAGGTGCATTTCCAACACTTTTTGCAACTCCAAGTTGCATCTGATGTTGTTTTAACACCAGATTTTTCTGGTTTCTCTTGCCCAAAACCCAATTAAAAACAAATTTAAGCTTCTCCAAAATTGCTGTCTGTGGTTCAGTGTTGAATTAGGATATTTATCATTATGACAGCAACATGCCTGTTAATTTCAGAGTACAGTGTAAGTACTTGTTTTGCACAGGAAATATATCTGTGGAGGTGGTTAAACCAGCCCACCTCTTCATCTGTTTACAACCAACATTAATTATATAAGTTCAATCTGGATCAAATTGAACTTGATGGTGACTGAATTAATTAAAACACTTTAGATAAGCCTGGTTAGTCATAAACTATGTGTGAAAACTCCAAACAGTGAAAATAAAGAAGGTTTTGTTACGCTAAATCAAACACAACCTGACCGAACTCATCCTGTTACTGTTACTGGTTAGTAGGGCTGCAGAAATCGTTAAAATTTACACATACAAGTGCTCTCATTTGTACACATGGCAATTCCAAAGCATTTTATATCACAATCTGCATCACAAACAAATGTTCCCTTTCTTTCCAGATTTTTTTCAAGCGCCCTCAAATGAAGCACTGCGTGCTGTGTCCTGGTACTCCATCCCCTGCCGCAACTGCTTTTCGAACATTGCGTTTCCGACATAAATAAGCAGCAGACAATGGACGAGGCAGAATTGTGGGAAATAATTTTTCCATGGTTTCTGATTGATGGTCGTGTCTGACCTTGGAGCCATATTTGAGCCAGACGTTCATGTTATAGTGTCTTATTTCACTATCAAAAGCCATGGTCCTAATCCATTAGAGCCAAGCTTCACAGTTCTGGGATTATTCCATGATAATTGTAGATTAAATTGTAACTCCCCTCTACTAAAATATTACCTTTAATTGCTAAGAAAACAATAATAGGAACTCCAAGCACTCACAGTAGGTCCATTATTCATTCACTCCTCATACATACGTGGTGATGGTAAGCTATGTATGTAGCCACAGCTGCATACTGTCAGTCTGCCCAGCCCTGGGGCAGACTGTGGAAAGTGTGGCTGCCATTTTGCGCCTAAGGTCCCTTCCACCACCACCGTAACATTCACACAAGGTAAGGGGGGTTAAGTGTCTTGCCCAAAGACACAACGACATATGGCTGGGGATCGGGATTCGAACCGCCAATCCTCCGATCATTGGCCGACCTGCTCTACCACCTGAGCCACTACACCAATGACTACAATCTCCTGGCTCAGGCCTCAGCCCAGTCTGACATCCTGAGCACTCTGGAAGAGGTTTTCTTCCAGGATCTCTCTGTACTTGGTTGCATTCATCTTTCCTTCAACTGCCACCAGTTGTCCTGTCCCTGCAGCTTGTGAGTTAAATATGAGTGTCACTGCAAAGGGTCTGAATACTTTTGATCATGTAATATTTAAGTTTTTCATTTTTAATAAATTGCCAAAAAATTCTACATTTCTTTTTTTTCTGTCAAAATGAGGTGCTGAGTGTACATTAAATTAAATTAAATGAAAATTAACTTTTTTTATTTTAGTAAATGGATGCAATGACAGTGAAAGTTTAAAGGGGTCCGAATACTTGTATACAAAAAGAGTATACAATACAATAAAGCATGCCTTCTCATGTTGGAGTCTGAAAGAAAATGAACTGACCTGCATCACAATAGACATCAGTCTTTTTTTATTATACAGCCATAGACCGTATAATGAAAAGCATCTTCATCAATGACTGGATCAAGCTGCAATGCTTTGGCCATAGACTCCATTTAGCATGAGGTGACCTCCTTTGTAAATTCAAAACATAAACAATAAATAACTGCATTGTACTTGTGTCACTACAACAATTACATTACTACTACTAGTACTACTAGTAAAAGCTTATCATAATTATTAGTTAATCTATGCAAATTAAAATTAACACTTTGTGGGGAAAAAAATCAATCGTGCCCATGAATTGTGATTCATATTTTTTCCAGAATCGTGCAGCCCCACTGATTAGTACTTGTATATGGTCTTTACAGAGAAGTTGTGCCATCACTCGTTTTCTTTGCACCTCCAATCAATTTGACATAGTGTTACACTGAGATTTACCACCATACTGACACTACATATTTTCTCACTTGCACCTCAGCCTGGAAATTTCTCCCTGAGCTGTCAGTGAAGAAGAATCTGAGACTGCCATATTGTCAATATTTGCGCCAGACATCTTTGGAATATTTACCAACCAGCTGGAAATGCAGGAAGTTATCAGTAAAAGAGTGTGCATGTTTGTGAGAGCTAATGCTTCATCCTTGTTTTTGGCATTGTTTTTTTGCTGACCCATGTTTTTTTTTTGTTTTTTGGGGGGTTTTTTTACACTCGCTTGGTGCTTACAAAGAAAACTCAGTTATGTTCACTGTTCAGTTCATATTCACTGCATCATGTCCCGCCTCCTCTGTTCTCTGGCTTGTCTTGCACTGTGAGCTGAGGATTCATCTCCAGCACAGAATCTCCTGCTGTGAAGTGCATATCTGAGGAACAACTGTGAAGACGGTCCAGACCAAATCATCCACCCAGGAAATCCCCAGTGTTCATGCATCGACTCAGCTTATGCATTATAAAGTTTTGCACAACAATGTCAAAGACATGGCGTGCTAGTTTGCTTACTGGTAGTTTACTGCTGGATACTTGGATGTTTGTATGACTTACTGAGAAATGAGTATCTTGACCAGTCCTGCATGGCCACATGTAGCAGCAGCGTGCAGTGGCGTCCAAAGTTCGTTGTCCTGGGCGTTCACACTGGCCCCGCGGTCCAGCAAGATCTTCACCATCTCTTCATAGTTGTCTATACAACACTGTGCAGGGAGGAAAACAAGGGGAAAAAAATCACATTAGGCCTGATTTATCTTTGATTAATTGTTAATAACAGAAGAAATTATAACAGGAGGAAGAGAGAGAACACAGAAATGTAAAGAAGGAACTTGTGTTAGAAGTCTCCATTTTTACCACTTCATGTGGAATATTTTAGTGACAAACTAACGTGGTTCTCTTCTTTTGACAGAAAATTGATGCTGGCTGAAAAAGAGCTCTTTGTATAACATGCTGTAAATATGCATCACTTTAATCAAAGCAAGTAAAGAATGAAAAGAAACTTGTTTGTCACCAATAGCACAGACACACACAGTTAATAAAAAAGTCTGGCGGTGTCTCTTCAGAAGTCTTTTAACAGCATATTGCAGGCAGCAAAACTGAGAACACATTAAGTCAATTTGGAGCCAGTCATTCTCGGCCATTGTGTGGGCTGCGTCCTGGATCTGAGACAAAACTGGAAATGCACCCATAACTCACACCCATCCAGAGAGACAAAAGCAGAGGGGGAGAAAGTATTTTCCTTGTTAAACTGGGTGTGATTACAGGGTGGAGAGGGAGAAGGATTTTCCATGAAAACCATCAATATGGCTTCTCCCAGCTGCAGCTGCTGCATTTTCCTCCATCAGAGCAAGTTGAAGAGACTGTGGCTCTGTCATGTCATTTACAGACTGAGACAGAAACGAAAAACAACAGAGCAAAAGACGACAAGTTGCATAGATGAAGGATGTGATTACACAGTCACAGTAGGAGGTTCAGATATAATCAAAACACTGATGGATTCGGAGGAAAGCTTTGTTTTCTTATTCTGAGAAGAGCCTCGGTTATCATCAGTTATTCTGGTTCGTGACATCTTTAATCAAAACTGCCATTGTTCTCAGTCTTTTAACACATAAAAGAATATTAAATTCCAGAGACACCTGCTTGTTCCTACCAGAAAGTGTCTGCAATGGGAGAAGCTTCAGGAAAGATGTGATCTTTGCAATCTCAGTGTTTAGCCAAAAGAGACATCGGTCTGCAGAAAAATACTAAATCTTTTCTGTGAAAAAGGCTAATAAAAACCATCATTAAGGACACACAACGGAACTTTCGGCAGTTTTCTCAGTGTCACGCCCCCTATTGGCAGCTAAACTAGCATCCATCTTGTATCATACCTGTACCTGTGAGCTCACTTCAGCCAGTAAAAGACAGTCTTATCTTGACTCTTGTTCTGTCCCTTCCTCTCTTTCTTTTCCTCTCTTCCTCCGGAAATGTTTCCTTGCGTTTCTTTGCCGAATCTGACATGATGCACGTTCAAAACACCCGCAGTGTTCATATCCGTTTGCTAGTAAGGTGACCCGGTGCACAACCAATAGTCGGCTGCAACGTCACAGTCGCGTCCCAGATGGGAATCTTACATAGTGCTGTTTCTGAGCCCCAGGACGCCTCTGGGCAGTGACGGCTCGAAAATGCGCATTATGAATGTTGGTGTGTCATCAAAACGAGTCAGAAACACATATTATTAAGGTCTAAAAGTTACGTTGTGGGTCTTTAAGTCCAAAAATACTCCAATGAAACGATGAGATGAAAATGGAAAAAAATTCTTAGAAAATAGAAATCTCAGATAACAGAAAATATAAATGTATCACATCTGTAAACTACTTACTCTGCTTCTAGGAAGAATAACCTGCTCTGTGAGGGGGTGGGGTGAATACCATCATAGCCATCACACACAAGTCCTTTCTTGTATCCTTGTGATTGCAACTCTGATTGCCAACACAGAGCCATCATACCCTGCTAAACCTTTGTGTGATTGTATCTAAATTATACAATATTTTTTTCTTTCTGCACATGATTTTGTTTTCAGGCTACTCTCCACAACCAATATACAGTATATATGCATATATGTTCAATTAAAAATTCAAATATTTTTGTCAATAAAAAGCTACAAATAGGATTTGATTTGAGCTTCTTCCAGTAAAAATGGTAATTTTCTGCCTTTCTCTTTCCTGGCTTCCACACAGCAAGTACTTCAGTTTTCAGTCAGTTGGTGTGGCAAACAAAGACGTCACTAACTGGGAAACTTTGGGAAACTAATTGAGAATGATCTTTGATTTTTACTGGATGATTATTTGAGAACATAACTGGTTCACTAACTGGAAAAACTATGAGTTGGATGTACAAGCACATGCAGAAACTTGGTGATCACATTCACAGTAATTTTGTGCAATAAAATAATGGTCTGTGAGTCGACTGACGCTCAAACTGGTGTAGTCTTTGGAAGATGTCGGAAATAGAGGGCAACTAGATAAAAAAGAAATAGGAAATTTCCCCACACTTGATCTGTGCAAATGTCACTTTATTGCTGAGCTTTCAGTCCAGGAGGACCTTCATCAGAGCAAACAGAATACAACAATGAATGGTGAATAAAAACAGTTCAGTCCCACTCTAATTGTTGGCAGTATGCACTACACCTGTCATCTGGCAAAGCACTCTGGGAATAGTAGTTTTTTAGTTAAAGACTGAGGCATAGAGGCTTTCTTAAATTAAATGGAGAGATTTCTTCTGAAATTACGTTGATCCCTGGGAATACCTGCAAGATGATGGTCAGTCATGTAAGTTTATTTGCCAATCTATACCAAAAACAGCCGGTAGGTCAAATTTCTAATCTTTCCCAGGTCAAATGAGAAGTTGCCTAAATTCCTTTGAGTGTGCAAGTTTCTATCATAAGTAGAGACCTGATTTTATAATTATAATTATATAGATACTTTTTCAATTAGAGGACTTTTTATTAAAGAAATCTTTGTCTCATTTTCATTAACATTTCTTACTCAGATCCTCTGTGTTCAAATAAAAATTAGCACTTGAAACCTGACTTATATGCATTATAATAAACATGGCAGGTACTAAAGTTCCTGAAGTTTCTCATTTCTTACATGACTTTCAATCATTGAGCTGCTGATAAAATGAATAACGACCATGTTTAACATGCTCATCATATAAACCACTCATCTCAGTGGAGGAAGGATGCCCCCTTCGTGTTGTTATGGAAGATGAGCCACCTCTAGAGATTTCTAGTATCTGGGAGTAGGAGTGAGAGTGGGGCAGATGATAGTACAAAGATAATATAAACTGTAGCAGGGAAGCAGAGGCAGACAGTATTCTTCAAGATCCTGTGAGATATATTATAACGAGTTCCTGCTCTACAGCAACTTTACAGTTTATACTGCAAATTGGAAACAAAATCATCTTTAGATTTTTAACATAGCAGAAAATAGGCCAGTAAATTGTTGTCAATACCCAGCATCAGTGTCAAATGCAGTCCAGCCATCTACAGTAGTAGTGCTCAGATTCTATGATCACATGGAAATGATCAAACCACACTGACGTTGGAATGGACTGTGTTGTTTGCACTCTCTGGATTTTTGTAGGTGGGATTTATACAGTAAGGTCCCTGAGATAAGGCAGCTCAGACATGAGAACGTGGTGAGGCATAAATTAATATAGGACACAAGAGAGGAAATGAAATTACTGCACTCATCCAGAGAACAGATAGTCAGGGGCAGATATGCGAAAGGCAAATGCTGCCTGTAAACGACAAACATATGCTGGATGTGACACTTTTGCTGAGGTGATGGTGTAAATCAAGACGTTTCACATTTAAAACCAAAGTCTGAAAGATGTCCAGAAAGACTTTTGTGATGAAACAGTCAGATTCATTTCAAAGTTGTTCATGCTCAACAGACCACCAAAAGTAAAATGATGGTAGGATTTAACCGTGTCTGCTGCTGACAAACTAAATCTGATCTGCAGACAGCTTGAAGGCACAAGGGTGTGTGAGACGAATAAAACAGAAGGTGTGGACCTGGAAAAAGAAAAGAAAGAAAATGCAACAACTGGGGCACGACAGTTTTCACAGCCTCAGTGAAACAGCTTTGAAGGTTGTCTGTTGTTGTAGCAGCTAATTGACAGGCAATTCTCTGGTAGAGAAAAGAATTGACTATCAGAGCTTTGTAGGGGGGGTTGTAACAACTAAACCAGATCCAACCACAAAATGGTTGTTTTTTTTGTTTGTTGGTTTGTTTGTTTTTAAATGCCTGGCTCAGCTTAAAGGGACTTGAGACAAGATTAAGAAATGAGACTCACGATTTGCCGCGATTGCCGCTGCGGGTAACTGCAGCCACGAGCCAAGCCGTCACGGGAGCGTGCACAAATCAAAGCTATAACATTGTTCACAACGCTGATAAAGTCTTTTTCTTCATAGTTCCACTTTTTAGTGTCTTTCAGTTGATCTGGATTGTTTGCTGATGGCAGAAGAATCTCTAACTATCCCATGCAGTGTTTGAATTTTCCCGCGGCTGTCTTCTTCCTGTAACAAAACTGTCAGAGACATGGATGCGCCAATTGACGTCACATCTGCAAGACAGCGCAGGAAATTCGGCCACCGAATCGCAGCGCATAAGGCAGCACACATGCCTGTTCAAGACAATGGAGTGGACTCGTTCTTTTTGTTTTTTAGTGCTTTATAACCCATTAGTATTAAAAAACTGGACATGCATGTTTATTCTTTCACAATTCCTGCCTCTAGTCCCTTTAAAGTAAGACTACCTAACCTTCTAAACTTAAAGATAGGTGTTTGTGACTCAGTTTGATGGCACAGTGACATTCATCATGTACATTCCTGGAGTCGTTATTCAGCAACATCCTGAAGCTAAGAACCGACACTTTACAACGCACCTGCTGTCCAGGACGATGCATCACTTTACAGCAGCGTTTTGCTTTATGGCACTGCATCTGGATGTCAATACACTGGATGTTTAAATGCTCATTGTGGCTGAGTCTTAAAAAAAGAGAAAAAAAAAAAAAAAAAAATGGATGCCCCTAATGACGGTTAATTGATATCCAGGTTCCTTGCGAGTGATGCAGTGCCATAAAGCAAAATGATGTAAAGTGATGTATCAACTTGTTGAAAACGTGTGTTGTGAAGTGCAGTTTCTCATCCTTGGATCGCTGCTGGGCAACAACAGCTACAGGATTACAGATGATAAAATTCACTGTCCCATTAAAATGGGTTAGAAACATTACACAGATCTGCTTTAAGATCTCCATTTCACCTCCACATGCTATTTCTTTGTTGAATCATGAATTGAGGCTACACATTTCTGAAAACACTGTTCTCTTAGCCTGGGCACTAATCAATTTAATTTATTGTGTGCTAATAATCAGCTGTTCAGGGGAACCTATAGATTGCTGGGACAGTTTTTCGTAATTAAAAGTTTATTAATAATTAAAGAATTGAATCACTCAGCCTTTCATCATGATGCATACGAGCTCAAAAGAAAAAAAGCCAAATAATTCTCCTTGAAATGTTGAAAGAAAATGCCTAAACACAATGGCCCTCATTCATCAAACGATCGTAGAAATGATCACACATCTGATCGTAAAAATGGTTGTACAATTGGACCCACGTGTGATTTATCAAAACGTTCGTATTGGACCAATCTCGTCGTACGAACAAAAGAGTCTTGATAAATTCCACAGCTGAAATCCATCGTCATTTAAATGTCACGCCCACAGTTACACCCTTAAACATGCATGATTATGAGGCTTCGCCCAGCGAGGTTGAACCGTGGAGAGGAGAGATTCTGCAAAAAAAGAAACTTTTGGGGGATCGAGACAGAATTCCTCATTTGTGAGGTAGGGAAGATTAAAGAGGTGTTTGGCAGCTTAAAACCGGAATTAGAGCGCACGGAAGAGGATTAGTCAGCCTCACCGGTGTGAACAACCGGCTGAGATTTTAATAAAAGTCTCAATCAAGGCCTGGCTGATATGGTTTATTCGTTTTATCCGTTATGAAATTTAAAAATAACCCACATCCGATAGCAACGTCACAATTCTTTAGCCAATGGGTCAAGAAAAAGTGGTACGATATGAAACTCGCCACCAAAAGATGCTTTCACCCGGCGCATCTTCTCCGACTGCGCATCAAAACTCTCCGTCAGCTGTCTGAGCGATGTGCAGCACTGCACAGGACATAAGTGTATTGTAGATTTTCTCAGGGTCTAAAGCAGCGTTTCATCCCGCTGCTCAGACCCCCACCTGCCTCCCTGCAGCCCGAAGCAGCGCTCCACCTGGGCACCTGCGCGTGTGTGCGCACTGATGCCTACCTCCACTCCTATGTGGCAGGTTTACCAGCGGGGAGAGGAGATGCACGAGGAGTGCAAAGCAATTGTCTCCTAGAACTATATGTTAATGGTTTTAATAATTTATTGAGATAAATGGAGAAATTAAATTCAGTCACAGCTATTTTTGTAATTTGGGGAATACATTCTACATTCCCTTTTTTCCTTTTTCTTTTTCTTTGCAAATGGGTTCATTCTTAGTGCTGATATGTGAATACTTGTGCTTGAATTACAGTTTGTGGTTTGGTAAATAAATATTTTCATGTTCTGCTGTGCTACGCTGCAAACCCTCACTGACTCAAACTTGCGTACACGAACTCAGAGCTGTCGTGAGATTTGATCGTATCCTACGATCACATTCAAATTGATAAATGCCATGTCATGCGTGGAAATGGGCGTATGCACAGATTTTCGTCGTTTGATAAATGAGGGCCAATATCATGACAAAAATCTTGAGTAGGGGTGCCCAAACTTTTATGCACTGCTGTATTCTCAGTGTTATGCGGGGTAAATGAGGAGATTGGCATTTACTCATTTCCTCATTCACTCAATCCTCATTTTCAAAAAAAAAAAAAAAAAAAAAGAAAAAAAAATAGAGTGAGCTTTTACAATACTGAATTTCCTTTCTGGGATGAATAAAGTATTTTTCATTTCATTTCGTTTCATTTCATTTACCCTGAAATTAGCAGGAAGATATCAAACGCCTTTATGCTGCCAGAAGCAGAAGTGGTTATTTATGTGTGAACCATTTCCGCTGTCAGTGGTTTAAAAGAAAAGAAAAAAACAAAAAACAGAAAAATGAGCAAGTAACACATTTCTTAACACACATCTTTGTTCACATCTATGAAGACGTCATTCAAATTCAAAGAACAAGTTGTGGGTTTCATTCTCAGTCTCAATGTGAGCTCATTTACTGGAAGGTAGAATTCAACAAGGAAAGCTTCATAAAACTGACAAGAACATGACTCTTAAAAGACAAACAACCTGTCAAAGACGTCCGATACACTGATGGATGAGCTCACTGTCAAGGCTCCAGCCTGCAGGAGTTGGATAACAGACGCCATCAAGAACACCTATAAGGCTGCAACCCACAGACCAGCTAACAACTAAGCTAATCTCTTTATATATAAAACCACATACTGAAGCCCACCTGCTAACTCCATGCTAGTCCAATCTTTTAACTTTTCTGGTTAAAAAACAAACAAACAAACAAAAAATACTTACACCCACAAGTTAACTAGCCACTAAACTAAAAACAATGAAGGCAGGATATAATGTCCCATTCATGAAAAGCATTTATACAAGGATGGGAGTGTGGCTCAAACAAAGGCCCAGATTATCCTTGTGTGGCTGGAAAACAACAGCGACACTCTTGCTGGGAGACGTCAGTGGGCTGAGAAGACTATGGATCAGGCTGAGGAGCACAACGACAAAGAAATGAGGCTGACATTTTGAATTTTGAATGGCTGCAATGCAATCACAGCTACTGCCAAGAGGGCTGTTTGCGACAAGGATGGCTCTAAAAATGAAATACTGAAGAGTTAAATGAGTACGAGCAGGACCAGGTGGATGTGAGTGCAGCTGAGACTTCCATGACAGGAGCTTAAATGGGTTTAAATTCTAGCAGAGCTGCACAAACTCATGCAAATCATCCAAGAGTGAGGGAAGATGAATCTGAAGTCATCTGCTGGGAGTTGCAGCCAAAGGCTAAAAAGCTAAATGAACTGAATGTTGTTTTGACAAGCAGCTGAGACGTCAATGAATGAGGCCTCTAGCATAACTGAAAGCAATGTTGCATGTCATATGTTTTCTCTTTTTTTCTGTTTGACAAAGTGCAAAAGCAAACTCACATCTCCGAAGGATGAATGAAAGCATATCAAGAAGAAAGCAGGCAGATAAGAGCTGCTTATTACTGAATTTGGGGAGCCATGTATAGCACGATGCAAGGCAGGTGGGTCCGAGTCCTCAAAAGCTTATTAGAGTTGAATGACTAATGAAAAGACTGGAACCACACAGGAATGCAGACTCTAAACTTCACAACTCACCATGATCAAATCTTAGTGATGATCACTGAAGAGTGAGCGTCTGTGATCTCTGTCATCTCAGCATAAATATTTGAGCAGTTATATCACACAAGTAAATGTTTTTAAATGTGGTTCCAGCTCTACGCTGATGCTCTGGGTCGCCATGCCCACTCAGCCCAAATGAGATGCTGCAACAAAACACACAAGATCACAGCCATGTGTCTTGATGAAATATACACAACATGAGCAGGTGTTTTTGGAAGTTTCCAGAGATTGCTGTCAAACCCAAAATGTCTGTGTGCCTGAAAAAGCTCTCTGACCAAAAAAAGTCTGAAAAATTAAAAACCCTTGGGAAAATGTATCATAAAACTCAGTTTAAAGATGAAAAATCTCTCCAGCCTGTAGAACTAGCAGCTGGTGGTGCTGTTAAAGGGCACACATTAGATCTGATGTATGTGCTGCTGAGAACAGGATTTCGTTTTTTGAATGAATTTACATTGCCAATGGAAATGCTAATGGAAATGGCCCATGTCAGGATTTCTGTTATATTTAATCTTGTTCATCTAAGATATAAATTGTATAATAAAATATCATTTAATAGTTTGATAATGCAAAAAAATATATAATTCTCCACAATTAAAGCACACAAACTGTTTTTTTTTCTAGTGTTTTCATATATCTACTCAAAAAATGTTCATATATTCAGTTTCTGCTCTAATGGTGCCTTGACACTAGGGGTGATAACGATTCATCTAGTCCATTGAGGAATTGATTTCTATTCCTGAAATCCAACTACATTGATCTACGCTTGGCAAATTGTTAATAAAAATGACATATCAGTCTACGATCGTTTTAAGGGGTAATTAATCGATTATATCAATATTAGAAAATAACACATTGATGCACAGTAGTTTTTTATGCATTTTCTTTTAGCACCTTTAATGACGTTAAATGTAACTCGATTAAGTCCCTCTTGTCTGAGACATCATGACCATGCGCAAGCGGCCAAGACTTCAAAACAGCGGTGGATGGAGAAGTAGAAGTCACAGAGGCGGAGACTATTAACACGCCACCATGCTCACCGGAGCCTTAGCGCAAGGTAACGTCGGTCCTTGTACTGATGCGTCTGCTCATTTTTATGTTGAAAAACAGCAGTGGAAGCAGCAGGTAAATCTACTTTTGATTCAGCCTGAAGAGATTTTGGTTGCACTTTACTTTTATGTTATAGTTTTAATATTTATGTGAAAAAAAGACAGTAGAAGCAGGTAAACCTACTGTTCAACTGTTTATTGCACTTAGTATACTTTAATTTTTAAAAAAAGGTTAATTATTGAAAATAAAACTTGAAAAGGTTATTATCAGATTGATTCAATCCTGAGTGTGGGTTTTGCTTGTAAGGAAAAATTTCCGCAGCACCTAAGGAACAAAACCACTAAAAGTTTCATTAGACCCGACCATCCGACCACCTGGTAATCAAAGGGCCTCTTGCCAACATCCCAGTGGTCACTTCAGACATTTTCAGAATTCAGAAACCTTTTTCATAGGAATGATTCATACCTCTTTTTTGTATACGCACTACAGAAACTTCAGCAGTAGTTCTTAAAATTAAAATTGAAATTAAAATTCAAAAAATAAAAATAAAATAAAAATTCATTAGTGGGGAGTGGGTAGCCTGGTGGTAGCGTCGTGGGCCTTGGCGCGGGGGACCCGGGTGAGTCCCCGACACGACCCCTGGGTGAACCACTGTGGACCCCTGAGCAAGGTCCTTAACCCCACCAACTGCTCCCCAGGCGCTTTAAGTAGCAGCCCACTGCTCTCTGATACTCACAGGACAGAGATGGGTAAAATGCAGAGACCTAATTTTCCTTTGGGGATCATACCAGTAAAACAAACAAACAAAAAAAAAAATGCAGCACCAGCTTTTGTTTCTTTGTATCCCCTACCTCAGAGTAAGGGTGCATTCAGAAAGCATAGTCCGCGAGTCTCGGTCCGTTTGGGGACTTGGTTCGGTTGGGGGCGGGGGTGGTCTTCCGGACCGAGATCAAGTTCACGTTTGCACTATCGCCAAACGGGCCAAGAATGAGAATCTCTGGTGGCGCTGCTTTCAGATTCACCGTAGGCGAAGACAAGACGCACGTACAAGAAGGTTCTCACAACTTCTGTTCCCTCCTCAGAGCAACATTATTTTTGTACGAGGAGCTGAATGTGCTTTCATCAGATCAAATATCAATTAAAGCTTTTACCTTTTCGTAACTCCACGTCTGACCATTAGCCATCTTTATAAGTACTGTAGTCCCACATGTGTTTGTTGTTGTAGCATTTACCCACGTTGTCCAGCGTTTGACCCACAATGCCAATGCAATCTGTAGTCCACTTCCTGTATTTGGTTCACTTGAATCGGACCGAGATCTGCGTTTGCAGGCGGACCGAGTCCGCTTGTTTGTTCCAGATCAGAGTCCGATTGCGCATTCACAACTCCCCGAAACAAAGCGGACTTTCCAAGCAAACGGACTCTGATTCGAATCAAAAAAGCTTTGTGAATGCGCCCTAAGAGCTTCCCTAGCAAGAGGGGATCCTTCTATAAAACAGCTCAAGTACATAGAAGTACAATGCAACTATGCAGCAATTGGTCCAGATGATGTTAGTAAAAAGACTGGTAAAAAAATAAATCAAAAAAAGGTCATAACTGTTTTTAGCAATTGCCTCTAAAAGCCTCAACAAAACATGTTTTGATGGAGAGTTAACAAATTCTGGGGTTTACAGAGTAGGGGTGTCAATGTTTATACGTGTAAACGGGTACATGGATAACAAATGATAACCATTTAGGAAAAAAATCAATAACCGTATACACGTCATTTTTCCCTCCTCCTCCCTCTCCTCTTTCATTTCTCACCAGTACTGTATTTTTATGGGTGGTAAGTCGCGCCGTGTTCGGTACCAAAACCCAGTTAGATCGACCTAAATTGGTCCTGTGTGAAAACAACCTAATACACGCCCAGATGACTCTACAGGAGGTTTATAACCCTTATGTAGTTCCAAAACCAATGTGTTTGAAAATCAACAACACATGAAAGTGGAGCGTGGACACAGCAATCAATAAACATGTGAATAAGGTGGAAATTCTTTCCAACATTTTACTATGATCACTAACAATGCATTTTTTTTTCCCACTGTAAATTTACACTTTTGATGTGCTAAACATCCTAAAACCTCATCTCATGCAGAACTGTGCACACACAGTTCTTAAAAAAGAAATGAAAAAGAATTTAAAGACAAGTCTGAAGCAAAGCAGAATGACTTTCTATCTGAACAAAAAACTTGCTTTACTTTTTGTACACGTGCCTGTGTGTCGCTTCAACAGCATTAATTTATTATTTCAGGGCACACACACAGACTCGACACAGATCATCCATCACATCATCCCAACCAAAGCAATCATGGTGCGCTCATGTAGCATTGACAGTGATGACAGCATATATACTCAGGCTTTTATATGTGTGTGATTGTGTGTGTGCTGCAGCTCTTTCGGTGACCCTGCAAGCAATCTGTTGATTAATGTCTCATATCAGAGAGGTGAGACCAGGCCTGGACAGATATGACACCTCATTTAGAGAAACACCACCACCATCTTTCTTCGTTTATCTCAGCTGCTGCAGTGACATGAGCTTGTTTGGTCAACTATTAACCCAGGTTGTGAGGACCAACAACTGCTTACACAGAGAGATTGTGGGGATATGTTTTGGTTTTCCGAGTTTTCTTTCTGGTCATGGGGGGCAAAAGTTAAGGCTGAATGCAAGGAAATGAATGCAAATCTGTCTGTATAGTGGTATCTGTAAAGCAGTGATCCCTCATCTTCTACACACCCTGCAGACTGACCCATCCAAATGGCAGATAATCAAGTGAATACACACTCAAAGCTGAAAAGTCATTTTGATCTTTTGGCAGATGGCTACTGTATGTTAAAATCACCAGCCACATTGGTGGTGACTGATCGACTTCAATTTTCTTTTCCTCTGTTCTTTTCTGTCTCCCAGCAGGACCCTGAATATGAGGATTTGAGCAGCCAAGAAGAAACAAGAGATGGCTGTTAGCTGTGCACAATGAAATGATGGAGGGAGAGAGAGGGCAAAGACTATGATAAGATGAGAAAGAGGGAGGGCTGGAGGACGATAAAAAAAAAAGAAAGTTATAAATGGCAATGCATTATTTAGAGATCTCAAAGACATAGAGCAATCCTTTAAAAAGTCAGACTTGCTTTAATTTTGCATTAAAATGAGACTCCAGACCATCAAGGATGGGAATAAACGTCTGGGATTACTTTTGAAGCTTCTCCGGAGGACAAGCTTCAATTCAGTTTAGCAACAGCAGCATCTTCATGGACATCCAGCAACCTCATAGAAAGTAAAAATGTTCTTTCTGGCAAATATTTTTTGAGGAAACCACTCAGGGTTTGTGTGATGGCTGTGCCAGATAGTCCTGTCATTTCAAATAGAGTGAAATGAAATGTTCTCCTCGCAAAAGGAAAGAAAATGTGAACAAAGAGATGAGTCATGATCTACTCTTGTCTTTATCTTTTCTGTTGCATTCCTAATACTTTTTTAAAAAGAAATTAGTGCTCTTTTGAATAAATAATTTCCAGACTCTCTGGCCAATAAATTTTTAAGTTTCACAGGTTTCCTTGTGAACATATCATCTTATAGGCCAAAAGAAAGAGGAGAAAAGAGGATTAAACTACCTTATTATACTGCAAATTTAAGATGGTAGCATCAGACATCATTTTTCTATCAGTGCTCAAGTTTAAAAGGGAAATAAATGCTTAGTGCTGACACAGCTTTATCGGAAGTCAAAGATAAAGGGTCAGAGGGAGACAAGTACTATAATCCTACCTGATGCAGAGCAGTGAGACCGTCTTCGTTGCAGAGGTCTGGACTAACATTGTTCCTCAGCAGGTAACGGACTGTTGGGGAAAAAAAAACAAAAACATAAATAAGGTTCGTATCACACCAGTGAGTTCTTACCTGCACTAAAAAAGAATTTTAGGGCAAACCATCAAAAAATAATTGTTTGCTGTCCATCCTTACTGTAGATAAAGAAAAAAAGTGCTGGTTACTTCAGACAAAACAATAAATTGGGAGCCGAAAGAATGATAAGACACCATAAAACTTCAACCTTCCAATTACTCCCAGCACGCTGCAACGCAGTGGAACATTTTGTTACCTGATAATGTCACCGATCAATCCGCAATTCATTAATCATAACACATTATCAAGGTGCATCTCTGAGGGGACTTCAATTCCTCAAATTATCAGCCCTGCCAGGATGTTACCTAACTGACCTTGGAAATATGGATGAAAAGGTGAGAGGTTGTGGGGAGGCAGTGACGGCTGCTGATGGAGGATGATGTAATGAGGCTGAGGATTACAATTTGTCCACAACTGAGTATAAACAGATAAACCCTCCGCCTGGACCCTTCTTCCCAAAATATCAGCTCCATCAGTCAGCATACAGGACAGCTGTCTGACCGCTAAGCTTTCCAGCATGAGCAGGCCGGGGTGCTGACACATGGGGCTCCTCTTCACGTCACTATTATCCTCTGGTTTTGGCAGGGCTGCCATCTGTCTTTATTTCGCAGGGTGATGCTGATGGGAGATGAGAGGTTCAGAGCTTTAATTATCACATCTGTCTCCTGACTGGCAGAGACACGGTCTTGTAAACATTACGTGTATCCCCAATATCGCAGATTCATGATTGAGTGTTGATAGATGTGTAAATCAAAGGAGATAGTTCCTCAGTTTGAGGAAATATCAGTTTGAAGTTCTTGGAGTTGTTTCATCTCATCCAAGCAGCTTCTTCAACTTTATCAGGTGAATTCAAATGATTTCAGGAGTCATTGGAATGGAGTGTATCACTAACCCATCGACCACTCTGTGGGTCATGTAGCTCAACACAGCAAGGCTCAGCATTTCTCCAGCATCTGAAGACTGGGAATTGCTTTGAAGGTCAAAGTGGATGAAAGAAGAAAGAAAGACGCTAAACAGAGATGGTGGCATCCTGCTTCACCTGTCAACCACCAGATTTTCCTCTCTGTGGTTTCACCACCAAATCATACCTTGGTTCATGTGACTGAAAACTTTCATAATACAACCAGCAGGATGGTGAAGTGGATGGGTGACGTGTGTTATCTCACTGACAGGGTGTGAATGACATCAGAGGTCATGATTCCCACCAGCAGTCCGAGCAGAAGAAGGTGAAACACCGTCAAGAGTTAAAAACATCCAGTTGCTTTCTGTAACATGACAGTTTTGGTGTTGTTGGAAAACTATAGAGTTCAGACAGGAGGCAGTTTCAGACTTTGACAGCTTTGTGCACTTATTCACATGAGGATCGGTTTAAGTTCTAATTCAGATGGTTTTCATGAAGAATTTTAGGTTTGAATAAAGAAAAGTAAAGATACAAACGATCAGTCTGTTGTTCCTGAAGGCTTCAGCTTGTTTGATTTAAAAAAAAAGGCAGCTTGTTTGCTTCCAGAGGAGAAACTGTTGGCAAAAAAGAGAAAATCCAAACACCTGCTCCTCCTGATTGCAACGTGTAATTGCTGTGGGTAATCACAAAAGCAAACCCAGATGAATTTATTCCCATTTTTTTTCCAGCTTTTGCCTTCTGTGTGTTTTGTCAAGGCACAGTTTATTTGTTCTGTTTACTTTTCACTTACAGTAACGAAGCATATTGTGTATACTACGGGCATATTTCAGTAGCTCAAGAACATCCAGCACCTTTTGTCTGATTAGGTCAGTAGGGATGAAAATCAGAGATTTTGGATGAGCTGCACTTAGTTTTTTTGGCATAGTAATCTTTTAAAAGCAAAGTTAAGAAAAGGCAGATAATGTGAACTGAACAGCATTTTTCTAAGACAGCTAATAGATAAAAGAGGTGGAGAGCACTAGAAAGAGAAGTCATGGCAACAAGATGTTATGAAACAAGGAGAAACTTGGTATTTATGCATAATGGGTGTTTTGCAGAATGTCCTTAAAAAATCATGAATGGAAAAACTGTTAATACTAATAATGACAGCTGCAGTTATGGAAGTGCAATGGATAGATTGTAAATGATGAAAGAACAGCTATTATCATCCTCGTGTCCAGCTTTTTCTGTATTCTTATCTTTACAATCACCTACACAGCAGCCCATGTCTTCGCCATCAGCTGTTTTTAAAATTCACGACCAAACCAAAGCAAATGCACTGCTGTAGCTGCCGCCTGCAGCTTCAAGCACCAATGTAGTATGCAAGGAGACAAAAAAAAAAAACTATTACAGTGCACGTTGAGAGAAATGAGCCCAAGGTTTTACATCCCAAGCTCAGAGTGACTGCATTCAATTAATGTCAGACACCATCTCTGCAGTGCTGTGTTGCTTGTGAACAGTAAACAGCCTGGGCAGTAAACATTAAATCTCAAAGGATCTAACATCACCTCTGCAGCTAATATCACTGCAGCCTCAGTCATTTTATTGTCATTAGGTTTGTCTTCTGGAAAAGGAATCCTGTAAATGTCATGTTTAGCATCTCTTGGAGGATATAACTGAATTAAATTGGTGTGAAAACTGCATAGGAATAAATCTATTTACAAGGATGCACGTTGCAATTCATTGACAAGTGACCCTTGAATACAAATATGCTTTAATAAAACCATGTGAAAAGCTCGAATCAGTTATGAACAATCTTGATCTGTTTTATAGTCACATTCAGAGTCACTGAAAATAGGTTTGGTCTGATTTATTGCTGTATAACAATTTTGTATAGAAAAACAACAGAGTTAAGCTCCTGAATTACTAAACAGATCAAATTTGCAAAGTAACAAATGAAATGATGAATGAGCACTGACACATGTTAAGTGCTGAGGCAGAGAAAAATAAACCGGTTTTGCTGCCTTACTGAAATTTTTAGGCAGACAAACATCAATAATTAGATTAGGATATAAGACAAAGGCAGACAAACTGTAGTGACAGCGTTTTTTATGCAAGAGAGAAATCAGTGAAAGAAAAGGAACATTGACAAATCCAGCAATAAATGAACAGAGCATCCATATTAGACTCAATCATCTTCATTATTAGCAAGTAAAGTGTGCTGAGCCCATTTCACTTTTGCAACTTCACACTTTAATAATTTTACATTTTCAGCTCATTCAGTTGTTTTTTCTATCTATATATTTTTTCACATAATTTAACTGACAGTGGCGATGGGTAAGTTGAGGGATGTCCGATGTTATTGCTCTACAGATATTATCAACCAATATTGGCATTAAAATGCAATATTGTAAAATATCGGTAGTTTTTTTTCTGCCCAATATTTGTACGAACAAAATCTTGTGAGATCTCCTAGTTCCATTACGAAATTTCGCAAGCTCTTATTCCATGAGAGCTTGCGTCCAGCATGTAGAAAAGTCCCTGTTATTCTGGAAGAACTTCATATCCCAGCATTCCTTTTAGAGTCATGTGACTACAGTGCAGCTGCTGCTGCTACAGACTGACTTGCTTTGAAGCTGCTTATAATATGTCTGGTTTTAGGTTGTTGGTTAAATCACCAAGTTATATAGAAACACTATAATTAGCCTTCTGTTGGCTAATACCTGCTAGTATCTGATAGATGGCAGCCAGATGTCCAAAATGAACTCCTCTGGCTGAGTTAAGGCTATTTTGGGATCTTTGCTCTTGGAACAGGATATAGCTGTATTTCTAAAAATATGAGAGATAAAATCTTACAGTTGTCTTCATAGATCAGTATTGACTGATATTAGATATCGGAAATTACGAGTTGGACAATATCGGATATTGGTAAAAAAAATAAAAAGAAAAAAAAAAAAAAAAGCCAATATCGAACATCCCTAGTTAAGTTTCCCATTAATAACCAGGGTTTGTGTCTAAATCGTCCTCTAACCCCATCCAAATCCCGATGTGGTCAGTGGCAGCAGGTAGCTCCATTGCTGGTGTTGCTGAAGTGTTTGTGAATCGCTGAGATAAAAAGACAATCTATAGATGTATTTATTATTTATGTGCTTCAGTTAGCCATCGTCTGCCAAGGCTGCCATGAGGGGATTTTGCGAGGGCATGAAAAGATTCTTTATTCATCTTTCAAAGCTGACATTCACCTTCTCTCTTCTTGCATACAGGGTTCAGCTCCAGCTGAGCACACACAGTGACAAGAAGGTTTCTAAAGAGACAGTCGAATTAGGCAGAAACTTGGAATAACAAGAACCAAGTTTTTGTAAATTTAAATTCAAATTTATTTATAACGCACTTCTCATACAGCAGCGCAAAGTGCCTTACATAATAAAAATGACTAAATGTAATATATAAACACACGCTTGATCATTCTCTCTCACACACAAAGCAGCACATACTTGCACACACACAGCCATGCAAAGCACACCTTACCCCACCCCAACCCTCAAATCCCACTCTGCATAACACAACTCTAAAAACAAATTTTCTCTCTCTTTAACTGAATATAAATGTAAAAACACAAATAGAAACATCTGGCCTGATGCTGATGTGAGGAAGTGATATCCTTGGAATCCATTCATACCAGGAGCCATCCTGCCTATGACCACAAAAAGTGCTGCTGTAGGACCAACCCAGGTCAGGACAGGTCCAGGTCCACACCACAGCCACCACAGCCTTTTTTTGGTTTAATGCATCTGCTTTGAGCAACTATTTTAGAACTTACTTCCAGACTAATACCAAATACTTTATCTTTTATTATTTTGAATATTGATGAATGCATGAATTAATCTTTTTTTTCTTAATCTGTAGGAAAGATCTTTCACAGCCACCATCAATTATTTTTAGTTTGAAACACACTTATCTCATATTGGGAGCTATAAATAACTGCAGCCATGCATCTGCCCATCTGCATAATGGCTGCTGAAGACCTCTGATGAGACTTCTAAAAGAGAATGGATGTTAGGAGATGGTCTTATTCTCTGGCACATGAGCGGCTCATGCTGATGGGTTTCAAAGGATGATTTAAGAAAACAGCCAACACACCATGATTGATCTGTACATCTTTGTCTGCCTCCTGATTGTCTCCAAACAAGGCTTCACGCCGTTGCCGGCTGTGTGCTTATCTGCTGCTGATAAAGCAGAACTTGCTGCCTGTCTTCCTCCTGCAGCTCTGATGCTGTCCTTGCGTGAGCTGATGCACGTTGTCTCTCATTTCTTATCTGCTTCTGTTTTTTGTTTGTTTGTTTTTTTGCTGTTGTTTTTACAATTACAATAATTATTTTCAACAATAGATCAGCAATGTGGCACATTACTTTAGCCTTAGAGCTGGGATGCTTTACTGCTAAAAAATGTTTTGCTTATTGATGAGTTTGATTGTTATACACTCTTTATATGCACCTTCCTTTTATACATGTATATTAAGTGGGTTTGCAACTTCTTTAATAATTGCTGTAGCTTCAGGAGGATTTCAGCACAATGAGACAATAAAAACAGCAGGTGCATTACAGGCAGTTCGAGTTAAATTAACCACCGGATAAGTCATGTCATAGATTATATAATCTATGGCATGTTTAAATGTTCATTATTCCTACTATAGAAAACTCGCAGTGAATGAGGCAAGACTGCTACATTTTTCAATGGCTTCAACACACAGTTATTTCATCTGCAATCAGCACAAATAGGCTCTTAACTAACCAGGACTTCAAACAATAAAAACAAAAAGGAATCAGTAAGACAGGCTGTGTAGACAGCAGCACCAGATAAACAGATGCATTTTACTGTTCCCATCATCTGCTATTAATCTCAATTACATATTCATCTATACAGATAGTGCTGCTGCAGTTCAGGGAAGTTTGTGCATCTGTGTGCAGATTTTGTGAATACACAAAGTCGTGTGTGAAGTCGTGTGTGTCTGTGCAGACTTTTTCATAGCAGTGAATAAACATTTCGGTTTCCCTACTCAAAAAGCAATCAGCAGGTGACAGTTGTCTCACGGTGTTTGTCAGCAGAAGATACTCCGGCCAGCTCTTCGGGATAGAAATTCATATTAAAATATGTGAGATACTGGGAGCAATTGGTTTGTGGGTGTGCACAGACGAAAATCTAAATGTATTGCTGTTGAATTGCTTTCTCTATGTGAGAGGGTACTGATGCACTGGTTTCAATGAAATGGATCAGAGTATGTAAAGATGCCATGGCTGGAGAATGATGCGCTTGCTCTGCAACAGTATATGTGGGTCTTATGTGTGAATGCAACATCTGCATTAAGGCAAAGGTCCAGTGTTCCACAGCAGAATGTTGCTGTGTAATGAGATGACCAGTGCTGTTCACCCAAACTGTCGGCCATTTTAATGTCAGCTCACTGTGTGGATGCAACTTGTGTGTGCCGCCAAGGTGGATGAACTATTTTACTATCACAAAACATGATGTCAAACAATCTCTCACTTATGGAAGTGATCACTGAAATATCAACAACAAAACAACAGATAAACAAAACCATCACTCATAAACTAATTAACATGCAGTAATTAAAAAACTTTCTGGACACATTAGATTACACAGGGGACTAACAAAATAATGGCAATACCTCGTAACTGGAACCTCATCCCTATAATTACAATTGGCAATTGCAACAGAGCTTCGACAGAGATGTGACAATCAACAATAAACAACAAAAACAGCAATGTCTACAATGGAAAAAGCAATGTGTGCGCAATACGTTTAACAGCGTGACCTGCATTTCAGTGTAAAGATTTAAAAAGAGAGTAATGAAAGATAGACAGCTGTGTTCTTTTCAAATTTATGCTTCCTGTTTAAACAAAGAAACTTGTGCTTCTAAAAAAACCAGGTGGCGCACAAAAATGATCAGAGGCTCTTTATAGTTGGTTAAAAAAACATTTAATGTCTATTTAATAGGGATAAATTAAAAAAAAAAAAGAAATATGTTGGGACCATTTAAGTCTTGATCAGGGCCATTGTTTGCCGTGACACACAGTCCCAGGTTAAATCTCAATTATGAGATGATGTTCAAACACCAATGTACAAGCTTACTGGTTTAAAGACACAGAAGGAAATAATATATCCTAGTTAGCCTAATGGGAGGGAAATGAGGAAAGGAAAAAACTCTGTTCTCAATCTTCCATGAAGATAAAAGAATCAAATAATGAACTTGTAAAATATACAAGCTACAGCAATATACAATTATGTATCATTAATCTACAGATGGAAATACAATTTG
Source organism: Atherinomorus stipes (assembly GCA_023101725.1). Lineage (NCBI taxonomy): Eukaryota > Metazoa > Chordata > Actinopteri > Atheriniformes > Atherinidae > Atherinomorus > Atherinomorus stipes. The sequence goes on from JALJCO010009705.1 coordinate 135,498, forward strand.
AAGGCAGACGGTTTCCATTCCAAGTTTCTGGTGGACAATTTTCCATTTGGTCATTCCAAAATCTGTGGCTACGACCACTTATAGAAGGACTCAGAGGTGCTTTAAAGCTATTGTTTTGTTGATTTTTGTATATTTGTTTTCACTTAATCATCACTTGAGTGCACTTCAGTACTCAGAAACAATGTCAAATAATTCTATGTTTGTATTGATGTGAGTAGCTGGAATGAAATAACAGGAGCAGCATGAGTGGAATCCTAAACACACATTAAACAAATACTGCTATTGAACGTACAGTGTGCAGCAATGGTAGAAAATAATACTTAAACAATTTTTAACAACTTGAACTCACTTGAGTAACTCAATTTTATCCCCCTTTATGCTCCTCAACAATTATCTAAGAAATACTGTCATCTTTTTCCTCCGGTGCATTTACTGACCTTCATCTTTACAGCTAATTTGTGGCCTCGACTTCTCATCCTCTGACAGTGCAGTGGAATGATTTCAAGCTGTTTTAATAGTAAATAAATTTTGTGGGTTTTTTTTTCAATCATACAGCATAGATAGCTTATCTTACTTTACTTACTTTACTTTGTCACAATTATGTCTATGGTGTTTGTGCAACCATGTCAATTAAACAGTTAAAATAAAACCACCTGAATGTATTTTTAACTTCCTTTAATAAAGACTTAATGTCATTTTCATATTACATCTTATTTAATATACTGACTTGCACTAAGATGCTGTATACATTTTATACAAGAAGTAGAAAAGAATATGTGATAATCAATGCTCTGAAAAGGCTGCTCTACATACAAAAAAAAAAATATTTCTAGATTTAGACTTTGTGAGCAACATCTTCTTAAAGAGTATGTAAAGAAAATACGAAACTGGAACTTGGGAGATAAAATACATACATTTCACAGATTATTCAGAAAAAACTGAACAATCCAGAGGAAAAATAAAGTGGAGAAAGTAGAACAGAGTTGGCGGCGTAAACCATGAATGCGATTCCTATCCGTCTGTTCCAACACCCGATGGGGCTGAGCAAGCACACAAATGCAAAAATCTTTAAAATGCAATCTATTACATCCAAGGATCACCATGGTGATTATCTACTACTCCACAATCCAGTAGCGCAACACAGCACAAATGCCATGAATGCCTTCCTGGGCAGGTCCTGTAAAGTCCCGTCTAGGGAGCTGGATGAGATGCTTCCAAAAAGATAAAAGATAAATCAACAAATAACGGGCCGGGAAGAGAAACCCACCCTTCCTTCCTGTTATCTTACAGAGCCTCCACAGTGCTCTGTGTGTGGGAGTGTATGCATGTGTTTGTGTGCAGGTTCGGGTGTGTTTTGGAGACTGAAACAAAACCCATAGAAGTTGTTTTGGTCATAATTTTCCTGAACGCTGATTATTGATAAAAAGGTAATTAGCAAACAGCAATCAGTGCTCTGCAGTTAAACTAGGGCCATGAATACTAATAAAAGATTTCCTAAGTCTCCTCTTATTAAAAATGTAAATCCTTTTTGCTGTAGTGTGCATCTACAAGGAAAAAAAAAAGGGTTCCTTTTGAAGAAACTCTCCAGATGTGTTGAAAGTTTATAGATGATACTAATGGATTCACATGAGGAGAATAGATAAAATAGTCATGCCTGAATTTAAAGAGTTTCCAATGCTAACTCATTTAAAAAGTCTGAACACATCATAAAATGTGCAGTGTGTGCAGAAGTGTGTTGCTGAAGATTTCAGTGTCAGTCTCAGTCAGTAAGTCAGTAAGTCAGTCCACCACTTTGGTACAGGCCGAAGTATCAGCATTACATTCATATTGGCCAGCTACACAGGAGACTGTCACTGTCCCCATGACAATGATCCCCTGACTTTATCTCTAGTACCACCACAGTGGTACTGAAAGTTATCAGATTAACTACAACTGAGTTCAGACCTTTCAAAGGTTCCCTCAGATTAAATAATATGGTAAAACTTGTTCATTACTTTGGTTTTTGACAACACACTCTCAAAATGAATGATGTCCCACTGTGAACCTGTAAAAGAATAATTTGGCATCCCAACACTAGCTACCTTTCCATCCCAGGTACTTTGTGAGGGGGATGTAATCATTCTGAGACACCTATATGAGGCTGTCCAATCAAAACTGTGTCTTTAATTGTTACTCTGGAACAATTTAAGAAAAATGTTCCTCACTGTAAAATTTTGAAAACTGAAGATTCCATTTTCAGTTTTCATCATCAAAAGATTGAGAAAATCAGGAGGAATCTTTGTATGCAGGCATGATTCTCTAATAGAAATCACTGCATGGGCTCAGGAGCACTTCCAGAAATCCCCACCTATGAACACAGCTCATGGTGTGATCCAGCTTGTTATAAGCATGCAGTTCAAAGCCAAAATCTGAGGTTATGGGGTGGCTTTAGGGCCTGTGATCTGGGCAACTTACACATCTGAGAAGGCACCATCAATGCTGAGTAGTACAGGCTTTAAAACAGAGATGGGAAACTCTGGTCCTTGAGGACCACTGTCCTTGAAGTTTTTGATGGTGTTCTGCTGCAACACACCTCCTTCAAATTAAATGGATCCAACAGTTTGTTGTCAAGTTCTGCACAATGACCCATTAACTTGAACCAGGTGATTAAATTAGGGAAACATCTACAACCTGCAGGACATTGACCCTAGAGAACCAGAGTTCCCCATTCCTGTTCTAGAGCAACATCTGCTCCCATTCAGGTAAAGTCTCTTTCAGGAAAGGTTTTGCAGATTTCAGCAAGCCAAAGCTCGACCACATTCTGCCTCCATCATCACAACAGCATGGCTTCATAGAGAGAGAGAGAGAGAGAGAGAGAGAGAGAGAGAGAGAGAGAGAGAGAGAGAGGCTAATTCTAATGTTTCTGACAACTTGGTAACTTAACCAACAACTTAAAACCAGACATATTATAAGCAGCTTCAAAGCAAGTCAGTCTGTAGCAGCAGCTGCTTCACCGTAGTCGTATGACTCTGAAAGGAATTCTGGGATATGAAGTTCTTCCACAATAACAAGGACTTTTCTACATGCTGGACCGCTGCTAATGGAACAAGATTTTGCGAGATTTCGTTGCTCCGTAACAAAATATTACTAACATAATCTCGCGAGATTTCATTTTACAAAATATCGGCCCAAAAACAGCTACCAATATTTTCAAACGTCACATTTTAATGCCAATTAAAGCTTGAGGTTTTCTAAAGCTGCAAGTCATAATCAGCAATATCCAAACAAACAAAAGCTTTAAATTTATTGATTCAAGTATTATTTGTCTAAACAATATTTAAAAATGTAAATATGTAAATTGCACCTTTTAAGTTGAATTACAGAAATACATGAACTTTTTCATATTCAAATTTTTGGGGTACATACATTCTAGATATAATAAAACTACAAATGAAGAGTTTATTTGCAAAAGCATTTAACTCCATTTTTCTCAATGGTGTTTGTCTGTTTTTGCAAATAAACTCTTCAAATATATAAAGAATACATAAGTATTGGACTTGAATTGATGTATTTATCACTAATAGGTCAGTAACATTTCATTTGAGAGATAAGTGCACAGAACTCCTTTGGTTACAGTAGGGGTTTAGGACAGAATGCTGAATCATAAGGATACCCCTGATGGTTCATATAGTCATTGATCACTGATAAGACAGAATCTCTAGTGATCTAAGGATCCAATGAAGATGGTGATATGAGAGAGGGCTACATGAGTTCAGGTTCTGGAGAGTCCTATTGGAAAATTGATTTTCTGTCGGGAACATCTTGTTGCCACGTTGAAGGGACAAATATTTGTTGTGTTGCAATAATAGGTACTACTGCATCCCATAAATCACAAAGATGTGCTGATGTCGATCAGAGAAAGGTTATGTAGCAAACCTAAAATGCCACAGTGATTTATAGTCCCAGTTTATAGATGGTACCTACACAGCCCAGAATAATCCCATTGGGTTATGTTTGTATATCTAAATAATGAAGTTTCGTCTCACATGAAAGATGAACAAACATATAATTACATGAAACCCTGGAGTTTCCCTCTGCTGTGTTCTTCTCTTTGCTCATATCCTTTGTATCATCTTGATGTCTGTTTAAACAAGGCTTTGAGTCTTGGCCAGCATGTAAAAGGCTCGGGTCATTCCTTTTTCCTCCCACAACAATCCCTCGGATCTGTTGCTTATCTTCATCCCACTATGTCCCTCACTGAGATGGAACTGATTATCCCCAAGCCAAGTTCACCCTGTCTTCCCTCAATACCTAGCAACTAGTCCAAGATGCTGCTTCTGCTTTTCCCAAATGGTTTTGTGTCACACAAATTTAGATTTCTTTACACTGCCTTATAATCACATTCTTACTGCAGGTCAACATTCTTGTGTTTGGGATTAAAGCCTGCAATGTAATGGATCTGTCCAGATTACCAAGCTACAGAAGCTCTTCATCACAGGAATCTGAGGTTCAGCTTGCCAGCTATTTCTCACTCCAGGAGACTTAAGATCTTGTAGAATCAGCAATAAATGCCCACTTATTTAGACTTTATTTAGTCTTTCATGTGAGATTTTCTGTTCAGCATTCTTGCTTGTTCCTCTGCTGTTTGTTTACACATTTAAGTTATTATTTTTTGAAGCTACTGTATAAATAAATTTATACAATTTGCTTCATATTTTATTTCAGCACATACACTTGCTCTTACAATTCAAACAACAGCCACACAAACCATTCTATCTAACAAACACACTGATGGGGCTATTTTTCAAACGTTCTTAGGTAATGTAGTTTTTTAAAATGATAAATTTTTTATAGTCTTACAGTTAACTTTAGGAACTTCTGCATGTAGAGCTCATGATCTCATTGGCAGATCTCACTAAAATACAGTGAATTACTGTACATATACTTAGGAATATTGAGAGGTGACCTTGTTATATTAATATTAATGAAGTCAGTAAAACATGAGGATAACTGATAGCGGTGTGCAGCAGCTCAATTTCAGTAATTTACTACTACTTTACTGCAAACAAAAAAGGCAGATAAAGTGCACATAATCATCAGATCCCACAAATGAGACACTTCATTCTTAGAACAAGCTAATGGCCTCAAACAATGTCAGAGTTGCAGTTTCCACAACATAGCAGAGCTACGTCCCAAATGCTCTTCAGGCGATGCAGCCTTTTCTGCATTCCTGTCAGCTGTGCAGAAAGTGGGCCACAATGTGCATACATAAACTAAATGACATTGGTTTTTGTAGGACATTAGGAGAGATCATTGATATAATTAGTTTGCGTTATAATTATCCTCCACATGATGAGCCATTAAGGGACTTTAATTGTATGTTACACAGCCTTGGCAGATGTAGATAGATTGCACTACAGGGAAGGCAACAGAAAGGCTCAGCAAACAGTGGATTATGGTGCAGCAGGTGCTCTATGGATCACTGTGATCAAACTACTACTGAAGCAGAATGAACTTCAGATACTCACTGATCTCTGGCATTAATTTTGTATAAATGATGAAACCCCCACAAAAAAACTGTATATACTGTAGTTGAGACAGTTAATCATGTATTTTATGATCAAATCTTCAAGTCGGCTCCTATAAAAATGTATCACATACAAACATACACATATATACATATATAAACACACACACAAATATATAATGTATTTTATATTTTAGATACCCATACGTATTGTTTGCTTTATAAAAAATATCAGTCTCCTTTCCACCTAAATAAATTAGGAAGATCAGTAATGATAACTGTCCGATACAAAAAAAAAAAAAAAAAAAAAAAAAAAAACAGTGATTATTTTCTTGTTCTAACTTCATATTTTAATAAAGATCAGTGCTCAATCATTAGTGCCTTCAATAATCTATGAAGAAACTTAATTCAATATGATGGTGAAAAGAAATTTTGTCAGTTCTCAAACATTAAATTCACTTCCCTTTAATTTTGAAACGTGGTGATAATTATTGATCCTTGAGGATATTTTAGGTCTGAAGAGGGTATATTTTGGTCTTAGCTCTTTGTCTTGATCGACAGCTCCTCAGGCTGTAACCAGCTGTGATGGTTGCCATTTGCTCATGGCAGCTCAGCCCCACTTTACTACCCCATTTGAATTTGTAGCTTTGGGAATACTTGATAAAGATGACAGGGAGTATGCCAATTTTACTACTAACTTTTTGTTGTTTGTTTTTTGCATTCAATCTGGTCACTGATCTTTGAGATCGTTAAGATTAAAACTCCTTGGTAAATTGTTTCTGACTTTCTGTATCAGTAACATCCACAGATATTGTTTGAGTTTCGAAACAATTCATACACTGATTTTCAGGGTTTTAAATGATCAGTTTGAATGTTGAGTTTAAATGTTGGCTGCCTCTCTTTGGTTTGTTGAGGTCTAATCCTTGTTGGATAATCCAAAATCCTTCAGCGGGATTTAAGGTGAAGAGCTGTTTATTTACTGGACAGACTTTGGAAGACGTGATGCGGTGCTTTAGGAGGAGTGGGGGAGTGGAGAGGTGCTGAACAAGCATTCAGGGGATTTGGCAGTGGGGGATCAACCCAGACTTCTATGACATGCCTCCAGCTGGCCAGCATAGAGGCAGGTGGGCTTCAATCACAGTGACTGATAAGATGCATTCCAGCTGATAGATTCATCCGCCGCTGAGTTTCAATGTCCTCAACTCTGATAAATGTGTTTATTGTTAAAGCCTCTTGTTGTCTCATGGTGTTGTATGTCAGCTTCCATGAGAATCTTTTAAAACAATTAAAAGACACCAATTTAATTAAACTTTTCCAGAGTAGACATGTTCATGGTCCTCTGTTTTCAGTTCCATATGAATTGGGATGCGGTAAAAGCCAATTAAAATAAACCACAAAATTATAAGTCATTTAAAACACATGGCTTTTAACAATTATTGAAATTCAGCTTATATCTTATCATTTTTTCTATCTTTTTCAATAAGTGTACATAAACTACAGCTCTTCAGCATGGTAAAACAACTGCCATGCTTTTTATAGACAGGGGGACCTAAAAACAAATTATGTGCCATTTCTGTTTTTAAAGAAGAAAATGGATAGTTCCACACCAAAACCAAAACACTCACACTTTAAGCACCAGACCTTTTTTGTAAGACTACGGTAAGTTCCATGTAAAGATTCACGCCATCTTAAATATCCACAATCCGTTCAAGCATGTGGGATACGTCATGGTCATAATTTGTAATCCACACAAGGACCCAGGCTATAAAAGCCATCTATTGTCCTTTTTTCCCCCCAGATGAATAAACCGATGCGCTGCATTTCCAAAGATCTCTGCTCTGGTTTTTCTGCCCATTACATGTTGTCCCAGAAACTTTGGCAGAAAACACTGGTACAGAAACTAGCACTTCTGCCTACTCTAGTTCCCACTAATTAGTTGGGGTTTGGAGGGTATTTTTGTTTTTTATGCACTCAGTTGTCTCACATTAAAGGGACACTGTATAATCGGGAGCGCTCCTCGTCTTTTCATGCTGCATCGCGTGAAACCGGGCAGACCGACGACAGCCGGCATGTAAAGTTATCACCAGCCTCTATGTGAAGACGTGGTCCGTCAGTTACAGTGACATCAGTCCACATCTGTTCGGTTGTCATGGCGATGTCGTATTGTTTTCCCTGACCCATGTTTTACCGTCTTTCGCTCGGCTTTATTGATTAAAATAACATCTGGTTTGTTACTAACGGCCGTCTGCCCGACTGCACGTGAACCCAGCGTCAGTGAGACGCTAGTCTCTCCCCCTCTGCAGCGCGGTTACTTTTCAAAGGCATTACCTCGAACTGAGCTGAAAACTCCGGTGTGTCCGGTGAGTTTCTGTGTTTTCCTACCGTCACACTTCTCCCGAACGCAAAAACATGGCGATCGACATGGCAGCCTCCACCGAGCCGACCCGCTCGATGTGTAAATGAATGATACAAACGGCAAATTTAGAACTTAGAGGAGCACTTCAGTTTGTTGATGGGAGTGATTACTGATTAATGAAAAAACACTTTTGAACCAAATAATCAGTTTTTGTGGATAAAACACAGGAGAACTTACACAATATCCCTTTAAGTTTCTTCTCGGTGTCAGGTGACTATCTTTATATGTTTCTGAATGTTAAATTTCTTGATACAATAAACTCTTTCAAACTCTCCTCAAGATTTTATTCATAAAATCACTCTAACCAGCACCAGTAACTCCCCCCAGCACTGCGTTATTCTGGCTCACAGCATCCAAGATAGTTTTACTGACAACAGCCCAGCAGCCACAACCACATCCAACAGTTCCCAACATATCATCCCAAATACCAGCAGCAGTGACGTTGCACAATTTCTGCCTTTCCATCTGAGTAGCTCTGGATCATGACTGCCTGGACCTCTCTCCGTCTGCCTCAGTTACCATGGAAATAGGAGTTAACTTGAGAGTCGGGGATCTCCCAGGAGGTATGACTGATGTAAAAGAAAGGAGGAGCAGGGGATCTCAGTGAACCAGTGAGATAGCTACCACTTACAACGGAAAAATTCACTGAAAAACACCCAAACATTAGTCAACAATATACACGATAAAATGATTCTTGTGAGTTTAATAAGAGGCACATGGATGGCTTGAGTGAATGTAAAGGTAAAAATGAAGGAAAGATAGTGAGTGATCTGTCATCTGTTTAAGTTAAACAAATGAGTCTTTGTTGCTTTGAGACAGTTAAACAGTGAGGACACGAGTTCACATTTGAGACTAAACAAGCCAACATTCTGATAATTCCTCGCTCCAGTGAGTCCTGCTCCTCTAATTGATTGCACCAGCCCCTCTAAACATTTACTCTCTATGCAACATTGTGCATATTAGTTGGTCCATCATGTTGCTTTCACTTTTATATCTTTACTTTAGTTTTTTTTTTAGCATTTCTAAACTAAAAGTATGTCATGTGAGCAGGATGACTCATGCCCCCCCTGATTGTGCATGCAGGGGGGGGGGGGGGGTAATGGCAGTAAGTGCCAGCCAGAGCAGCAGTGCCAGGAGGAGCCAAGTCTGATGAGCTTAAAGATGAATCTTACTTTAAACAAAGTAGTAAAGATCGGGATTTTAAAGAGAGAGAGAGAGAGTTTTGACCTCAAAGCCATCTGAGACTCCAAGAAAACTGCCCTAATCACACAAGACTGACAGGAAAGAAGAGGCGGGGGAAATGACAGAGAAGCTCGCAGTCGAGAGAAGATGATGAAAGAACAGACAGATTCTCAACTCCACTTATGTGAGGAGAGTAAGATTAGCCCTCCTAATCACAGGAGGCCTCCACACATGGTGTCTGCAAAAGGTTGTGTGTTATCGTTGCAGCTCTGCTAAAGGAAAAAAAAATGCAAATTCCCACTTAAGTAATCAAGCCTTGGAATTGTTACAAAACTCAATGATAATGATGAAGAGGAGGATAAAAGGGAACAAATGCAAAGAGACAGTTGTGAAGGAGTCTTGATTTGGCTTTGAGTGAAGTGGATTAAATTAGTGAACAGGAGAAATGATCTCACTTATCCATATGAATGACTGCATAAAGCATGTGGCCATCTGTCTGATCAGGGGCTTGAATTTTCAGTCATGTGAGTCAACAAACTGTAGCAAATTGGGGAAATACGTTTGCAGCAAGTTGAGGTTAACCGGACCAATAACAGGGCTCTCGAGTGCAGCCATTTTGGTCAAAAATGCAGCCAAAAACTTGTCATACTCAATTGCTTTTAAGCTGTTAGCTAACACTCCGACAGGTTGGCATAACCACAGCAATGTTATTGCTAAAATAAACAGACAGGAAGTAACTTAAGCTAGGTTAACACAACTTTAGCAATGCTGACGCAACGAGGCACACATCATTATCATGACACATGCCAAAGAGAGTTCAATTGAAACTGGAGACATGTTGAGTTATTGTTAATTTCACAATATTGATATAGACTTACTGTTTTATAAGAAATTAAGAATACATTAGCATTTAATCTGCAAAACTCCGGCCAATTATGATTATTCTGAAAAGGGTTATAATCTGCCAATTTATCAGCTGGTTATCAAAAAAAAAAAAACTGAAGCCAAGATTTATTAAAAAGGCTTTCTGCATCCAAAAGATAATCACGATAGAAACTTTGCATGTGTGACAGAAACACACCCTGCTGCTTACCCTCTTAGTCATCTGTGTTCCAACACATCAACAGACACTTGCCAGCTTACACTACAGCTGTCAGAGGTCGCGTCAGCTTAGCTAAACATGTCAGTAAACAACCTCATACTGTTGATCAGCAGTTACATCTAAGCAAAGTAAAAGGTTGGAAGCTCATTGAAAGTTTAAGAACACCTCTCTTATAAATTCTTTTTTTTTATTTCTGTGTATAATAAAAATACACTGAACAAAAAATATAAACCCCCCATGTAAAATATTGTTACCATGTGAAGATAACAACTGTAAATGAGCAATTGCTGACATTTTATTGTAAAAAAAGTGAAATTTTCTTGATTTGTATATATTTTTTAATCCAACTCACTCAGTGAGTATTTATGCTGTGAGTTGTTTTTTTTTTTGTTTGTTTTTTTTTACTCAGTGCATGGGTGGGACATGTCCACTGGGTGATCAGACAAAATGAGCAACAGCAGGACAATCCTTTGACTGTAGACAACAAAAGGCCAACACAAAATGTCAAATTTTGTCACAAGTCATTATGCCTCAGATGTTGCAAGTTGTGCAGGAACTGTAGCTGTGCAGCTCAATGTCCATTATCAGACAATAGGCCGTATAAGAGTTCATTTCCAACAGATTGACACTGCTGCAAATCGACCTCATCCTCGTCGGCCACGTGTGACCACTCAAGCAAAAGATTGCCACATCCGGCTCGTCCATCTGTCGGCTAAGACCAGCAACACACACATCTGATGAGACCATTGGTCTGCACAACACACACACATCACACCTCAGATTGTTCAAGATATTGAACAATCAAATTCCTCAACCGGACCCCTATCATGTTGAAAGGACTGTTAATCCTTTACAAACGGTCATATCACGATGTTATCAATGCCGACATGAGCATTAGTAAAGCATTAGTATATTGCATAACCCAAATGTTTATAAAACTCTTATATTTGGCATGGGGCATTTATTTTTCTGTTCAGTATACATGTTTTGGCTCCATCAGAAAACCGATCAACAGTAGTTAAAAGAGGATACAAAAAGCTGAAGAAAAGAAAGAGAGGTAGAAAAGTCATGAAAAAGGGGATACATTAAATTCTGCATGCCTGAAATGAGCCTTTGGATCATTTGTCAAGTCACTGGCCTTTCTATCCCATCCAGAATTTACAGCGCTTACAAGTCTTTGAAAGGAAGAGTTTGATAACAAGCTTCAGACAGCTTTAGGAGGATGATGACAACTCTGGTTCAAAAGTCCATTCTTTTATGTCTGTGAGTGCAAATTGTCTGAAGTTTGCCAATTGTCTTTTGTCCCGCTCCAACATTATCACTCCGATCTAACACAAAGCGGCGACACTGATGTTCCAGAGCGACCTTCATCATCTCTGCACAGCACTGTTTATTTTTCTTTGCATGACCTGTGAGTGGCTCTGCTTCATGTGCACAACTCATTTCTCTTTCATCACGATAAAGAAAAAAAGAATGCTAATAACGACGATATTTGATGATCCATAATAGTTCAACAAGCTAGCTAGTTTAGAGACTTATGTGGTGCTTTGCTCAGCTGCAAGATGATTACTAAAGCCACAAACAAGGATGCTGTAAGTGTGCTTTACACAATCACTGAAACATGAATTGGAAACTAACTAAATCTGAAAGTGCATCCATCGTGGAGTGAATGTACGTTAAAGAAAACATGTTTGGACTTTTTTTTTTTTTTTTTTTACCTCAGGTTTATAATCTCATTATGCATAACCTAAAGTTATTCTGTCCACAAAAGGTTCTTGCCAGAGGTCCAGACCTTTATCCTTTTCCACAAGTATTGACACAGACTGCATAATGGCTGTCTTGCAGGTAGTTCGGTTCATCTCTAACAAAGAATGAGCATTTACCTGAATAATCAGAGCATGTTGAGCCTTTCCAAAGGGACACTTACACACACCAGCTTAATATGAAGTATTTCTGTCAGTAAGCAAGAGAAAATAAAAGAGAAAATATCTCTTTATTCTTTTAGTTTTAAAGTATTTAAATCTGGTCAAGTAGATCCCCTAAAAAGAAAAGAAGAGGGGGAAAAAAAGAAGCTCTTTTACATACACTCCTCTTACAAGTTGATATTTATAAGGTTCTCACCATGTGCTAAATAAAGCTTGGGAATGTGAGACCAGGGGAAAACACAAACAACTTGGTACCTCAGATATATGGCAATAAATATTAAAAAATAATCTGGAGATTATGTTGTTTTCAGTGATCTATACCCAGCAGTGTGTTAGTTTGTGCTGCAGGTAGTTTATTTCAACCTTAGCCTCATATAAGAATACACAGATATCTGGGAGTTAACTGTACATCTCCATGAATGGCTGGTTTTGTCTGTGCTGTATTTTATTCAGCCGTCCATTTTCATTTTGATGGCGAGGTAGTTTCCGTGTTGCACATGTTCAAATCCATCTATCTAGAAACATTTGCATTTAAACAGCTCCATCTTCCATTTCCCAGCGCGACTGAACTTGCAAGTCCCATTCTTATAGGGGTGTAGCAATACAGCGATCTATATTGATATATCGATATAGATTGATGTATGGATCGATATCGATCCAAAAATCAATATCAAACCCACTTTTATTTTGAAATAGCTTATTTCTTAAGTTCCTCTGACATGTTTTCACAACAAAAGCCATGTTAACAGTTGTGCAGTGGATAAAAGTGACACAGGGAGATTGTACTGCAAACCTTACAGTTATATTAAAGGCATATGCCACCCCTGGGTGAAATTTAGCCGCCTCCCGCAGTCCCCTGAGTTGGACAAATTGGCAGAAGCGTTTTCTAACCGACCCAGTCATTCTCTGAATCTGGCAATGCTAACTTTAGCCTAGCTTAGCGTAGTTGCTGTAATCTAGCGGATCCAACTAGCACCACTTGGCGAAAGTGAACTAATTAACTCAAGATTTTTTCCAATTACGTTTTGTGACCCGCACATTCTGATCGAGTATGCTGTGCATGCGTGCTGCCTTTGCTACTATCCGCAGTACTTCGCCTGTGATTGGCCTGTACTTCTGCGGCTTATAGTTCCCCTATTGAATGCCGCCTAGTCAGTACTTTGATGGGAAAGCTTCTTGTTCATACTGCATAAGAATGTGCGGGTCACAAAACATAATTGGAAAAAATCTTGAGTTAATTAGTTCACTTTCACAAAGTGGTGCTAGTTGGATCCGCCAGATTACAGCAACTATGCTAAGCTAAGCTAAAGTCAGTGTTGCCAGATTCAGAGAATGACTGGGTCAGTTGGAAAACGCTTTTGCCCACTTGTCCAACTCAGGGGTCTGCAGGAGGAGGCTCAATTTCACCCAGGGGTGGCATATGCCTTTAAGAAACAATAACTTTGTTTTTACTTTTAATATTGTTTCATTTAGTTTTATATCGATCAGTGGATCCTAAATGACCAAACCAGTGCTTTACACCCCTACGTTCTTACACAACTGAGCGCATCTTTTTGTTCCCAGAAACAAAAAGATGCGCAACAACAATTTTATACTTAATTTCAACTAAGTACTTATTGTGTTTGCTTTTGGCATTTGGTCCTTAATGCAATGAGCAGTTAAATATATATTGCCCCTTTTCCACCATCCCTTTTCTGCTCAACTCACCTCACCTCGCCTCAGTTATTGGGCTTTTCCACTGGGGGGTTTCCGAGCTGAGGTGATACAGTTTCTGTACCTCCTCTGGCGAGGTTCTGAGCGTGCTGAAGCGAGCTATGTCAGACGTCATCTCACTACATGCCACCTATTGGCCAAGGGGTTAGCCAATCAGATGTCAGGGTCAGAGAGCAACATCATTAAATGAGCGACAGTTCACACTCCCTACCAGTAAGTGGCAGTAATGCAACTCATGAATTGTTAGCCAGAACTAACCTGGGAGTAACAGATGATATCATTATTTGCACTCCTTTTAGGAGCACTCATGTGGGGTAGGTGGTTGCAAGTTTGACTTTCAACTCAAAGGTTGTGGGTTCAATTCCCTTTTCTGCCAAACAATTTTTTTTTTTCTCCACGATCTTGTTAAGACAGATACATGGATTCAGATTCTGCTTATTCTTATGGTTGCTGCCTCTTGGCCAGGACTCCTTAGTAAAAGAGGTTTTTAATCTCAATGGTACTTTTCCTGGTTAAATAAAGGTTAAATAAATAAATAAAAAGATTCAGATTCGGAAGACTTAATTGCATGCATGCATGCAGATAAATAGATAAATATGAGCTTGTGAGGGAGTGATTTCAGATTTGCAACAAGATCGTAGAGAAAAAAAAAAAGAATTTCATTCAGCTGAAAAGGAATTTGAACCACAGATCCCCAGGATATAAGGCAAGATTGCTACCACCTGCGCCACATGAATTCTTGTCTTTTCCCTCTGTTGTTGTTTCTACTCGCGGCTACTAACAACTCCTGAGGTGCATTACCACCACCTACCGGTAGGGAGTGTGAACTGTTGCTGCTGTCGTTTGCGTTGCACAATCTAGTACGTGACATCAGCGTCATTCTTACCCCGCCCACTTGTGGTCAGGGTAATGGATTGTAATTGAAAAGCTACCAAGCCAAGTTGAATTGAGTTGAGTTCAGGTGAGTTTAGCGGACCTGTGCTAGTGGAAAAGGCCCATAGGTTTGATTGAAAACTTGTTTTCCTGCACCAGTTTGTTCTGCATGCAACCTTTTTGCTACAAATGAAATTATATACAGCTAGATTTGTACACAATCCTACTCTTTTGAGTGTTTTAGAGCACACTGGGCCAACCACAATATAGAAAATTGTAATACAACAGTACATGTACCAGTGGCCTTACTATTTAAATACAAAGAGGTTTTCTTGGCTCAGAGCTTCAAGCCCCAGGCTGCAAGCAAGCACCAGCCTCAGTGACAGCTCTGATAATATGAACATAGCTACTGAATCCCTCTGTAAAGACTATCTCACCAGGAGGAAAGGTCACTGACTGTGAAGATACAGCACAAAGGTCCCGTCAACTGTCTGAACTATTCCATTAAAATTCTTAATTACACAGAAGTTTATGATATCTCTTCACTGCTATTTGAAATGAAGAGCTAAGGAACATTTTGTTTCTGTTCGAATCTGAAACCTGCAATCTAAGTGACCACAGGCGTGTGAAAGAAAGAGACAGGGCAGGCATCAGTAAAAGGTCAATAGGTTTTCTGTGTTTTTATATGTCCTCCATATTTCTTCTTTTTGCTCATAGAAGAGTCTTGTAAATGCCACTCTGTTGCTACCATATGCCTGGGAGCAGCTAAGCTTATCTCAGGCCTCTGAGGAGAGAGGCTTACCACTCTTAATAAGACAGCAGAAGAAGACAAAAGCTCCACTGAGACCTAATTTGCACACAAATAACTACAAAGGAAAAAAATTAGACAGAACCACATGTGAATTCTCTCACAAGGAAGTGTAACACACCAGGAATTTATTTCTATCCTGAAGTTTAGACTTTTTGCCTTTCTGTGTTTTTATGGCGATGATATGGCAGAAAAAAAAAGACGGTCAACCAAAAGTAAAAGCCACGTCTAAAAATGGAACTTAAAGGGTGGCTTCTCAAACTGCAAGCTACAAGTTATGATTTTCAGCAGAGGTATAAGTGGTAATTAGTGCACTGGGTGTTGCCATATGAGTGGGTGAATAAATAGAGTTCAAGAGTGGGAAGCAGACAGGGCTGCAAAACAAAAAACTGGGTTCAAAGAGGGTCGCTGCTGCCATTCATAAACCACAAGTCTAATAAAACTAACCACATGACTGTGAGGAAAGTTCTCGTATGTAAATAATCACTTTTTCAGAAGCTGCTGATTTTATGTCATCTTTGTGGTTCACACGTCCAGTTTTTACTATTTCTGTTGGATATTGGAAAAACTGCATCTAACCAAAAGGACTTTATTCACATTTCAGTCTTTTCATTGGTTGTCTTTGGAGATTTTATTAATATCAGCTTTTCACAATTTCACTGATTAATAATTATGAGCACTTTTATAGGAGTCAAATAAAGTGCAACTGATACATACTTTGTAATAATGCTGATTTTCATTCTACATTGTAGCAGTCAGGAGTTATAAACACTTGCCTTCAGACAAGATAAGTCACCAAGACAACACATCATATAAATGATCTCTTTTCCAAGATAAATCAGATCTTGTGATTCACACAGAAATGACAGAGCAGTAGCATTTTAAGACACCGACCTTCTAGCGGACACTCTGGTAAGCTGTAACTAAAAATGGTGTTCATCAGTTCTACTTTTACCACCCACTAAAAGTCAGATAATCACCTCACGGAGTGACTTGCTTCCACTTTACCTGATAATCTTGTGTTAATCATCCACCAATGTTTGCCTTGTTTTCTTTCTAAAGTTGTGCATCTTAAATCTGTAGACTTAAACTGTTGACCTCATTGAAAAGCGTGCCAGTTTTAAGAGGAAATGTCAGCTCAGTCTCTGTGTGTTTACTGTCCCTTCTGACCCCTCTGGCTGCTTCGCTGCAGGACAGTGGCTCTGTGCAGAGGAGAAATCCCATCAGACTCGATGGCCACACAGCCATAGAAAAAGACAGCAAGGGGCTTCACAGCAATTTCACAGCTATCAACCCTCATCACCGTGAGGGGGCAGAGGGTTCAGGATGGTGGCACCCGGAGGGCAAAGAAATGCCAACAGCCTTTGAATGAATCCCTTCCCATCCAGTCTACTTTTTTGTAGTACTCTCTTTTTTCACACCCCTTAAATCCAAACCTTTTGTGTTTTTCTAGCTACACTAAAAGCACCCCCCCCCCCCCCCCCCCAACTCAAGTTAAAAAAAAAGATTTATGTCCATTTAAAAAAATATTCACATATTTCCTTTGTTTGCTTTCACAAAGATATTTGCAAAGATACTCAAAAATATCTTCCCAAGTACAGGTACCCAATTTATTACTGCAGTTTTACAATGTGTGTGTCCTGACAACCTGGTGACTCTGCTCCCACAGCTTCCAGAAAGAAAGTTATAATGACAGGAACACTGAAGTTGAGAAAAAAACTATGCATTAAGTCTGCACAGGTCCCACTTTCAACACAACTCTTGTATTTTAAACACAATACACCTCATAAAATAGACAGAAAACAGCAAGTCCTCCATTTATAAAACATTCACAGCAATAATTCTTCTCATCTGTCAGCATGTTCATGTATGCATACCCTTTCCATACAAACAGAGAGAGAACAGTGCAGGTCAGGAATCACAGGAAGCGATGTTTGTACTTTAAGAAGTCAGGGATTAAATAGGAGTCAATCCAGCTTTTCATCTTATTACAGCTCCAGTACAGTAAGAGAAAGGTCAGAGTCCACCTCAGCTCTTTTCTGTTGTTTTTACTTATGCCTAACTCTCCTACTTTCCATGAAAAGAGGTGCTGGGTGACTCTTTTTTTATCCTCAGCCTCTCAACTGCTCTGTTTAGCTTTACAGATCACTGCTTAGACTTATCAGAAGTTAACTTGTTTAATAACCAGCTTTGATTTCTAGGCTAAAAAAATAATAATAAAAAAAAAATAAAAATAATTTCTCAAAACTAATTATCATGAGTTACATCCACCGACTTTGTTTTCTCTCTTTTCTAAGAGAGCCTTGTTCGGCCTTTCTCGGAAAAAGCTGAACAAGAGAATCCATGATACTGTCATGTAAATATTTCTGCAAAAGAAGCCAAAACCTCATGTGCAATGTGAAGGAACAGCATGGCGTGTGGATCCATGATGCCTGAATGAGCATTTAGGGACCTGGGGGAATGAGAGAGAAGATTATCAGGCTTCTGAGCCAGCCAGCTGCCACTGGAGCTGTGTGGGCAACACTACATCCTGTCTCCCTTTTCTTTTTATCTCACTGCCTCTTTCATGGTCACCCTCATTAAACAGCAGTGATAGCAGACGCTTCTTCGCCCAGGCACTGCCAGCAGTAAGGAGGGCTGACAAAGCTTCGGCATATTAGACGTGCTTCACACAAAGCAAAGAAATCTGCTCTTAATGTGTACAGTGTTGTTAACTGAGAGACTCTGGGCTGTACATTTAGTATGAAAATGACAAATGATGAACCCATTCATACTAACAAGGCACTTCATTGCACTTTACTATTTACAAGACTGGACCTCACAAATGAGGGTTGAAACAACCAATTACAGATCAGCTCTTCGTATTTCAACTGTTGCTCCAACAGTTATGACAAAAGCAAATACCAACCTTTTGGTGGATTGCTAAATTCATTTAAATTTATTCTCAGAGCACCCTTATCCGTCTATTCAAGATTTCACTGGAATCTGTGTTGCTAAGGCATGCAAAGATGTCTGCCTTTGAAAAACTGGGTAACAGCACACAAAAGCTGCCCTATAGCAGAGACTAAACCCAAGTAAATAAATGTTTGGTCTGTCAGATAAGCAACTGTGTTGATCCTGAAAATGTGTGTCATGCAAAAAGAACTGATCCCCATACCACCTTCAATGAGGACATTGATAAAAATCTTTTCATTTTCTATCATTATACAAACAGCATACAGTACAATAGTTAGTATTACCTGGCTTTCCAAGCTAAAGAAAATATGTTGTAGAAGTTACAACTGATGTAAGTGCAGGGTTTGACATGAGTGACAGCGAGCTTAATCCAGGAAAGAGGCTGGTTTTGATTTAATTGCTAGCTGGGAAACTTCAATGAAGTCAATAAATTCAATGTCAATTACGCTGAAAAATGACCTGATCTTCAAAATTTTTTGATAATGAATTGTTAAACCTTTCTAAGTGAGTAATTTCATGGTCTGAAATGCATGTTACTGAGAAGTCCAGGGTTTATACGAAGGCTAATCTACACTCATATGAATTTGCATGGCCGTAGTACACCAAGCTGACGATCAGCTGATTGGAAACGTATGAAGCGTCTGTGAATGTCTGTCTCTGTCTTTTCAGTCTGTGTTGATGGTTTTTGAGCCGCCTGAGCAAGTGGAGTTAAGATCTGGTCTTTCAGAGATAGAAGTTATTCTGATCAGCTGCAACTGGACCCTTCACAGTTCAGAGCAGTTTCTGCTTGTTTTTGTCTCTGCCTCTTCAAATCTTCCTCCAACCAAGTTCTCTCTTAGCATATCCTCCAACTACACACAAATATTTATAATTGGGTAAACAGCAGTGCTGTGATGGGGAGTAAATGTTGCTTTGCTTCCATTTTTTATCTATGTGATCATTAGGTTTCCCTTGTTGAGATGCGCTCAGACTTTCTGCGCTGAAGAGTTGTCCTTCTGTGCTGGCCGAGGTGATAATAGCAGTATGTTTGCATGTGGGACTGACACAATTGTTTTGATAATCAAATAGTCACCGATTATTTTGGCGATTAGTCGACAAATCAGATTATACGAAAATTGTAACATAGTTACAGTACCAGTAAAAAAAAAAATAGACACTTTCTCATTGAATCTAATGGAAAAATATGTCCAGACCTTTGACTGGTAGTGTGTGTGTTTATTTGTATCAATATACAATTCAAGAAAAGCTAATCAAAAAGAAAGGCAGACAAGGCAGTGGAAGGTTCAATGGCGATTCTAAAAGGAAAAAAAAAAAGCTTATAAACAATTAACGATTATACGATTATGAAATTAGTCGCCGACTGTTTTGATATTTGACAATTTGTTGATTAATCGACTAATCGTGGCAGCCCTATTTGCATGCGGTCTATTTTGCCAAGAACTGGTAACAACAGGAGATCTGGCAGGGGGCTGTATCTTTGCTGCTGCCTTTTGACAACAGTTTTATGTATTAGAGACCTCACAAGTTATGTAATCATGTTTTCTCTGCAGTTACAAGAGATAAAGTCTGAGGACAGGAGTGTAGAGTTTGACGACTTTTCACCATTAAGCTTCTGCTCAGGAGAAATGGTTGTTATCTCCACAGAACAGACAAGACACAGGAAACTGCCTATTAGTCTAAGTAAATAGTTAATTGTCCTGGCATATTTGTGTTGATACCAATTCTTGGAAGAGCTGTGGTTAAACTATTCCCTGTTAAACCGGCCTTGAGCATTAACATATATAATTGATGAATAGATGTTTCTTCTTCCTGCAACGAAAGACCATGATGATCACACACAGCTGTCTAAGCCCAACAGACTTAATGCAAGTTACATCCAGTACAGCAGCGTACAACAATAACCTTTAAATTATGTATTACACAACCAGACTGAGCAACAGCAATGTTGAAGCTTACACTGCATATGCCAGTTCACAGACCATGTGCCTATATGGGCGCATGAGTTCAAACATGCTACAGCCTGCTGTGTCCTGTAATAATCCTGAGCCACTATAGCAGCCCTATGGTGCTTTTCCTATCTGTGGGGACCAGATTGTAAAAGAAAAAAAGTATATTAGCAACGCTGTGGGCTGTTTTTGATGCCATAAAATAGCTCACTCCAATTTCATGTTAAATAATCAGATGCTACATCTAAAAGATAGCAGCATGTCATCATCATTCCAGCATCATAGACACTGCCACAGTGTCATGGGACTGCCTGTATTGCAGGAAAACAATTATCTCAAAACAGGGAGGGGGGCCATCGTCCGTAGAAATTTTAATTAAAAGACTGGCAGAGTTTCATCTCACTGTGACAACTCTATTATTTCCCAATGATACAACAGTCTAGTAGCAGAACAAATTCAGTTTGAATGGAGTGACTTCCACGAGCTGTTTAAGTGGACAGGCTGAGCTAATCATTTATCTGACCTTGGCATTTTGATGTCTGGCAGTAGAACCGAGGTGAGGTTGAAATTGGTGTCATTATTCATATGAGGCATCACAACTTTGTGTTGGCTTGAGCTCTGGGCTTCAAGGGGAAATAAGCGGAAATTCATCCCTTTTAGATTGAAGGGATTGAAAAAAGTATAGCATCAGGGCTTGAAATTCACCTCTCAAAATGGGGGGGTGGGAGAGATTCCCCCCTTACATGCTTCACCAAGGGGGGATTTATATACTTTGGCAGTACACAACAGCAAACCTTATGGTGAAACAATTGAGGGTTTTTTTGCTCCTTTAAGAACCCATCACAGAATCACATTTATTTAGAAATAATTTCCTTTTTTTCTCATTTGTCTTGGGTGATAAGAGCATTTTTCTTCATCCCCAGAAGGAGAGAGAGGGTGAGAGAGTCGATCATAAAAGCCCTTACCTTCATCAGGATCATTCCTGGCTGATGCCTCTAGAAGCGCCACACTGGCAGCAAATGACACATGCCTCTTGGACTCTGACTGTTGGAAGTTGTTGACATTGCGTCCCCTCTTGTCAGCCTTTCGTTTCTTGTTCTGCATCTCCTTCTCATATACAGCCCATCTCTTCAGCTGCTGGGTACGGCGCTTCTGCGCCGCCCGCAGCCTCTCCAGACTGGGCACCTTGTCCAGCTGCTGCAGCTCTTGGATCAGCTCCAGGTGGTTGGCCATGGTGGTGGGGGGGTGGACAGCAGTCGTGGGTGATGGAGAAGGGCTGAAACGGTGGACAGTTCTAGCGAGGGCTGCACCTTCGGCTGTGGCCTCCTCCCATTATCCTCATCATCATCCTTCCAGCAGCAGTGATCGGCTTGAGAGAGGAAATGGAGAGAATCTGAGCCACTGTTTAAAAAAAACATCAGCCACAATCTTTGATGACATTCAGATAAATATGTCAGTAAATAAAATATAGGAGGTGGAAGTAATATTTGTTTTAAAGGCTGTGAAAGAAAGTCTCCTTGGAAGCGCTGACATTTTAAACTGAACACTGGTCTGATGCACCACAGGAAAGTGCAGAGTTGCAATTTGGTGGTCTATTTAGAGCCACGTTCAAGAGCTGAACAATTCCTTTCACAGCTGTCTGACTTTTCTTAAGTCTGCTCTGATAAAGAACAACATCAGGCTGAGGCAAAAACTAAAGAAACTTTTCATTCTTAAAGTGTTTAGTTTTCTTCCATTTTAATGATTATCTTGATTGTCACTTCCAATTAAGAAATAATTCAAGGTTTACAGACTATAGGGACAAAGATTTTCCACATGAATAACCTCTAATCTTTAAATGGCTGAGCACAGGTTTTGTCTGAATTTTCTGCTTGCTTTGTGTGCTGGTACAGATCTCTACCTTCCATCCTCCATCAAGGTTAACCACTTCCTAAATGCTGCATGTATGAGAAACTGACAAATAGGAAAAACGGTGCTGGGCTAGCGAGTTGAAGGTGTCAGCCTTTTCATGTCACTGCTGCATTCTTTGAAACCTCTCTCTGTAAACATGAACAAAAGTTGGATGTTTTTTCCTCTTTTTTGACAAATAAAAACATCACCCAAAGCCAAATTCTGTTGCCTTCATCTCAGGAGGAGGCGACCCTATGTGCAGATTATTAAATATGCAGTACCAAGTTAGTACAGTACAAAGTTATAAAGTCAAGACAATAGTGAAAATACTTAATGACTGTCCTAACCACCATCTTAGAGCACTTTTTAAACAATGGCAGAAGTCCAGCCTTTAACCTTCAGCATAAAAAAGGGGGGAAAAAAAGGGTTTCTGAATTTCCCTTCTGGGATAAATAAAGTATTTTTCATTTTTCATTTCATTTCATCAATCAGTCACACAAACACATAAACACTAAACTCAGCGTAAAAAACAAAACATGCATTTTATGCATAAAACAAGCTCCCTCTTATTATTGCACAAAAACAAGTAATAATTTACTCACGTTTTCGCCTTTCACTAATGAGCCTGTGCTGTCCTGCAGCATCATCTGATGAAATCCTCTACAAAGAACTGCAGTCACTAGTCTGCCATCAGTCTTATGCTGTTTCCGTTGCAACTCGTAGCCAACTGCTAACATCATGGACAGGAAACAAGCTATACAATCACTTCCTACAGCACCACTTTCCATCAGTTTAGCAGTGCAGCGTGTGTCTCTGTATGCAAATTGTCTGTTTTTTTCTCAACTTGCAGCCAAAAAATTAAATTAAACAAAAGCTGCCCCCAGACACAAGAGTCTCAAGTGTACAGATGCATAAAAGTGAAAGTAGCAAAACTTAATTTGGTTGAGATGGAGACAATGTTCTTGTTGATATCTTTAAACACAGCGAATGATTTGTAAAGGTTGGGTCAAAGCCAAAGGTCAATCACAAGAGGATTAACAGCTGGATCTGGAAATATTCTGCTGGAATTTTAAACTTAAGCTGTCAGCTTCATTCTTTTTTTCTGCATCTGCTGTCTGTCTAAAGACAAACAGCAGATGCAGACGTACTGGCATTTGTCTTAGTTTCATTTGTTGGTTTACAAGAATCAGTTTTTTTCCGTGATGGGGGAGTATTTTCCACCTGCAACTAAAAAAGGAAGTGTCTCTGTTTTGGTGATACAAAAGGTAAATATTTCACACAAAATGCCCAAAATGCAATCAGCACATAACCTCAGTCTGTCTGCTGATTGCTTTTCTTTAGCTTTATGAGTATTCCAAATGGCAATCAGAAACTTTACAGGAGATGCTTTTATGACTTGCAGACTGAAGCAAACTCAATCAGTCAAGTCCATATTTTAAAAATATTTGAAAATAAACATTTTCGTTTGCCCTGACTTTACTCTGAGTGGAAAATCAAATCAAGTCTCCACCTGTAAACATTTTGCAAAGAACAAGCACTGAAAGGATAAAGTGATGTTGGTTGATGAGCAACGTAAACAAAACTAGAGTGTAATGCCAGCAACATCCTTTAACAAAAAGGATGAGATGGAGCCACATTTAACATGTTTCGAGTTACATTCAACTTTTCTTTTTAATAATATGATCTTTTATTTTTCAGTTTTGACGGGAAACCTGTGTCCATTCTTGTGGAGTACAAGATTTCATCTGCTCACCGGTCTGTGGTCATCATTATCTCATTATTGCATAACTGTAGCGGTGAGTATTTTTAAGAGTACTGCTCCAATGACACCTTCCAAAGCCCTATACTTAAACTATAAACATATTTACATGCATAATCACCATAACGCTGTTCATAATAATTCTTCAAAAGATGCATGAAAATCTGCTTTAATTGCACTGCTCACCATCCCCAGAATGCTGCGATAGCAACACTACTCATAAATACAGTCATTCCATTTAATGTGTTGCTGACACACTGCTCCTCCTGACAGAAACACATCCATTCAATAACACGAAACACAATTCAGAGCTCATCTTAGCGCACCATCAGGGCTAAAACAGGAAAATTCACTACTGAGAGTGGGAAAGGGGGCTGTTTGGAGGATGTGCACAAAAGGCTAGTAACAATACACAGCACCTTGTTCACCTGTTATTATCAATCTTTGAGAATGAAACAATCTGCAGACTTAATTGTTTTGCTTATATTTTGGGAAACGGCTGGTTATGAGTAACATTTTCATAGTAGTAAAATTTTAACTGCCTCATTTTATTAGTGAAATTAAGCATGGCTTCAGCTGCACTGCAGCCAAAAAGTCAGCCAGCCTTCTCTGCTTTAAAAGGACTTTAGAGGGAGAGCTGATGAGATATTAAATGTTGCTCAAACTCAAACTTGTACGTTAATAAAGTACAATCTAATTAAACTGAGGAGAAGTTTCTGATCATCTGAAATGTGTTCATTAAAACTGGATGAGTTACGGGCTGCCCAACAATGGCCTCTATATATGAAAGGGCCTTTATATGTGTGGAGTTTTCTCTATATACTGAACATCAAGCAAGCATGAATTTGAATCAACCTTCACGGTTATGAATACAAATTTGTAAACACCCTGAGGAATAGGTGTAAGTAAATAACTAGGAGCTTCACAGCCAAGCAAATCCCAACGCAAGCAAATAAATCAAGTCTAAGAGCAAGTATGACCCTAAACTGCTGACATCTATAAAACACTTTACATGAGCCACTTTTTTTTTAGTTTCTTTTTTTATAAGGTTAAAATTTCCTTTGGTGCTCCATGAAGGGGGCCACACATGCATACACCTCTCTCTGTGAGATTTGAGTGCAGCAGCCAAAGTGGATTAACTTCAGACACGATGTGTGACAAACAAGGAACATCCAGTGTTTTCTTTAGCTGCCTTTGATGGTCAATGGCATTAGCGCTGGGAATATGAAACCCAGGAGCTATCGCTGATCAAATCAGAGGAATCAGAGCAGAGGTAATGACATTACTCACAGGCACACACATTCACAAACACACACACTTATATACACACAAGTGACAGTAAAGCCAGCAAGTGAAAAAGCAACAAAATGACACAAACGGATCCACACACACAAACAACTTCTTCATTAATCAGAGACTGAGAGCAAAAGTCATTTGCCACCCAACTCTAAAAACATGATAAAAACTGAACTACCATGAAGACTGGCACAGCATGAATACAACAGACAGACACTTCTGCCAAGAATATTTGAATGTAACTTTGAATGAAGTCAAAATAATGAAATAATATGATAAGAAATGTTTAAAAAAGACCCTTGCTATTACTAAATACTGCACATACAAGGGGGTATCCATCAATATATCAAACATATTTGCTCCTACACTTCATTTTCCCTCCTGATTACTGACCACACATGTAGGCATTAAAACGAAAAGTAAAATAACAAAAAACTGTCACTTGATGACTCACGTGCTGCTATGCAATCTTGTTTCTGTGAGACTGAAAACAGGTAAGGAGTAAAATTGCATCAGCACGGCTTTTGGATTTGTTAAGAATAAAACATTTGTAGCCTTGAGGTGAGATTGTCTCACCCATTAGCCCTTAAGCAGCGCTGAAACAGCAGATAATGCAAACACTTGTACTTGATCTGACGTCTTGGCAGGAGGCAGAGCCAACCTTTCTGATGTTATGTAAAACACGGGGAGCTATAGGTTACTGTAAGCCCTGCAGTGATATCACAGCCAGTACCCAGAGCCAACGCGGCAAATCACAGATTGACCTCAATCAGCTCCCTGGCGACAGATATGAATGTTGGACTGTAGTCACACTTGTGTTTCACATTCTTACATAAAAGGCAAAACCTAAATTTCATGCCGATTATATGAAAAACCAGGTCAGACAGCGCACATCAAGCTGCTACTGTCAGGAAACTATGTCCAAATGTATCTTCAAAAACAGAAAAACAGTTGCTGGGGATTTTCATCCGTGCTTGGTCTGTGCGATTTTTTAGGTTTCAGAAACTGGTGGCTGCCCACGCAAAACTCTGCTCTGGTTGTGACTAGGTCACCAAGAGACAGACAATGCCAAACACATCGGAATAATATATAAGAGATCTGGACTTTGGAATAGCTCCTCTTTGCTGAAAAAGAGACAGCAGACAATGACATCTTTTCCCAGCCGTCTCCACTAGTCTAAACCTCCAACTGACCTGTTTTTAAGTCCGTCGGCTAAAAGACCAACACATTCAGAAGATGAGATTTCTGCAAAGCAGAGACAGGTCCTTAAATACATAATATGCCACAAAAACAGGCCACATTTCGCAAAGTAAACTTTTCTTGCATGCTATGAGCCATTTACTGTGGCTCACTGGGTTGATTTTAATACTAAACTGGAGAAAATGTGGCAGATTAGAGGCAGTCTCGCTAAACATTTGCATCATTATGATCCATTTTCATCTGACTGGCAATTATAGTGTCTGTTTTAAGTCGGTCTGCTTGCCTACACTTGAAATTATGTCAAAGTTATTGTTAAAATATTTAAACTGGAAATGAATCCTTTCACAAAGGTCTTAAAACCAGCATCACAAACAATGTGTTTGCGTGTGTGTGTGAAGCATTGCAGACATCAGCTTTTAATCATCAATATCATCCCAAAGCAGCTGGATTGAGGTCATTCGGGGATTTCCATCATTGTCATGAAGGTGATTTGACAGAGAGGGGCATATATTAGAGACATATAGATAATTGGCAGAGTAGTGCACTAAACCATCGCACAGCACTCAACATGGTACAGCAAAACTTATTTTTAATATTAACTGCCCTGCTGGACTTATGTAGCATCTTATATCATCAGTGCTGCATCATTTTTCAGAATGTTTGTCTTGCTGCAGACTTGAACATGACATTTTCAGTGTAAGATTGGGACAGGAGAAACACTCCAGCTGCTCCTCACTGGAGGAAGAGTGTTTCCATCTTCATCTCCCTGGCAAAATTTGCCAAAAAAAAAAAAAAAAAAAATTTCTTTTCTCTACTTCACCATGCAGCACAAGTTTCACACATTGCATTCAACCAGCACTTCTGAATCTGGTCCACCTAAAAACATACAGTTGTCCTCAAAATTATTTATACCCTCCAATTAAAGAAAAGGCTTAAGTCACAATAGTAATTCAAATAACAGGAAACAAAAAAAAAAAATAACAATAAATAAAAATATACAAAATTATAATTTAGTGAAATAAAATTGCTTTTGAATTGTGGTTGGAAATAATAATAATAATAAAAAAAAAAAAAAAAAAAACTGCCCCAGACACACAAAAGCACCTTTTCCATGAACAGTGGACCAAAATATCTGTCAACAAGTGTAGAAGTCTTTTTGAACATTAGAGAAAACCTCTGAATGCAGTGATTGCTTCAAAGTAATGCTCAACAAAATTTTAGCTTCCAAGCGCCATCATGTTTGTTTACTTGTTTTATTTTTTGTGCATTTGTTTTTAACATTTCTTTTACACCACAATTAAAAAACAATGTCATGATGTTCATAGAATTTTTATTTATTTTTACATTTGTCAATTTCATCTTATTTGATGGTAGATGAATTTTTTTTCTTCTATAATTTGAGGGGATGAATAAATTTGAGGACTGTATGTCTTTGTTCTCTTCAATTTAACCAAATGCAGGAATGTGAACAGTTACATGCCGGAAACAGAAGTTAGAGAATACATATGCAATGGGTTCAGTTCATTTCTAAGTGCAGTGTGAAAGCAAACTTGAAAACAAATAAATATGGTCTTTCACAGAACCTGCGGCTGCGGAAAGTCCAGATTATGCAAAAATCAATATTTTTGTGTTTTTATATACACAATCTATATGCCGGTATGTTTCCAACATCAATATTTAGAACATTTTATAAGTACTGCTATATCTTTTGGAACAATTAAACTCTGTTTGGTAACTTATCCTGCACACTGTCGCTAGTGCCGGCTCTACATACAGTGACATTCTTTCTGGAGTTTCAAATGCAGCCTGAATGAAGAACATTGGGTGGAGACTGCTCAAATCAGTGGGGCCGACCTTTCAAGCTTCTGGTTTTACAAAGAAAATATAAATATATAGAATATCATTCAGTGTTTTTATATTCAGTAAAGTTTTTCTTTTTCCTTCTTCTTCTTTTTCTTAATTGTTGGGGAACGAAACCATCTTGATTTGGTATGAAACTTCCAACCTCTGACCTGAGGACTTAGGAAATAACATGCACAAAATCCCACTTATATTCATCTGTTTGGCATTTATTCTTTACTCTCACTAGCTGTAGTAAGTGAAACACACAGCGTTGTTGCTTTATTATAAATGTCCTCATTTGGTTAAACACAGGCTTTTATAGAAGCCAAGAATGCAAAGCCTTAACTTCTAACCACTCCTATGAAATATGTTTACAAAACAACAAAGCTGTAATTACCTGTTGCACACACCTCTAACTATGTTGCAAGACAATCACCCAAATTTCTTCTCTCCTTGATTGAAAAATGTGAGAACACAAAGTACCTGCACTGGTACTGCAGCAATCCTAAGAAATTAGAGGCTGACAAAATAAAATTCCACTCAACAGAACGCCTGAACTGGAGCCAACAGAATATTTCATCTGTAATTAAAAGGCTGTGCTTCCTCTAATTGTAAGAAAATCCCTCCACCACCCAGTTATACGCAATGCAGTCAGTGTGGGATCTGTGAGAAAGGTTCATGAAGAGCTGAATGATTCAAAAGAAAGTTAATCTCCCAAGAAAGCAGGCAGTGTAAAGAAAGAATCTTATCTGTTCATTTCTTTAAAACTCCATTTAAGTCTTTTTTAATGTTCAAGGAGAAGTCAAAGAGTCAAGTGGAAAAATACAACAATATGGGTTGTAGTCAAACAGTACACGGCAACTGTCTCTCTTATCTTACTAACATCTTGCATATCAATTAGCGCTTTTCTACTTCATCTAATTTATTTAAAGTAAAGGGGAAATGACAAAAGATGTTGGCTGAAGGTCGACAACAGGAAAGTACAGGTCAAGTTTAATAAATGAGAACACACATAGCGCGCATGTCTCTCTGCTTAGGACTTCCATAACACCTCAAATTAAAACCATATCTTTTTAAAGACCCCCCCCCCCCCCCCAATTAGAATGTCTGCTATCCTTATAAATACTCTGATATTGTGTTGCAGAGCATTTTTTCAGGATGATTTCTTTGAATGTTTAATTTGTGTTTTGCAATACAGAGGGGAAAAAGCTAAAGCTGCCCTCATAGCCTTTATGGACAGCAGAAACACACTGCTGCCAAAATAAGAAGGCTTCGCCCACCGTGGCCGCGACCCCGTCAATCTGCAACTTGCCATATAGGAGCTGAGCACAAAATGGGGCATGATGTTTGAGTGTGTCCTGTACATCTTCTGTTCTTGTGACCAGACAAGCTAATGCCATTAGTAGGCTGCCTGTTACAAGCTAAAGAAAAGATAAAAGGGGAAAATGTATCACAAAACCGAGAGATAAATATGCCTGCAGAAAGAGGACAAAGTGAATCTAAACTATAGAAACCTTTGATGTTTCCAAATTCCTTTTTTTTTTCTTTCTCTCTTCTCTGTCCAAGAGTGCTCGTGAACATTCAAAACATCCAACAATATCTAAAAACAAAAATGCTAATTCGGCTTTATGCAGCATTCTGGGCAGCGTTCACCAACACCTGCTGGCAGTATGAATAAAATAAACAGCAGAGATGAAAGGAACACTGACCTCAACGGCTGCATCCCCTTCAGGTTTTTTTTTATTGTTTCTTATAGAGAAAAAACACTTAATTGTTTTAAATGTGTCACTCAGTTTTTAGGTGGTCTGACCCCACTCCCAGCAATGGACATACATGCTTTCTTGTTCCTGATCAGCAAACAGTTGGTGCTTCTATGATTTCAGGTTTACTGATCAGAAGACAGCGATTTGGAGGTAGAAACAGAAAGATCGGATTATAAATTGGGTATTAGCTCTAAACAAGCAAAGATCTCTTGTTGGAAAAGAGACACAGTCCCATAAGAGGCTGTTGTTGTTCTGCTCCCATTCAATCTGTGAATTGTTCTAGCATCATAAAAGCTCCACCAAGAACATTAGTATCCAAGTAATATTTCAAAAAAGCTCATTCATGTTTTTCTGTCTTGCAGAGGGGAGTATTATAATGCGTTCCCCAGTGGCCTTTCATTAATATAACATCAGCAAGTCATACAAAATGCTGCAATAAATGCTGACGACACACACACACACACACACACACACACACACACATTACGCAAGTTCTTAGCTTTTTGAATTGCTTTCTACTTGATATAACTTAATTCAAGCTCCTTCTTATTGTCTGCAAGTCTCCAAAGGATCCAGGCATGAAATATCAAAGATAAGTGGAGCAGCGATCAAGCCTGGTAGTTTCTAGGTCTGCAGGGACTGGTCAGAAAGTGGTGCTGAGTGTTTAAACCAAATATGGTGAAATGGCTCTCAGCTATCATGCTGCCAACTGCGGCCATCATGATTTCTGTTTTACTACTTTCACTTTTCTACACAAGTCGAATTCTCTTCATTTGAAAATCCATCAATGACCTACAAAACAAATGTATTTCAAGAAGTGTAAAAAGCCAAATGTCCGATTCATTACAGTGGTGTCTTGCAGATCACCTACCAAATCAATTCAAAAAGTACTTAAACTCACACACTTGCATACTGTAGCTGCATTCTGCATCACAGATAATACCAGTAACATCGCATGACATTTAGTTGAGTAGGGAGGCGTGTGCTGTGTCAGGACGCTCCACATAGAGAAACAGAAGCCCCCAGTGTCGTACACAATGACCCAGTGTGTCTGACAGAGCGTGTGTCTGTCTTTGTTTTATCTTCATGTGTGCGTATTCATAAGAGTTGTACAACTACAAACCTGTCTGTCATTACAAAGTGTGTATACTGTGTGTTCGCATGCTTGTGAAACGGCAGTCTCAGCAAAAAGGACAGGGAGCTGTGGTCCCCCACTCTGGCCTCCTCGCATCACCCCAATGGCCCCCGAGACCCCCTGTTCCAGGTCACCACTAATGTCTCCAGGTCACACTAATTCATTTAATCACCTACTAACACCATAGTCGGGCCAAGCTGATTGAAAAGCCCACAAAAAACATTCAACAAGACAGTAGGAGTTGCCGCTGTCACACAACTGATGTGCACCATCAGTCACTATAAAGAGACGAGCTTTTTACTTCCTGCAGAGGACCCACTTTACTATTTAATCAATGAATAGACTTGGTTTCAGAATCTTGAAGCATGGGAGACAATTTCACTATTAATTACAGTAAAAAAATGGGAAATCTATTACAGGATTTCTGCAAGGCCCTGATGTGAAATGGAGGGTTAAGCACTATGCAGCTGTTTCAAGCTTTCTTTCACTATATAAGAACTTTTTACACCACTTTTAGAATAGAGCGATAAGGTTATAATAAAGATGTTTGCATTGAAAGAGCTCAATCCAATTTTGTGTTGAAAATGACTAGGATAGCCTCATAGAATAAAATGAAATGACTTCTTGGAATTTCATTCCATGGTTGAACCATAAAGACTTTTGCAAAGCAATGTCTGCTCTAGTGTCATTACTGAGCCTTACAACAGTGACAGTGTGCACTTATTGTCTGCCACTGTTGAAGGTGTTGGCATCTTGCACATAGAGGGATATTAACACATTACCAGTGCATTGTATTACAGGGCATTGCACAATTTGCATTGTGTTTTTTCACATCCTAAATACACGTAGAACATTTTACATTATGATTTATGTTATTTCAATAACGTCTGAAATACAAGAATAGACATGATCGGAAAATAAGAGCTCAATGGTTCAGATAATACTGAATATGCAAAGCTGTAGCAGTCTCTAACATCCTAAATTATTTGTGATTACAGACGGAGGCTCCTGCATTTATAGAGGTTAAAAGGACCAGTATAAGTGCAGATCATTTACAATGATGAACAGAATATAATCTAACCAGTGTTTAAAAGTCTAACATGCTTCCAGCATTGTCTTAGACCTGTTGTAACAATGCATTTCACTTGGTATCTTTATTATAGCAAAATCTGCCAAAATAATGAAAAAAAAAAAAAACTGTCATTATCCTTTAATGATCAAACTGTGACACATGCTTGAACTTGTGTGACATATTCTTTTGAGAAACTTTAGTATGGCCCAAGGGGCCTCATTATCACACACACCCAATTATTCTGATCCCTTAGCTGATCTTGAAGAAACTGCACAAATGACTAATGACAGCACATGGCCATTAAAACAGGAAGCGTTGGTTCTCACTGTTACACTCAGATTTGACTTGTGACCTTTCTGACAACTGGCTGAAACATGACCTGTGGCCATGTCAAACTCCCTGAAGTCAGACTGACACAACACAGGTCACACATGCACATATCACACCTTCAGCACAATGGCTGGCACTGTCCCTCACCCTGCACTGAACCTTAATTACTTTTCAGAGGTTATAGCTCCTATATTCATATAGGAGTGTGTGTGTGTGTGTGTGTGTGTATGGAGGGGGTTAATCCATCAGGTCATTTTGATGAAACACAAAGAAAAACTTTGTGCTGCCTATTGCTTGATAGAAGAGAGAAATCTGGTGGGTGCCCTCTGCAGAGCCAGCTTGTGTGGGGAAGCACTTAAACTGCAGCAAAGCTGATTTAAAATATTTTCTAAACACAACAAACATGAGAAACCACATAATAACAGCAAAATGAAGTTGCTTCCAACCAGGAGATTATCTGACATGTCAATTAGGGCAGTAACAATACACTAACTCACGATTTGATTAGTATCACAATTTTTGAGCTATGATTCGATACAATCATTTTTTTTTTTAATTTAAAAAGTATTTTATTTAAACAACACTTACAATAACATGTAACTTAATATAATTAAAAAAAAACACATTGAGGCAATTACTAAATCTGCTGACTCACCTGAAGAACGTCAAGGATAAAAGATCTGATGCCTCAGCACAATCTGGAAAAACTAGTCTATGCCTTCATCTTTAGCCGGCCTGATTATTCTAACAGTGTCTTTACTGACAAATCCACCCTAACTAACAAATTAGTTAGGGTGGATTCACACCAGGACAGTCCACTAGACTCGTTCTGATGGGGGACTCGGCTCAGTTGGTGAGTGGGGATGATCTCCCGGACCGAGATCGCTTTCACGCTACACTTTAGCCAAACAAGCATGCCAGGCGCGGGACCTGTGTAATTGCCCCCCACCCCACGCAAAACTCAGTAAAAAGTAGTATCAATAGTTTGTGCGTTACTGGTTATTTTCACTGAGTTTTTTGTGGGATGGGGGCCAACTTCACGCAGGAAAGCAACCTCAGAATAGCAGCAGCAGTTGCTGGGGTGTGGAGGAGCAGGAGAAGTTATGAAGAAGTTGTGCGCTATTCACAAATGTGTTCATGTCACTTGCATTGTATTTTATATGCTTAAAAAAACATATGTTCATCTGCTCTGTAACAACTAATCATGTCACATAAAAGTAATCTGAACAAGTGTCTTATTTCATAAGCTGGTCGTCTGTTTAGATTTTCTAAGCAAAGAAAATTTTCAGTAGAGCACAGAGGAAACCATGTTACACAGCAGCAGAGGGGAGTTAAAGAGTGGGAAGAAAAATATGTGTAACAGCCACTGGTGTATGTAAACAGATACACAGAAAACTGAGCAGTCTTCGGTGAGTCATAGAGCTCCACACATACAAACACACAGACACACGAGTTGCAGGTCCCCTTAATAGGACGCTGCAATACCTTCATTCCTCATGGACAGCCTAACACTAGCATCAATTCACACTGTATCCCAAATGCTAAACAAGATACCAGAAATTAAATTTTATCTAATTAGAACTGAATTTTGGTTCCCATGATGACGGCTGGTCTCAACTGGTGGTCATTCCAGAAAAGGTCAATGACGTAAAAAGAAATATGATTGGCCAGATACAGATGCAGCTGTGCAAGACATTAAAGGCTGAAGAAGCCTGAAAGAAGTTTTGACTTGGGTGCAAGAGATTTTCACTGCAATAGAGTAAAGAGCTGAAAGGCAACCAATGTCCAACCCCCCCCACCCCCTCCCACCACCACCCAAATATTATGTCAAAAGTTAGTTGCTGATATTGAGTAGGTTTACCTGATGCTTGGAAAATATGAGTATGCTACTCAGACCAAAAACAGACACTTCATCTGGACATAAACAAGTTAGCCTGATCAAATGCTAACAAAATTGCAGCAATCAAAACTGGACAAACCAACCCAGGGGCCGTCCACACGGCGGCGAATTACAGCAAAACCGTCAAAAAATTTATGAAATCTGCCCTATCATCCTCATGAAACCAGGGATTAGCCTCCTGAAACCGGTCATCTCTCAAACCTTGATGGGTTTGTGCTTCGTGGGGACGACGTAACCGCGCAAGGAAGGGGGGGGGGCGACAACGCGCATTGGTCACTCGTTCAAAAAAACAATGAAGTTCATTGAAAAAAAAATTCACAACAGCAATGGCGTCAGTGAGCAACTGTTTTCAACTGTGTAGAAAACTTTAGCGTTTGCCTCGTAAATCCTCAGCCATCTCTACCTTTCTGCTCTTCCTTTGTTGATTTCCAGCGACACGCGGTGAGTCTTTATTTGCGCATGCGCTGTCTTGTCCTAGGTTTGGAGTGTTACTTAATCGTCATAACGTCACCCACAGCCTTGTATAATGTGCTACAGCGGTTTCATGGGGATCGTGAAACCTTTCCCCGGATTTCTGCTATTGGTTTCACACCTAAACCGGCTTCAGCTCCATGTGGACTAGGCGCCAGATAATGCTTAGGGGGATCAAAGCATTCCGGCATGACAGTCGCACATTGACACATACAGTATATATGCAGCACTTCTCTTCTCTACAATCACACACCAAAGGCCATTTGGGCCAGTGTGTGGCTTTAATGTCTTTCTCATAGAAGTGTGAAGGGGCTGAAAAGGGTGACTACTTTACCACCTGACCCATGACCGCGCTTCCACTTTCAAACCCCAAACATTAAATATTCATTCTTCCCAAGCAAAGAGAAATCTTGATGAGGACAGGTTTATTCATTGAACCTTCTATGGGATTGCTCAGTTCAATGCCCCATTTGATAACTTGTCTTGATGTCAAAGACTGGACTACATTTTTGAGGCTACCCAGTCACAAATCCAGCTTCTTTCTCTTCCTTTCTTCCATTCTTAGCCTTTCATGTCTCCATGCCTTCCTCCCTCTCTCTCTCAGTGTCCTCTAAGAGGACATTTTTATTCTGTCTGGATTACTTGTCCTACTTGGCGCTGGGCGCCCTGGTGGGGTGAGAATTTATTTCCTCTGGTGGAGCCTTGATTTAAAGCACTCAGGTCAACTTGATTCTGGGTCATTGTCTCCCTTGCCGTAATGAACCAGGGCAGAGGTAGACAGCACATTACATGTTGAGAAAAGTAAGGTGCTGAAGTGCTACAGGATGCTTCTACTGACCAGATGCATACAGAACTGAGCCAAAATGAAACATGCTTTTCGAGTGGTTTGTGTCATCCAGCATTCAATATTCCAACTTAAAAAAAAAAAAAAATTACCTCCACTCAATCATAATAACAATTACATTAGCTTACATAATTTGTTTACTTCGTGCCTGCAAATACTAAGCCAACATTCCTGCAGTAAATCTGTGTTTCCCTGTCAGGACTGATCCCGTTGGACCTACTGACCAAAATGTAAGTGACCAACATTTTAATCTCCGCTGTACAACACTGAGGGTCCGACGGTCATTGACAGTTTAATTCCTGTTAACCTAATTTGTGCTTGTGCTTCATTCTGCCCAAAACCGCTGGGTCAACATGGTATTGCTCTGCCACTTGTGGACCTATTACCACATTGAGATAAGCTGATCAGTGACAGTTTTGCTGAGATGTCATTCTGGCATCAAAAAAAAAGGCTGAACAAGGTAAGAAATTTTAGCATTGTATGCCTTGAAGTGTTTAAAAGCCTCATCTTGAGGACACATGCCGGTTTCACCACTTACTCAAACAGGGTTCCAGAAGTGCAGTGAAGTGGCACTAAAACAACAGCTTGAGTCATCTTACATCCTTTGCTTAAAGGTAAACTTCCATTTTAAACATATGTAGACGCCTTTGTCGTGTATCAGGTCCACACTGAGCATTGCCAATGCAAAAAAGTACAAATACTAGACCGAAGGGGCTTTCCTGACAGAAAATAACAGAAAATTCCTGTCACTCCGTGTAAAACAGCGCCCCCAGCAACAAACCGGAAGTGACGTAGGGGTAGGCGAACGCTCCCGACTCTACTGAAAAAAACATGGATCACAGCAGGAGGAGGCGACTCTGAATCGAACATTCATCACAGCTTTAATGCTGAAGGCCACATAATATATGTAGAGACATGAAAATGTGGAAAATAACATTGAAAAAAAATATTTTCTAAGTCACCTCTCAATTAGTTTTCATTTAGAGATCGTGTGTACAAGATGCTTGGTGTCACACATTTAGACCTTCTACGGTCTTTACACCTTTTAAAAAATCTATTCCTGTTTATCTGATTAATTTCATTATATTTCAGAAACCATCATTATGTATTTGTTGAGGTTTTCAGTGTGTTAAAGTGACAGTTGCTCTCCATTTAGAGGAGACGGACTCTGCTCCAGCGGATGACCTGGGGCATGAATATCCGCCAAACAGCGACTGTGTCCGTGTGTTTACTACCACCAACAACCGGCTCCGTAACACCTCAACAACACACAGCAGCAGGACATTTTCCCTTTGGCTCTGTCCACAAATGTCTCTGCTGACAGCAACAGCAACTCACAGCTCATACAAAGCGCTTTTACAGATTTTTGGAGACCAAATGTGGAGAAAAGTCGAGCGAGCCGCTGAAAGTGACCGAGGAGCCGATATCAACCGTCCTGGAAGCCAAACGTGAGCTCAGTCTGGGGTGGGCTCAGTTCTCCCTCTTTTAGTTACTCTGCGGTCAGAAATCCTCTCTTTCCCAGGATTTTGTGCTGAAAGGCAGCGGAGAAAACTGTGTCCTGCTTTGATGCGGCAGCAGTCCTGCGAGCTGTGGCGGAGTCATCTCTCCCCGGTTCGTGAGTCGGCGACACCGCTCTCTCTGTCGGAAAACAATGGGACGCAAAGCTTTTTTTTTTTCACCACGGATCATGTGTACGGGCGTTTAAGAGTCCCGCCTCCGGATTTGAGCTCTTGGTGTTGAGAGGAACAGCGATAAACAAACACTGAAACCTGCAGAAACTCAGCAGCGTTGCCGGCTAAAGCAAAGCTAACGTTTCGGTTTCTACGTCCCGCTGTTGCCGAGTCAGTCCGGAGAAGAGGACATCTCTGGAGGCGATCAAGAAGGTGCTGGCCGGGAGAGTTTAGCCTCAGCTGTAGAGGTGAGGTTAAGAAAGAAGACGGATGTTCAGAAAGATGATGTCTAGCTGCTAATCGGCTGTTGTCTCGCCGATTATCTGTTATTGTTTTGCATTGGTCAGTAAGTGGAATTCACAGGACTTCACCTACTCTGACGTCAGAGGCCACATGATTCCAAAACTGTGCTGTGATTGTGAAGGAGAGTTTTATCCCCTCCCCGTCCCTTTTTAAGTAATACTTCCTGGTTCTTTTCAACTTAAGAGACCTAACAGTTACTGCCTCATCTCAGGGAATGATTCTCTGCCATTATAAAGAACATGAAACATACACTTTAATGACCCATCTGCTGTGTAATGGTGGAACATAATCTTGTAGTGGGTTGAATTAAAAAAGTAACAATAAAATACAAAAACATAGTTGAGGGAACCTCAACTATTGTTTGGCAGCTCACCTGGTAAGATACATTTTCCATGCTCTTTGTATTCATGGTGGATAAAGTGTGACATTTTTCAAATTCTCACACTAACTGATTTGTCTTCCTCTCACATTCGTCTGTGTACCCCAGATGAAAATAAGGTAGATCTGAACTCTGAATGTAAACACAGGGAGCTTAAAAAATGTGCTCCAAGAAAATATGTGACAAGTACAACCAAATGAAGAAAAACAAGAAAGTGCCTCCGCAGGCTTTGCTGAAATAGAAATGAAAATAAAAATGTTTGGCTTCACTTTCATTTGCGACTACAATGGTACCAGATTGCATTTGTACAAAGGTTTGCTGGATGTTTAACTGCAAACTGAGTGAATCTCAGATGAGGTTTGGACTCCGGAGGGCAAAACTGCAACAAAGTCCTTCTTTTTGTTGCTTTAGATTGCTCTTCATGATTATAGGTGTACATGAGGGTCTGGAATCTATCAAACACTGCCTCGACAATACTGCAAAATGGGTAGAACAGTAAACAGCGGTACGGCTTGCAAGTGTTAGAGTGGTCCGGCTCATTCAGGAAAGCGTTTCCACTGTAATCTGTCACTGAACATGCAGGGTTTAACCAAATCTCTAGCATAGCTTACCAGTGTGACAACAACAATGGATGCCATCCAGCTGCTCGCTCTCTCTCTCTCTCTCTCTCTCTCTTTTTTTTTTTTTTTTTTTTTGGTTATACTTGGATCTTGGTTCTTCGTATGTAAACTCAATGGCACAGCTTAAAAGAGAAGAAAACTTTTTACTTTGATCTTGAGTTGGGAGGGGAGGTACACAATACAGCAAAGACAAAGGCAGTGGCGCCAGAGGATAAGCAATTTCATACCATGCGTTATCATGTTTATTATCATTATTAAACCATACCACTCAGTGGAAATGGGCTGTAAGAGATCCTTTTAAAACGTCCACATCCGATGCTCCAGCATGTTCTCAAAAGCAAAAACATTTGCAAAAGAAAATACGTGAGTGGGAACAGGCCCATCCTTGGCTGGACAGCATCAGTGGAGATGATGAGGCAAACTGTAAAATATGTCGGCGAATGTTTTCTGTGGCGCTCGTGGACTGTCTGACATCAGAAATACATCATGAAAGGAACACTGCAGGCACGTGAGAACCGTGAAGACGACCTAAACTTGAGTGTCCCATCTTCATCCCTTCATCTCCTGAGACTGAATCAGTCATGACATCACGTCTCGTTCAGGATCAGTTTCCTATCCGGTTCTGTTTTCGCCTGAAGATGTCAGAACATGGACAGAGCCTACTTTAAGAGACTGGTGGTCTAGTTAGTTGATTGATTGTTTAGGATGCTGACTTTTTAAAGTTGAATGAATGATCATTTGTTTAATACAGTATCCAATAGCAGTAGTAGCCAATATAAATACATTTAAACAACAAATCATACAAATGAATAACAGTTGATATAATAATAATATTGTAACAATATTTATCTTAGAATATATACACATTTCCTAGATTTAAAAAATGTATAGCTTTCTGTGTATTCTGTGTCAAAATGTTTATTTTGAGGAATACAGGGTTCATTTATCACTACATAAATTCTTTTGTTTGTGTGGTTTAACGGTCTGGATGACCTGACTTTCTTTCAAGTCATAAGGAGGCAGAAAAAAAACCCTGTTCAGTTTAATTAATGTATCATCCCACTCTTAGTTACCTAAGTAATACATTTTAAAAGTTAATTGTTGCATACGCCACATAAACAGATCTCCTTTGGGTGCTGGTGCTGCATGTAACATGTGCCTGACAGTCCCTCATTTACTACAGTGGGCTTTATTGATAACGCAATAACTAAGTTTTGTGTGTATGGCACTTTGTTATATATTTTTCCTCACTATATTTTAAATAGAGATGGATGTAATACAACATATGTAGCCTAAATAACAGCACTTTCAATGCACCAATGTTGCATAAAAATATGTTCATTGCAAGCATTTCAAGCTTTAAGTTTGACCAATTACTTTATTGATCACCCCTTTCCTAAAACCACGTCCGGCTGTGCATCTGTCCGTCCAGACAGTCTGACAAACCAACGCTACCGAAAACATTACCTCCTTGACGGAGGTAAAAATTGTTTCAAAACAATATTATCCAGTGTTGGCAAAACCTCTTTAAATACATGTTTTATAATAGTAATTCCAGTATTTGTTTATCCACATTTTCTGGCTTAAGGTCTGCATTGTTTTTTCAGACAAAGTCAGAATAAATATGATAAGAAGCAGCATTCATATTTTAATCATCACATATGGAGGTCTGCTTCAGCCATTACATCAAGGCTTAAAACCTTTCTGATCACCGCTGTGCAGTGGCGGTGTGGTTTAGGCTCAGCAGTAGGAGGTGGAGGCAGAGCAGTGGTTCAAGGGACAACGCCAGGTGAATCTGATTAGCACAGCTGTGATGTGTTTCTAATTAGTCTCCCAGTCTTTATCTGCAACAGTGTAGGGGGACCCCAACTACTTTTTGTCAGAAGCCTGACTTTTACTGTGTATAATATCTTGTGAGAACAAGAATAAAAATGTTTTTGGAACTATGAAGTCTGCATGCAAGCTGTGGCAAAATTAACTGTAGCAGAAATGTAGCTACACATGTAGAGACAGTTTCCAGGAGTCAGCTGACATTGGGATTTAAATCAATCTACATCATCTTAAAAAGATAATATGTATATGAATACAGGTAGAGCTGTCACAGAGGAGAAATTTCCCCTGCAGCCATTTTGGGTTATTTAACTCAACGTGGCATTACCTCTAGTGATGTAGACTAGTTTAATTTCAGCTCTGTGTAGATCTCTACAGAATTCTTTATTGCAAAGCCATTATAACCATATTCTCCTTTCGAAAGCAAAGGCTAGGAGATATGATGGGAAGATGGCATTCCCTGGAGCTGACAACTTCTTACTTAATGGAGAGAAATAAAAGCTTCCCAACAAGGCTGACAGCAGGGAAAACTGACTGGAGAGAAAGGTCAGGAAGTAACGGGAGGCTGCTACTGATGCCTGATGCAGAACAAGTTAAACTAATGGGGGGACAAAATATACACTGTCATTTTTATGGGAATTTATATCCCAAATTTAGATATTTGTGGTTCGCATGATATTAAATGAATGTGGTCCACACAGCAGCCTTTACTAACCTAGATCTGAATAATCTGAATCCAAAGTCTGAATGATTCAACCATCATCATGTACTGCTTCTCATAAAGGTAGAGTCCAGAGTTCCTCCCTATTTCTGTTTGTAAACAACACTGTTCGAACTGAGAGCTCCTCTCCTCGGGCTAATGGCTGCATCGTTCTTTAGCCTATTCAGCTTCAAGCCTCTCCAAGCTCAGAAGCAGGTAAAAGCCAAACCAATATAACCCTGGTTTTCCAAGGTGCACTATCTTAAGCTCTTACCACAGAGCACTTCCTTTTCTTTGCTGTGTCTGCCGTGTTTTGGTTTTTTTTGTTTTTGTTTTTTTTTTTTTTTTCCGAGAGTTCGAGTAGCTGCCGTTTGATCCAATCATGACCTTATCCCCACACAGCATCATGCCCTTAGCTCTGTCATTGGCTGGCAATTTATACAGAAATCTCCACCCAGAAACGTCCCGACCAGACCGAAACAAACGGAAAAGGCGAAATACAGACGGGGAAGAGGGAGTTGCATTCAAACTCATCAGTGCACTAGAAGCCCAAAGGCGCGGACTGAGATAGATTTCACTTGCACAAGTCTAGCATTTATTTTCAGGGGGAAACTCCGGACTCTACCTTTAAATACAATGCTCATTGAAATGTTTTTGTTTTTTTTTTTCAATCTCTGCAGTCACTCCATAGTGCATTACTGCTGCTGCACTATAACTTAAATCTCTCATCTGATCTGGTTAATTTTGTTTCAGCTTTGTTTAATCCTCCATTTAAATTTACCGCTCCACATCCAATCGGGGAAAATGCTCCGCATCGGACAGATGGTGGGAAAACCGATTCTGCAAGGGAAATGTTGGACCACTGCAGCATAATAAAAAAGGGAAACATCAACAGAATATCATAATTAACAGTAAAATCAGAAGCACAGCTGCTGAACAAGGCTGTAAAAAGTCTTACTGGGTGTGCAGGAATTATTATCATTATTATTAATAATACAGTATATGTAGAATTTTTTTTAAAAAAGGTATACTGTATACAAATGATGGTGCAGCAGTCTGCCCTCTTGTTATATACTATGACTTTTTTACTCTTTAAAATCACCAACTGATTCTATAACTGTAGTTCTGTGCAGGCTGATGTCATGACATCAAAGCATAATTGTTCATTTCCCTGTGGAGACCCATCCTAAAT
Organism: Atherinomorus stipes; assembly: GCA_023101725.1. Taxonomy (NCBI): domain Eukaryota; kingdom Metazoa; phylum Chordata; class Actinopteri; order Atheriniformes; family Atherinidae; genus Atherinomorus; species Atherinomorus stipes. The sequence continues at coordinate 178,120 of JALJCO010009705.1, forward strand.
GAGAAAGATCCAAACCTCTGTATTATACCTGATACAAATACCACTTTATCTATTCAAACAAGTGGTCGAAAAGCACCGTTTTCACACACAGTTGAGTTAAATGACCATTTTCCCAAATAAGTTATCCAGAAAAGTTGCCACATCCCTGTGTTTAAGGGCCTCGAGTCTTTTGATCTAGAGCCAGCCGTACTCCTGTTTTTACAGTCCATTAGGCTAACTCTGAAGGAATATAATTCATTCCCTCTCTGCAGCAATTCATGTTGCAGAGACTCATGCCTTGTTATGTCCAAAAAACTGTCCATTATTCTTTTCACTCTGCTTTCTTGTTTTCCCATCTGTAAGCTCTATTTACTAATCTTGTGTAATGCCTTCTTTTATGCTTTAAAAAATATACAGGTTTTTATTTCATCTGCCCACTCAAGCGTATTGCTTTCTGTTACATCAGCAAAGCAGCTAGCTCTGAAGGGGCATAAAAATGACCGAATTTATAGCCTTCAAGACATCCAGAGCCCCCAACCTCAGATTTGAACTTTTTCTGAGAAGACGGCACACTGATCCCATTTAACACAGCTCAATTTTAATAACATATATTTCTGAAGTGGCTGTTGATGCAAGGATAATGTTAAACGGGAATTACTGGACCTGCAGTGTCTCTGCCACTAGGGTTGTCACAATACTAAAATTTAATTCTCGATACCAACACTTAAGATGGTGGTTGATACTCGATACCATTTTCGATACTGAAGGGGAAAAAACCTGATTAGAATGTGACACTCTGAGCCTACAATACTGGAGCTTTTCACAGTATTCTAATTTTTTGAGTTTTTGAATTTGAGGTTTTCTAAAGCTGCAAGTCCTAATCAGCAACATTCAAACAAACAAAAGCTTGAAATATACAGGACTGTCTCAGGAAATTAGAATATTGTGATAAAGTTCTTTATTTTCTGTAATGCAATTAAAAAGACATGAAATTGTTTTAATATTGCTAATTATGGCATACAGCTTAAGAAAACTCAAATATCCTATCTCAAAATATTAGAATATCATGAATTCTAATTTTCTGAGACAGTCCTGTATTGATTCACATATTATTTGTCTAAACAATATGTAAATTGCACCTTTTAAGTTGAATTACAGAATTACATTAACTTTTTCAGGATATTCTAATTTTTGGGTAGTACGTATATGGGAAAAAACCTTAAAAATGGAAAATAAATTAAATTATTACTATCGTCATCATCAGTAGTAGTAGTAGTAGTAGTAGTAGTAGTAGTAGTAGTAGTAGTAGTAGTAGTAGTAGTAGTAGTCTTTTCATTATTATCAACATCTCCTGTCCAGCATCATAGCAGCAGAATGGGGATCTGACTGCTGAGTTGTGCTAGGCAGATATGCTTTAAATTATTTTTAAGATCTAGTTTGTGCAGAGATACAGTCTTATCCAACTGCTCTCTGTGATTCAGAAAAAAAAAAAAACAAATTAAAAACTTCAACCACCAGTTAAGTGTACTTATTTACGTGTCCTTTTCTTCACAGTACTTGAGACCAAATCAAGTAAACATTAGAACACACAAACTAGTTAGAGTGAGGCTGCGTGAGATGCTGCTGCGCGAGCACGAAGCTCGCGCTTCTACGGTGGGGGGGCGGGGCCTGCAATAGCAGCTGCAGCTTGTTGAGGAAAGTAAACGATACGCACTTTCACGTCAGTCTGCATGAGTCTCTAATAACACTGGATTTGTCGTTAGTCACTTGTTGAAACAAAAAAGTTAACAGAAATGTCTAAAGTCGCTAAGTTAGCCACATTGTAAACAATGGGTCCTTCAGGGAGACGCTGTAGGGGAGGGGCTGCCCGCAGTGGTGCCTGTTTAAAAGGGCAGTGGCAGCTGATGCTTTCCGAGACTCAGCAGACGCCGAAGTGGCATTTAAATGTTGACACCGAAGCTAATTAATATCTAACTAGATAGAAATTTTTAGAACAGATGAGTATCTGAGAATCGATTTTTTGACAGCACTACTCTGCACAATAGTTCAGGTTCATATGCAGGGCTTGCTGTCCTGTCCCAGTCCTGGGTGGGGTTATTTGTCCATCTGCTCCACACCAACATGAGCAATTTTTGTTTATGTTAGACCAATCTGTCTGTTTATTTAGAAAAGGGTTTGACCACAGCACGCCCTGGCCCCGAGGTTCCCTGCTGTAGTCTGCCGGGTCGCTCCGGGGGGATGTTCAGGAAAAAAATCCTCTCTTTTCATGTCTCTCATTATGATTTGAATTGTTCCTGCAACTCTTTATCCCTCTTTAGTCTCATTGCATTTGCTCTGTTGAGATCTTTCCCAGTGTTGAGTCATTTTGCTGCCTAATGATAGTTTGAGTCCTCAGCTAAGACCCAGTCAGAGTAAACAAGGCTTAAACCCTGCCAGCCTGCAGTAAGTGTCACTTCTAATCCACTACTAAACAAAGATGGGCGCGCAATGAGCCTGCACTGTTCCAGTAACTTCAGGCATGAACAGAGCAAGAGTAAAAGCTGTGCATGCTGATTTAACATTTCACTTCTCTGAAAAACAAAGGCCTCTCTGTATTTTGTTTAACAAAGCAGAGGCAAACAAAAAGGATAAGAGCACCGTTTATTTCCACAATCTGTTCCTGCTGTTGGGCAGTTTGATTCTTCTGAATGAGTTCATGTGTCACTTGGGATTTGTTCAAGGATAATACCCTGGTGTTTGTCTTATCATTTGTTTATTGTGCTTTTATGGATTATCCTTCGATTGCACCTTCTGATTCCATTGTAGAGATTCAGAGAAATGAAGTCACAAAAAAAGTATGGGGACCACTAACACCAATCAGGGACAACATGAAAATTCCAATACTTAATCAAGCCCAGAGGGCAATTTATTTCTACAGTCTAACCTTCTTACTGAGGAAATAATTAATAGGACAAATAAGGAAGTGCATAAACAGTCTGACATCAACAACAGCTAGTCCATCACAGCACACGGGTCAATGGGATTCTAGAGACATCATTTTACATTCAGAATGTATTGTGGCCTGGCAGCTGAGTGTGAAGCTGCATAGTTATTAGTTATCCATGTTGCCACAAATCATCACCGACCAAAGAGCTAAACTAAAAATTCTGAAGAATATAGTCAAAGAATATAGTCAGGTTGAGGCACTTGCTGCCTAATACTGGGCTGTTCTGTATCACCAACACTGCTATGGATGGACATGAGACTTGTCTCTGGGTGGTTGTCTTGATGTAATGGCAATGTAAGAAGTTGATTTTTTGGGACCATAAGTTGCCGGGTGGGATGTCCGTTAATTAGAGTTGTTCCTGCACATCCTGTGAATGTTTGGTCAGATAGGGATCTGTGGTGTTTGGAGGCCAAGCCGACGCCTTTGGCTCTTTGTGTTTCTGAGCCATTCTTCTACAGTTTTTGCAGGCTGACAGGGAGATTTGTCATGTTGTGGGAGGTTGATGCCATCAGGGAGCAACATTATTATGGAGGGGTGTGCGTGTTCTGCAGAAATAACAGCATTTTGACCATGACCCTTTTAGTACCCAGGACTTTTTTCAATAAACTAAGACAGGGGTTCAGTACACTGATCACATGGACACTGAGTCAGAGACACTGCACCCTGGGCTGAATTTACTGTGCTCTGATTAAGTAGATTTGGTTAGACTAGTAAAAAATGACTATGAAAATGTGGTCTGCCAAATGTGCATCAAAATGTGCTTTAAGTTGAAATTCTTTGTCAACTAGAAAAGTTTAAGTAGAAGCAGTCTTGGTTACCAGGGAGCTGCTGTTTTGCTGGGCAGCAAGACACAGTAGAAAAACCATGTGGATGTTCATGGGGGTGCCCTGGCAACAAGCATGCACAGAATTTATCCACATTTACACCCAAAAAGACAAGATTTTTTTTTGTTGTTGTTTTGTTCTTGTTGTTCTTTTCTTTGTTTGTCTTTTTTTAAATAAATCCTTGAAGTTGGCAAGAATGACAAGTTATAAGCAAATGCAGCTCAGCAAGTTGCTAACAAATAAAGACGGAAGGAAAGTTTCTTTTTAACTGCTGTCAGATTTAAAATAACTTCTTTCTTACCATTACATTAATCAGTATCACACAGAGCGCGTTCAGAGTGAATACCTGTGCACAGTTCTCTAAATTTCTAATGTTAATGTTAGAAAATGCGTGGGAGGGTTTTTTTTTTTTTCTTTCTTTTTTTTTTTTTACATGAATGAAGAAGTCATATTAAAAATCAGACACTACAGAGGACCAACACTGTCTCCCAAAACAAGTTACTTCTCAATAGGGGTGTCAACATTTACATTTTTTTCTACACGTGTAATCGGGACTACTAGCTGACCTGTACATGGTTACACGTCAGAGATTGATAATCTTTAGGTTGCAGATGGTGACGTCACCTATGCATCCCACCGTACTCCCGCCGTCATATTGAACTCAGTGCAGAATACACGGTAGTAGAGCCAAAGTAAGATTATGGATATATAGCATTTTAATCCCGAGAACTGAAACGATTCAACAGAAATCGTTGCAATCTGGACGGAGTCTCTGCAGAAGCTTTCACACATCTGACATTATCTGACCGGATTTTTCTAACATCTATCAGATACATAATAACCTGTCTTCATACACAGGAGAAAGAAAGCTTTCACAAGCAGGGATGTCTGTCGGCTGGCTGGGCTGACCCGAAAATATCGCATGTCAAGGAAATGTTTTAGCTGAGAGAAGTTAGTCGTGTTCAGGTGATCAACTTTATGTAAACAGCGGCTAACACGAGCGGTTAGATCTTCTGCTAAACACATGCATTTGTTACAGTGCCATATTTTCTGGACTATAAGTCCCTCCTGAGTATAAGTCACATCAGTCAAAAAATGCATCATGAAGAGGAGAAGAACATATATAAGTCACACTGGACTATAAGTCGCATTTATTTTTATTTTTTTTTTATAATAGGGCAATTTTGGGATTTTTCATGTCCAGTTTGTTACTGCTAAAAATTCCCCAATCACTCAGATTCCAAAGTTAATGCCTGCAAATGATCATAACCATCATGATTAAGATGGAGAAACATCCTTGGGTCATGTCAGTCAGCATGAGTTGATACTTAAAAATATGTTCAATTGTATATATTCTGATACATAAGTTGCGCTGGACTAGGACTGGGCGATAATTCAATAACGATATATATCTATCGAAAAAGCGTGCCTGCGATAGATAAAGACAGTCTCAATAGGAGGTTCGATAGAAAAAAAAATGTCTCCCTTCGTTTTTCATTCCAGCCTATCATGTGGCTTACTGCTACAGTCATTACTCCCTCCCAACCAATAACAAATGCAGACCCAGGCACGCGCTGTCTCCAAGTCCCGCCCCCTCTCAAACCACAACACAAGCGCGTGAAGAAGCGTGCGCCGCCGCATGGACAGAGAAGGAAATCTCCCCAGGAAAAGCCGCGTTTCTCCTTCACTAACTGGCGGCCGCTGCAGCTGTTTTTATCATCGCCACCTTCAGAATGCCGAGGATTAAATGATTAAATGATTTCTGAACTGACGCTGCAGCAGCAGTGATGTCATCTCCTGTGCATGTGGACAGCACGGGGGGAGCATGGTCAGCGCAGCGTCGGTGTGCAGGAAAGGTAACAGCTAATAAATTGGCTTTGATTTTACAAGTGGAACAAACATTCCTTTTGATCAAGGTTCTGATCACAGGGCTTTCAGGGGAGCCTTTCTTTTGAGGTCTGTGGCATCTTCACGAGTCACGTGCATGCACATATCGTATTAATGCACGACACAATCAGAATGATAACACATGAACTACTCATGGCATTAAATAAAAATCTGAATTCAGCATCATGTCTCAGAGGGAAGCTGGTCTCCAGCATGTAGATGCTACAGTGGTGAGTTAGAGCCACCAAAACCCACTTTATCCTTATTTATTAAGTTTCTGATTATTTTATGCCTTAAATTTCACTTTCCATCATCCATTGTCCAGAAACAAAGGGTATCACTGGTGCTATTTAAAATATCAAATATATTTTTTCATTTATTGTTGTAACATTGAAAAAAATTCCATTTTGTTTCTGTTCCCCTGTTAAACTAGAAAGCTTTAAGATTTTAGTTTTAGAATTAAGATTTTTATAATTAATTTAGAGTTGTTTGTGTACCTATTTTTTTCTGACACAGCTGTGTAATGTTACATGTCACGTTCAACTTTGACTGAAAATAAATATTTGAAACCCAGTTAGCAACAACTTAAACTAGCTCTCTGAAACTCACTCAATGCAGCATGTCCACTGCACAGATGCAGCCGGCGTCCGGTCAGCTCTCCTGATCACTAAAAGCATCTCTGACCATGCTCTTATTTGCTAATCCATAGAAAGAAATACCTGTCACTTCCAGCTGCACAGTTTATGGATGTATCTGTGATGGCTTGAATAGTCGCTACAGAACCACAGCACAGCGCCGGTGGTCTGCTGCTGTTCGCCGCCACCGTGTCCCCGAGTCAACTTGGCATCTTGCAGTGGCAGGCATCTGCTTAGAAGACTGAATTATAACATCCAAGGAATTTAAAATCCACACTCACCCTTTATCTACCAGCATTTTGTAACAGCACTGATCTTTAGTTTAACTGACTAATACTTTGTCTCTTGGATATTTTCTTTGCTTTACCATATTAGGAAAACCTGTAGATGAACATGGAAATTTATTCAGACTATAAATACTCTCTTAACTTATCCAAGAGTTTTTAATGTGTACAAAAATCCACCTGAACCTACAGAGAAATACTCTAAACTAGCATTTTTTCTTAATGTGGAGAGGAGGCTAAGCTGCACTTTAGTGCAGGATAACCACCTGCAGGTTTTTGATGTTTTCTTGCTGCAACACACCCGATCCACATGACAGTTTGATGTCAAGTTCTGCACAAGGCTCACAATGACTCGGTTATAGATTGACTCGGTTATATTGCAGCAAATAAAGATGTCAAAACCTGCAGGACGGATGTCCACAGCTGGTTTTCCCTCCATTACTGCATGAGGAAAATCTTTTATTAGGCTTTAAATAACAGTGCAAGCTCAGTACAGCAAATATTATATTTTTTAAAAACTGAAAAAGTCTCAATATTTTAATAAATTTAGACCCACTAGCAGTAGTCATCTGATGGAGTTAACATCACTTCAGTACGAACTAAAGATATCAACAAGCTCACCTTTATACTGTGGTTGTTTAGCAGCTACCAGAAGGGCTAAACAACCACAATACCGCTACGGCGCTACGCTTGTTGCTAACATGCTAGCATTAAGCTTTCATATTACAGTGACTAACCTGTTCAAGCGTGTTTAAGGTGGATGTGGAGGATCCAGTGTCTCGAATTTGATACCACAATCGATGCAGTTTGCGGCTCTCATCTTTGTCCCTTTTATTCAGTTTTTAATGTCCAAAGTTACAGCAACTTTGGAACCAAAAAACAAAAACACTTCACGAGTTTGAAACAACGAGTCCATGTCAAGCCTGTGAAGTCTCTTAGAAAAGCAACTTATGTGCGCTCCCTCGGTTTCTTGCACAAACTAACCCGTGGCTGCTGTCTCTAGTTCTTCAATCCACACCCAGCACCAATTTTTTTTTCAAGTCCTTTATCGGTTAGGACGGCTTCATAAACTTAGCCTCCATGATATGATGTACCATAGCAGATGTTTGCAAGCAGCCATTCACTGCCGCCTCTGCTGGATCTCAGCTGCAGCTGAATCAGCATCATCAAACCAACCTGCTCGACTTGCGATTGAGTAGAAATGCATTCTGATGAGCGCCAAAATACGTTGGTCTTATACCATCGGTAGACTAACATGACCATTTATAATGTGGGATTATAGGCAACTTTTTACCACCTTACTTTATCAAGTTGTTACTATGAAGTTTAGTTTTCTTTCCCCCTTGCCACAAAATTGACACATGCCAGAAATCCGGCACGGTGCCGGAAAACTTTAAGCCCTCCTTATTCTTACCCGTTTTTTGGTACCGTTGGTTTGTTTGTCTGTTTGTCTGACTGTCTGTCAGTAACTTTATGGAAAAAGTTCAGGAAGGATTGACCTGAAATTTTCACCAGCCATGTGCCTTAGCCCAAGGACAAACCCATTAAATTTTAGTGGTGATCCGGATGATCTTCTGGATTCAGGGATTTTTTGAAGGATTCTTTATAGGTCAAATTTTGGAATTTTTGTATGTAACTCCATACAAATGGAGTATTTGGTAAAAAATTACAAGAAAGGATCTCAATGAGTTCTATATTGTATCGAAAGTTGATCCAGATCCAGAGAAAATTCTGGATACTATGATCCTGAACACCCAAAAATAAGGGAGTTGTTGGAATTTTCAATATTGAAAGGTAACAAATGAAGATACAGACATGCAACTAACAATAAAATTGTAGCCAAAACTCTGCTGAATTGGGAGCATGTCAACGGAATTGACGCATCTTCAACAGCAACGGAGCTAGATCCAGAAGAAAACTGCCATTATGGAAAAATTGATTTTTGGAAATAACTATTGAAGTAATAGTGATACAAACATGATTCCAGATGCTATTGCTATGTTTTCATGGTCAAGGAATCCAATGATGTAGATTAAATGAATGCAGGAGTATAAGTTTTTGTTTTAAATCACAATATGAGGGGGACACGAGCTGCTTGGCGGAGGTCTGCAATCTCCGAGTGCTTTTCTAGTTTTTGAGATCATTTTAGCACCAAGCCCAAACTGAAAATCTGCAGGATAAATGCAGAAGTGAAGAAATAACCACATCACTGTATCTGCAGCACATCTGCTCTGATTGTCCCTACCAAATAAATGCCGCAACTGTTCTTAAACCAGGAAACACACGTGCATAATACACGACCATGTCTAGACACTGATATGCTTTTAAACATGTGTCCTCCCTTGAGGTTTAATAAAAAAGAGACTTCAAAATGAATGTGTGTGTTCAATCATCAATATTTAAAAAGATACAACTGTAAACACTTTGAAAGGATCCAGCACTTAAGATGTCAAAGCTGAGGAGCAACTGATATAGAAAAAAATAAAAAAAATACAAGTGAACAACACATTAGTGGTTAACGGTGTGCTTGTGTGTGTGCAGAGCGTTATGTGCAGTGAACCATGCTCCAAAATGGGGTGAAACACAACATTTACGGAAGCATCACTGCTCAGACACAAAGTATGCAACATTTCTAAAGTAGGAGCATCTCAAGAGCACAAGATGCTGGTGTGGACACACATATGCACACACAACTACACAGGAACTGCAACCCTAGCACAGCCAGGCACAACCAAGCACCAGAGTGTGCAAACGGTTTTAGACCAATCAGCTCAGGGTCCAGAATCAGAGCAAAAACAGACATTAAAGCATCCATCTCAAACAAAAAAGCTAAGATACAAACACCCTCTCTCTCACACCACACACACACACAGTTATTCAGCAACACTTTCAGTGATTGCTGAATGTTGCCTTTGAAGTTCAGCAGCTGTGTTTGTCTAAAATAAAAGGCATGTTTCTCATGGTGAGAGCAGGATAAGGGAATGACTCTACAGTCTCTAGACTCTGCAGTGTTTGCAGCAGAGGTTGCATGATCAATTTACAGTTTACTGTAAGATAAATGACTGAAAAACATTGTTCTAGATGCAATGCAGAAGAAAAACACTGCAGGTTATCTGTTTATCATGAAAATGACCCAAATAAGATAAAAGAAATCCACAAACTTCATCTGTAAGGACTATGTAGTTGTCAAACTAGACTGTAGGAGCTTGCTGTGCTTTACACAATGTGAGGAAAAAACCTCAATCCCCCCCCCCATCAAATGCCTTCCTGAACAAAGAGTGCAAGCCACAACCCTCATGACCTCACTTCCTGTTCAGTGACTTGCTTCACTGACTCTGACTGGTGGCTCTGTTTCTGCAAAAGATGCACAGAAACAAGCAATCATTAACAAATTAATTACCAAGGCATAAAAAGATGCACCAACTCTGTGAGCGGCATAAGACCCTCAATATGAAATCCTATGCACTTTAGTTTTGTTTTTGTAGACAGAACAGAGTGAGTCATGACCATCAGTATGCAGTAATGCAAGTGAGTGAAGCCAAATTGTACCTTTTTTATGTAGCTTTTTTATGAACTAACAAACCTAGCTTTATTGTAAACTTGTGTAGTTTTTGTTTTTAGAGGCATGATAACTTTCATTTTAACTAAATCTCTCTGTATGCATATTTAGATAATGAAACAGAAAAGGAAGGGGTCTTGTGGCTTCACTGTGTGTAACATAGAAGATCGGGGACATTACATGAATGTGACCCAAAGAGAGATGTAGACCTGCAACACAGAAATAAATATCTCTTACAAATAACTGTCAGACTCTTCTCAGCTGGACAGCCCGGAGCCTGGTTTAGAATTGACAATCATTAGAGCAGTGGTTCTCAAACTGGGGGACCGGGGGGGGGGGGGGGGGGCTCAGGGCTCTGTCAGGGGGGCCCAGCCTGGCCTGTAGTTTTTGCAGTTCTAACAAAAAATGGGCATATTCTTTAAAGTACTAATGAACAAATTTTGCCACTGTTAATGGATAAGTTTAATTTTTTTCAACCTGGACCTTATTTCTGAGAGTTTATATGTGCATTTACTCACTGGTAAAATTTCTGCAGCACTTTGACTCCTTCGAAAGATATTACGTTTGGTGCACATCCATATAATGGTAGAGACGGGGCAGCCTCTCTATAAGGCATTATCTGCAGCAAAACTCTTTCATTTCATCAATGCTTTAAGTAGAATGAACAAACGAGTACCATTGTCCTGTGAGTTCAAATGAACTCTCCGTTAGTTATTGGGAGGTTTTCTCAACACTTTACAGGCCGCACGCGTCCCAACGGGCACTGCAGTACAGCTGATAGATCAGCTCACTACCCAGACGCCACCAAACTGAAAACTTTGAACCTCTGAACCCAGAGGGGAATACTACTCGTTTGTTCGTTCATTCTACTTAAAGGAATAGTACACCCACAGAATGATTTAATTTTATTTTCCAATTACCCTCATGGTGAGCAAGACTCTGGAGCACTTTTTTAATGTCTCAAATGCAGCCGGTGATCAGGAAGGCTTTTATTTTTCCCCCCCAACTTTCATATAATGGAGTTCACCAGGGCCTGAGCCAAAAAGGTCCATAAAAGTCCACAAAAACTTGTCAATATTCCTCTATACTGCTCGTCCAATGTAATCCAAATGTCCTGGGTGGGCAGCGTCCATGAATTACTCGAAAATACGTCATTTAGTATATTTTTAGAGCCTAAACAGTAGTACATCTCATCTCTGGCGAGCACGCTGATGCGCATTCACAAAACTACGGAAGCCGCAGCAGACGAGATCGCGCACTTTCTTTTTCTTTCTTTCTTTGTAGGGGCCCCCCCCCCCCGGGGGGGGGGGGGGAGGATATTTAGGGAGAGGGGGGGGGGGGGGGGAAAAGGAGGGGGAAAAAAAGAAAATAAAGCGGATTAAACCAAAAACAAAAAAAGGGGAAAGGAAGAAAAAAAAAAAAAAGCCGGGGGGGTGGAGCGAAAGGAAAATTAGAAAAAAAATTTTTTATTAAAAAAAAAAAAAAAAAAACCAAAAAAAGAAGAGGAGGAACGCAAAAAAGGAGAAAAAAAAGAGGGGAAAAGACCGAAGGGGGGGGGGGGAGGGGGTGTTTTTTTTTAAATCAATATCCAACCCCTCTTGTGTTTGTCCCAGTTTGTCTGCAGCTCTGGCGCTCTTAGCACAATGTAAACAGCTAATTTCTTCTCCTACGCTTGGATTATCGGCAGAGTAGGCTCTAAACACCGAGGCTTCCGTAGTTTCGTGAACGCGCATATGCGCCCTTTGTGAAAGTAAGATGTATTTCTGATATTTAAAAAGTGCTCCAGACTCTTGCTCACCATGAGGGTAAGTGGAAAAAATAAAGTTACATCATTCTGTGGGTGTACTATTCCTTTAAAGTATTGGTGAAATGAAGGAGTTTTGCTACAGACAATGCCTTATAGAGAGGCTTCCCCATCTCTCCCATTATACTGGATGTACGCTGGAGAGCGACTCAATGTAATATCTCTCGAAAAAGTTAAAGTGATACAGTAATTTTATCTGTGAGTGAATGCACATATAAACTCCTAGACATAAGGTCCAGGTTGAAAAAAAAAGAAAACTGCATCTTTAAATAGCAGATACGTACAAGGGAACAATTTCTTTAAATCAGTTGGATTGAAATTATATGCTAAATATTTATCAGTGCACAGTACAGAAAGTTTGTGCATGAAATGAGCTCATAGGGAGCTTATTACTTCCTGCAGAAGTGAATGATTGTCCATGGCATAAGAAGTCTAACTTCATATGAAAACAGATGTGTCAGTACACTGAGAAATCAACCAAGACAACCAATTAATCAAACTGAAGCCATTTCAGAACAGTTACTGTCATGAAACAATACTAATTAATATGCAAAATTTCCCACGATAACCTTGTGAAACCTTTAAACTGGGCAGAGGCCGTTTGCACATTAAGAGCTTTGCAGACAAATCTGCACAAACAGCACAGATTGACTAAAACTGAACGGTGCTAAAGAGGCTAAAACCCTGCTCATCCAAAAAGCTGATATTTGCAGTTTTATCCTCTCAGGGAGTCCATCAGCAGGGGGATCCACCAAATGTCCACAGCAGGGATGCCATGGTCGATTATAATTGAGTAATAATCACAATATTAAGATTAAATGCACTGATTTCCCAATACTTTAAATCTGTAAAATCACAACACGTTCTATAGGTTTTTAATTTTATCTATTTTTATCTTTTGATGCCCACATAACAAAATAGTAAGCAGTGATGTTGATAGGTTTTCAATGTAGTAAGTCCCCAGGACCCACAGGTGGAGATTTTCATGGGGTCCCTGAGAAATTCAATGGGTCCCCGATTAAAAAAAAAAAAAGTATTTCTTTCCATGATCTTACATTCTTTTTTTTTTTTGTAGTGTTTAACTCCATTGATGATGGTATGACATGGTAATAATTAACAGATATATTTGTGTTTGTGTATCAAATTAAACAAATAAAATTCAAAATAAGAAAAGTTTCACACAAAACAACTGTCACAGTGCCACGATAACATAAAATTCAAAGGCCTCTAGGTGGATTATCAGAGGTGCTTTGCCCTCTGGAAAGGACATAAAATTCTTGTCCCTGTCAGGTAGTGGGGAAGTCATGAAGCCAGTTAAAGGCAAGACTTTCTCCTCCAATTCCATTAAAGTTCTTTTAAACACAGCAAGCCTGTGTGGAATGGACTACCATGACCAAACTGTGCTCTTGCTGAAATTATCTATAATGTACATGAGGGTGGGGCATGTCATCAGAATGCCCCCCACTCATCTGCCTCGCAGAGTGCAATATGGCCAACTTCAACAAGGTCAACATTCTACAAAAGGCCAGAGGAAACGTTTCAGAGACCAACGGTAAAAAAGGAAGAGGGGGGGGGAGAGAAAAAAGGAAAAAAAAAAAAGGGGAAAAAAAAAAAGAGGAAAAAAAAAAAAAAAAGAAAAAAAAAAAAGAAGAAAAAAAAAAAGAAAATCAAAAAAGAAGAGAAAAAAAAAAAAAAACAAACAAGGGGGGGGGGGGGGAAAAGAAAAGAAGAAAGGAACAAAAAAAAACCACAGAAAAGGGAGGGGGGGGGGGGGGGGGGAGGGGGGAAGGCGAAAGGAAGAAAGGGAAAAGGAAAACAAAAAAACAAAAAAAAGAAAAAAAAAAGGGAAGGGGAAGGAGGAAACAATAAAAAAAAACCGGGGAAAAAAGAAGGGAAACAAAAAAAGGCCTTAAGGCAGCTCTTCAGAGGTGCAAAATTAAACCTGCAGAGGTTGAAAACAAGGCAGCTGACCGTAACACCTATGCAACATCTATGTTTTGACAGGATCCAAGCACTGAAGAAGGAAAGGACAATGAGGAGACAGCAGAGAAGGAACAGGAGACATACATCCATGGCTGCCGGCAGCAGTAACGTTAGTACCATCTTAGGACTGGGCGATAAACCATAAATTTACTGACACTGATATTTACAGCGATAACCCATGTCATTATTTCCCATGTCGGTATGTTCAGGGCTGCTGCCCCTTTCAGAAAGTTGGCAGTGGAATTGCCACACGGGACGTTCTTGTTCTCTCAAACTTGCCAGTTTGTTGTAACGTGACCTTCCTGCACTGGAGCTTTGTGTTTTTCATCATCTTTTGCATGTTTTCTGTACAACGAATATCTGTAAATGACCAGTGACGTTTATTTGATATCAGTGTAAAGTGATAAACGTTTGAAGGAACGTTGTTTGTGTTAAACATTTTGACAACTATGCGTAGTGATGCTAATTGCATTAGCCTGTCTATAGGCTTTTCAATGTTAAGTTAGCATTCATGCTAATCGGTAGTCATGTGTGCATTTAATGAGAGACTCAGCACTGGTTTTCATGGACACAAAGTAATATTTGCTCATATGTAAATAAGATTAACTCATTTGAGTTAATCAGTTTAATAATTGATAATTCATTCATTAATTTGTAAAATTGTATGTTTGTGTTTCAGTTTCACAGTCCTTCTCATATGTCCAAAACATCTACTGGGTGTTTATTGAGGAATCTGTTAATCTATCTGCCAAACAAGAAGTCACATGAAGTTCCTGTTAAGGCAGAATATCTGTTTTAATAAAAATGAAAATAAAAGTAGTTTTTATCTGTTTTGGCTGGTTTATAGGTAGGTTTATCGTCCATTTATCGTTAACGAGGTGAACTGCTCAATATATCGTGATATTTATTTTTGGCCATTATCGCCCAGCCCTATGCTCGCAAAATGCAACCATTTGGTCGCAGTCTGGAGCCCTGATTTTTTTGTCCGGCCGTTGGTCGGACAAAACAAAACAGTAATACATTTATGTCTTTGTTTCCACAATTACTTTTATTTAATGAGCTGGGAAACTACTTAAAATACTCAAAAAGATGGGAAAACATTTTGAAATTGGATTAATTATTGCTTTTTTGTTTGTTAGTTCTCAGACATATTCAATTGGGAAATATTCCCCTAATTTTGATGAAACCACAAAACAAGCACCATCAAACCCTCACTTTCAAATCAACAAAGATAAACTCAACATGTTCATATCAGCAATGGCCAAAATGTGAACTTTAAGGGCTTCTTAGTCATCTTGATTGCTGTCCTGAGATTTGCCTGTCTCAGTATTAAGACTGCAGATTAGCAGGCAGTGCCTGGTTGCTTGCTGTAATCAGAGTGCTGATCTAGTGTAATCTCTTTTCAATAGTAAGCAAGCATACTGGTTTTAGGCGCAGCTCACAGAAGACATCTTACACAGCAGGAGGTCTAGGGAATAGATTTTTTTCCAATTCGTAAGAAGGAACAGACGAGTAAAAGGACTTTTAAGGCATGCTTGTGTGTTGTTGCTGACTTTCTTTAATGACCAGTTCAACTAAACGCCATGCCTTACACATGCAGTGAGGCCGGTGTCTTTCAGTGAACCTCCAGGGCTATTTCTGTTTCAATATTTTATGAGAAACAGCCAAATCATCATGATGGAATAATTAAACATCAGTTAGAGTACAAAACTACAGAGAATATATTATGGAGTCAGCTCATCAGCAGAGGGAAGAAGGAACAGTGGAGGAGAGCAGTGGAGCTCCTCAGAGATCAGAAACGGCTCACTCAGACACTCAAAGGAATCTAGTTTTGCCATTACAAAATACTGAATAAAGCCTACTGATTTATGACTTCAAATACCACAGAGGAGTGTCTGTGTGCACTAATTCATGCACAAAACAATAATGGAGAGAAGGTATTTTAATATTAGGTTTTGCAATATATGAAAAACATCTGGTACATTTTAACATTGAGCCAGTCTAAAAACACAGCTCGGCTGTTTATTTGCTGACATTACTCAGAGAAAAATTCAGCATGAGAACATTATTAATTTCATTTTTCTTACATATTCATTCATTTGTGAATGTAAGTAGCCCTCGGGCCCTATAAAATTTGCGTGCCTTGACATCAAATTTCACTTTTCTGGGGTTTTGGGGGGTATAATATGATCTGTTGTGCACTGATGAGGCCATGTGAATGTCCAGAGTGAGTATCAAAGTCCCTGTTTATGGTCTGTCAGCTTTGTTTCTTTGTTCAAAAACGTTTGAATCAGACAGCAGCTTATCATTCTATGTTTTTTGTTTTTTCATCTCCCTGCTCTGTTTAAATCTAAACATTTAACATTCCTGTATATAGGTGAGCATTTAAAGAAATAACTGCTGGCATTACCTGAAAGCAAAACCTGATGGCACAAACAAAAGAAACCTCTAAATCGCCATGTTAAAAACGGTACAGCTGAATACTTGGCTCGACTTGTTTGATATTAGAAAACTTGCAGAGATTCTCTCTTAGGAAGCATGCTGTAGATGCAGTAAACATCCTGCTTTCAACACTACACCTCTGCATCCCATCTCAAAGGAGGCTGAAATTGCTGAGCATGTGTGTGGCGATCAGGGTTTAGAAAAAGACTGATGGTTTGCTTGGTCATTTTTCGCAATGAGAGTTCCACATATCAACATCTCATGTCAACTTATAACAAACTGTATCCTGTATAAAACCTCCCCTCCTAAGGATAAAACCAAAGGTGCATGATTACAGCAGAAAGTATCTTTATGTAATCATACATCACAACTGGTTTCATGTTCCTGATGCAAACCTGCAGGTCATTTTCAGCATGTATGCAATTATGCACATCCACAGTATGTACAGTAGATGAGCGAGCGCAGGTGCAGATTGCAGCGTCTCAAACATGAGCTGACAGCTGGGGCAGATGCTGAAAAGAACAGCAAGGAAGGCACTCAGACCAGCTCTGCACATCAAACATTTAATAAGCCAACATAGCCAGGCAGGGATCCCCACCTGTCTTTGCGAAGTGTACACCGGCTACAGAGAGCTGAGGATGTTCTGAGCGAGCTGGAGTGCGAATGTGGGGCAGCACACAGGGAAGCAACAGCATCACTCATGGTACCAAGGGAGGAGGACAAGTCTTTGATGGTCTGCCTTGTCACACCGATGCACTGTCATCATAAACAGTTCATCTTTAACGTCATTTATCTTTTAATCAAATGCTCAAACCTTAGCTGATTCAAGCAGCTCAGGAAGATTTCAAAAAGGTTGTGATCTTGTGCATCAATACAACAAAGAGTTCAGAATTAAGTCATATTGCATATGGGTCTTTTTTAAGTGATGCTAAACCTTATTTATTGCCTTTAAAGGTGCATTGCGCAAGTTTAAATGTTAAATACTATTCTTTTCTTTCCTGCATGTTGTCTCATGTGTAGAATGAGCTGAGCTCTCTTCACTGCGGTGGTCTCTAATACTGTTTCTGAATGCTCAATGCGAGAGTTTTGGGTACAAAGCCTCAAGGAGGCGTTTGTGGGGAGACAAGCTGCGCGTTCTCATTCATCTGGCTGCACCGGTGTTGTATATTCTGCCACCACAGGTCCACACATGTTGAGACAACACTGACTGCTGCTAAAAGATGGAGAACAGGTACCTCTCAAACCCCAACTCAGACTCCAGTAAGACAAAGAAGAAAAGTTTTGCCTTGTGAGACAAAAAGAACCAAACTGGAGTCTGACCACACCGGCATCGGAGTAAGATGGAAGAAAACAACCGAGCAGCTATTTTTCTTTCTTTTTTTAATTGGAGGGAGGTCAGATCAAGTCTGGGAATGAAACAGACCTGCTGTTGGCTTTTTTCTTACTAACAAGGTAAATGTGATGTATGACTGAAATAAGGATGCATAATGTTGCAATGCTAAGTTTTTAGCATGTAAATGTAGCAATACGACAGCCATATGACTGTCCCCGGGGAAAAGAAACCCTCCGGCCACTTGTTAAAGTTGCGCTGTACTCCTTTAAGTCACCACCATGGTTCCAACCCTCCAGCCAAGCTCATTCTAAAAAAGTCCCATGAGTATGACTTGAGGTGGCCACGACATACATTAGATTATTTTCTGTTTTCAGGTACTTTTCAAACAGCCAGGAGGAGAGCTTGGGGTTTGTGGCTCCACGAATAACAGGGGCCTTAAGGTCAACTTTCATTTTAAACATATGTAGAAGCTCTTGTAGTGTACAAGGTCCACCCTGAACATTACCAATGTAAAAATGTACAAATACTAGTCCGATGGGGCTTTCCTGCCACTCTGGCTGAAAATAGCACCCCCAGCAACAGTCCAGAAGCAAAGTAGAACTGGGCGAATGCTCCCAACTCTACTGATAAAAAACACAGGATCACAGCAGGAGGAGGCAACTCTAAATATGACATTCATCACAGCTTTAATGAACATCTAAGTTCCCGTCGTAAAGACTAGTCAGTCTGGAGGAGAACTAACCTCGGTATTCCTAGAACCCTGGTACCCCCAGTGCAGGAAGATGAGACTGAATCCTATAAGGCCATGACAAGTGGGTGTTATCTTATGGGTTGAATTTTCCACATGTTGCTCCCCAAGAGCACCTGCAAACGCCCATCTGCTGTAGCTTTCCTCTGCCATATCAGAGCATTCATCAAAATATTGAACAGCCTGAAATGTCACGGTTTCATTTTTCATGTTGTCAGGGGGTTGACACAGGAAAGAGCTTATTAGCTTTTGAGGAGAAAGTAGACATTATAAAGCAGAATACTGAAAGGGGTTGTTTTTTTCTCAGAAAATCAGTTGTTGTTAGATTTTTCAGCCAGTTAGCGTTTAACCAGCATGTAGCATCAGCTACAAGATCTCAGGGTTGTTAGATTTTTAGAAGAATGCACATCTAGCGATCTGCCTTAAAAATATGTCAATGTGTGGAAGCTGAAAGCCAGTGCTTCAGCAATAATATAAACCCCACAAAAAACTCCTATTGATATTTTGAGATTACTACCTTCTCTGAGGGTAAACCCTTCTCATATTTAAAGGGACTAGAATAGGGCTGGGCGATAATGGCCAAAAATAAATATCACAATATATTGAGCAGTTCACCTTGGTAACGATAAATGGACGATAAACCTACCTATAAACCAGCCAAAACAGGCAAAAACTACTTTTATTTTCATCTTATTAAAACAGATATACTGCCTTAACAGGAACTTCATGGGACTTCTTGTTTGGCAGATAGTTTAACAGGTTCCTTAATAAACACCCAGTAGATGTTTTGGACATTTGACAAAGACTGTGAAACTGAAATACAAACATACAAATATACAAATGAATGAATAAATTATTAATTATTAATTTGATTAACTCAAATGAGTTAGATTCTTATTTACATATGAGCAAAAATTACTTTGTGTCCATGAAAACCAGTGCTGAGTCTCTTATTGAATGCGCTCACAACTACCGATTAGCATAAATGCTAACTTAACAACGAAAAACCCATAGACAGGCTAACGCAATTAGCATCACTACAGTTGTCAAAAACGTTCAACACAAACAACGTTCCTTCAAACGTTTATCACTTTACACTGATATCAAATAAATGTCACTGGTCATTTACAGATATTCGTTGTACAGAAAACATGTAAAAGATGATGAAAAACACAAAGCTTCAGTGCAGGAAGGCCACGTTACAAAAAAACTACGGGAAGTTTGAGAGAACAAAAACGTCCCGTGCAGCAATTCACTGCCAGCTTTCTTAAAAGGGCAGCAGCTCTGAAAACACCGACATGGGAAAAATTACGCCGGTTATCGCTGTAAATGTCAGTGTTGGGAAATTTACAGTTTATCGCCCAGCCCTAGACTAGAGTAAAGATTAAGAAATGAGACTCGCGAGTCTCATTTCTCATGACTGGTGATGCAGATGACTGCAGCCACCAGCCAAGCCGGCACAGGAACGTGCACAAACTGAAGCTACAACGTTGTTTACTACGCTGATAAAGTAATTTTCTTCGTGGTGCCATTTTCTAGTGGTCTCTCAGTTGATCTGGATCATTTGCTGAAGGCAGAAGAATCCATAACTATCCCTTGCAGTGTTTGGATTCACCGCGACCGTCTCCTTCCTGTATCAAAAATATCGGGGACACAAATGCAGCATCCATTGATGTCACATCCGCAGGACTGCATGGGAAATTCGGCCACCAACACGCAGCACATTATGCAGCATACAGCCTGTTAAAGGCAACAGAGAGAGACGTGGGTGGGATCGTTCTTTTCGTCTGTTAATGCTTCATCACCCATTAGCATTAAAAAACTGGACATACATGTTTATTCTTTCACAATTCCTGCCTCTAGTCCCTTTAAACTTTAATGTGTGCCTTTCTGGTTTTACATTTCTTTAAAACAATACTGTATAATTTTCTGAACTTAAAATTGTTGCTGATGATTCATTTTGTTGGCAAACTAATATTCACCATGTACATTCCCAGAGTCACCATTGCCTTCTGTTATCCTGTGGTTAAAAAAAAAACAAAACACTGAGCAACTTTTTTTTTTTCCAATCTAGAGCATCTGTGACTGCTGCGTTTTGCTTCATGCCACTGCAGCACATATCAGCAATAGATATCAACACACTGAATGATTTGGAGGTTCATGGTTGGTTCAGTGAAGAAATGCAAGAGGATGCTACCAGAGAAAGCGGAGGCTGGAGGGAGCTTACTGCAGAGATGGGATGCAAGACGGATGCTTAATTTAAATTCACTAGGGGGTGGGGCAGGGGCACCAAAAATCAGTCGTGTCGCTTTAAAAGAATGTTTGAAAATCTAAACACTGAAGTTTGAATTGTTTGACAAGAATCACTGTACAACACTGTCAATGCATATGGTATACATTACTAATAAAAGTACCACTTAAAAAAGAAAAACCCTTTCAATACTACGGCAGCTATCGTTAAAATACCATTTTAAACCCTTTTAAGATATAATGCAAGAACTTTTGTTGCTTAAAATATTGCGTATTTGTCGGGTTTGGTGTTTGGAGAGGGTCATTTGTGGGTACTTTTCCTGACATTTTTAAATATTTTGTAGAGAAAATTTATTTTAAAAAAGAAAAGAAAAAACATTAGTTAACAGATCTACTATATGAAGGAAGCCTAAAAATAAGCCTGCTCCTGCTGTGATAAAACTGTAATAAAGCTGTGATTGAATGCGTGTAAAGTTTACGAGGCACTGCTCCTCCCATGAAGTTATAGGTTTCCGAATCTGAAATATTCCGCTTTTAACTTTAAAAAACAGCAAATACATCTCAGCGGATCCGACTTACAATAATCGTTTAAATGGTGGCATACTTCCAAAAATCCTGATAAATTCATAAGTGTTCATAGATAACGCCATGTGTAACATTTTTCATTGGCGTAATGGCAACATCACGGTGGAGATGTTAAAGCCGCTCTGCTAATCTCAAAGCGTGTCTCTGAATTTGCAGGCGCCAGCAGCGGAAACGACGGCTCTCCCCGGTTTAATTTCACGTTGGAAAACCGTTTACTGACCCAAGAAAGACGATAAAAGTGTGCTAGCAGAAACTGCACTAACAAGCCGGACATGCCTCTTCTCCAGCCTGTTCTTTGCTGTTTTTCCTCAACTGAGAAAAAACCCCGCTTCTTCCCCCAGTTACAACCGGTCCCGATCTCACCCCCTCCCCGTAAACTGGCAACATGTTTCATTTAGTGTGCTCACCTCAGTCCTGGTCAAGATGTTCACATGGGGGCGAGAGGGAGACAGAGAGAGGACGGTGATATCCAAAAGGTTTAAACTTGTCCCGTTAGCAGCGACAGCAGGGCTGACAAGAAAAGCTTGGTGTGTGAGTGCGTGTGTGTGTGTCTGTGTGTATCAGTCGGTGTGTGAGTGTGAGTCTGCAGAGTTCCTCTCTCTCCTCGCTCCAGTCACTCCTTGAGGGCGGGGCTGAGAGAGAGGAGGAGACTGAGACGCGCGTGCAGCCACAGAGGACAGCAGGGGTGCACACAGGGGTTCCCCAGATCGTAAGAGGGCCCCACAGAGATGAAGTGAGCCCCTCAAAATATCAGATTTGGCTACTTATATGATTATATACTCACAGTCACTATGAAGATTAGCCTTAATAATCAAATCTAGAAATCAAAGGCTGCTCAATGCATTCATGCCGACTCAGTAAAACAGGCAATATGGAGCATGTTACACTAACCCGGTCCATCTTACCATCTGAGGCAGACGTGACAGCGTGGCAGTGGGTTTTTTATGGTAAAAATAAGCATTTCTGGTGGCCCTGTTTGCTGTGTAATGCAGGTAAGACACTGACCACTCAGTACGACATCCACCCCACTTCAGATAAACCAAAATATTCCTTTAGTGTTTGTTCACAAAATTGTTTCTCACAGGGGACTTTAAAAAATGCAAAGAGTCTGAAAAAAGTCTAGAAGTGTATTTGGCAGAAGGAAGCATTCCTGCTGAAACAGTGAATTGATCTGTTTTTTCTTTTTCGTTTATCAAAGAGGGGAGGAGCGATGTAACATCTCCATGTTGGACAAGGGACTGAACCATAGCACTGCATGCAGCTGTACATTAGTAGATGTGTATAGATGGGTTTCCCGTTTACAAATGCTGCGTTCCATTTCAACTCGGAAGTCGGAAAATCCAAGTTCCGAGTAGGAAGTTTCAACTGGAACGGCCCCCTGAAGTCGGATTTCCCACTCGGAAAGTCGGACTCTCGCAGCTCCGAGTTCAAATTTAAAGATGGCCGCGCCCTGTGTTAGCAGTTTTAGAAGCTCCTGTAATGTTGCATTTATTTACACTTCTTACTTATATTTTGTTGCATAAATCAGTCGTACACGTAGCACTGGTTTATATAGATGTAGGGGGAAGCTGCTGTGGTGTAATTCACATTTTTCATGTGGTATATGTGAACTTCAACGCCAGCTGTGCCAACAACGGCTAATAACAATGGCCTTAGCAAACACGTTGTTTTGCTAGGCTGCTAACTGGTTTTCCGACCAGTGAGCTGAAACGCAAGTTGGTCGGGTTTGACGTCACCCCCCAGTTCCCAGTTCCGAGGAAAATGGAACGCAGCATTAGCCGTTGTTGGCACAGCTGGTGTTGTAGTTCACATATACGACATGAAAAATGTGAATTACACTACAGCAGCTTCCCCGTACATCTGTATAAAACAATACTACGTGTACGATTGATTTATGCAACAAAACATAAGTAAGAAGTGTAAATAAATGTAACATTACAGAAGCTTCTAAAACTGCTAACACTGGGCGCGGCCATCTTTAAATCTAAACTCGGAGCTGCAAGAGTCCGACTTTCCGAGTGGGAAATCCGACTTCAGGGGGCCGTTCCAGTTGAAACTTCCTACTCGGAACTGGGAATTTCCGACTTCCGAGTTCAAATGGAACGCAGCATAAGTCTCGCTGCTTGTGTAATTTTCTGCTTTATTATGTATGAAATCCTGGAAAAAAGTAGACAGACTAGCTAACTGCTAACAAGGCTAACAGTATAAACTCAAACGCCATCTGATTTACGACCAAAGTTTACGACCCACGTACTTCGTATTAAATCTCCGGGATGCATTGTTATGCAGCGGGAATGTTCGTAAACGGCTCCACAATCAGTTTTTTCTTCTTTTTATTTTCCGTGTCCGAGCAGAGGACGGCTGTCACACACAGCTACAGATACAGCTACAATGTCGTGATGGAGCCGTGAGCCGTGAACTGATAAATAACTGATCGTGGCCAGTGTCTTCTCATAGTTCAGTAATGCTCTTCCTGCGTTTTCTTGCCCCCTGGTTGCGCGCACATCCTATCTGTGATGTTGCTCAGAAACCCATCTATTGTAAAAGAAAATAAAAAATACAATACAAGTTGGATTCTAAATATATTAAGCTGTAACAAAATAATGACTAGTGAATACAGGTCAGTTTATCACGTTAAGCTAGTTAACAAGGATACTGATGTAGATCTAGTTAGTTAATGCTAGGAATAAACCCAGTTCTCTTTCATTTCTGTGGAGAGCTTGGAGAAAGCTCTTTATTGCTTTCCATTTATTTAAAAGAAATCTTTATTACCACATTATATGGAGCCGGTCAGGCCCTGACCTGCTCTTCCTGTTGACCTGCTGATGATAAATAAAATGTATTATTATTCCTGTTATTATTATTAATAATGGGAAAAATACAACCATTTTATACATCCAAACTCGTAATAATTGTGAAACTACATTTTTCCTCTATATACATATCAAAACTGATGATTGTTGCACCCCAAATTGTCCCACTGTTCATGTCATGCATCATATATTTTTGTCAATTTATGGAATGACAAGTTCCATATATTAACTAAGAAATCATGTTATTACTTACATTAAACCAATGTTTGGGTCATAAGTTATACAGTATGGTTTTGGTTAGTTATTAAAATATTATAAACATCATGTAAAATTGTGACTTAAACAGACACTACATGACAGGAAAATGTCCTCTTCCTGGATTATAGGATTCAAGATCCCACTTCCTTGACTTAACACAAACCAGATGTCCAGGTGAAATATGTTACTTGAAAAGTTGCAGATTTTTGTGTCAATTTGCATGGAAGCGAGGTCTTGGCTGTCATGACTTTTTACTGAGACTTGAGTTATCTGACCTGCATCTGTAACCATATTTGTGTAGTGCTCAGTCACATAAAAATGCTGCATTATGTGCTGTCCTAAACCTAAATGACCAGCCCTGGTCACTGAGCAGTCTGGTAAAGGTCTTAGTTTGATATCTTACAGCCAGAGAGACAGATTTATGCCTCCACGTTTTTACTTGCTTTAATGGATGTTTGTACATAAGCAAATTGCTACCATCTCGGGGGGGGGGGACATATAATCTTATAACTGGAAAAGTTTACAACTCTTTCAGCGTATTAATGTGATCATCTTTGAATTTGGAAAGTATGCAAAAGGAAGATCAGAGAAATGGATAATTTACAAGACTAAATTAAGTTCTTCTTCAGACTTGGGCTGAGAATGACAAGATGATGATATATTCAAGTCTATTGATTAGGAATCAATAGTCACAGCTCTTTCATAGATCCTGTCTGACTCCTCTTATATAATATTCAGGATTTGTTATAGATTTTACAATCAAAATAAAACACAATGACATTTTAAGCTTCCAAAGGCTTTGTGAAATCCAGATCGCTGTAGCAGCTGAAACTACCAACAACACATTAGCAATGAGTGAAACAGGCCAGAGTTTCATTTGTATTTTTTTTTTTCTATGAAATGTTTTTTGTTGTTGTTTTTTTAGGTCTTTCAGAGGAGGCTCCCAATGAGTGTCCCAGATTTGAGTCTGAGTTGTCCCACATTAAGAAAATTACATCATCTTTTGGCAAAAGGAGCAATTTCATATTTGCCTTTTTGCTTTTTCTTCTCTGAAATCTTCATTCTCTTTGGTCATATAAACTGAACACACTTCGAAGATATCAGAATAATCTTTAGAGCACATAAAGTATATTGACTGAAAGAAAAAAAAACTTAAATTTTTATCATTTCATTTAACTGGTTGATTTAAAATGAAATGACATATTTCATTTGAAATAACATATTTTTAAGGCAGATAGTTAGATCCTAATGAATGATCACATTTCACTCTATGATCTAATGCAGTCCTAACAGTATTTCTATAATCTGTCTGAAAATCTTAGCCCGTCTTTTTCATGTTTTCTTTTCTATGTTTGCATCTTCTTTTAATTATTTTCAGAACCATTTTTTAACATGGTCAGATTCCTGGTAAAATTGAAGTTCTACATTAAATTTATTGAATAAGTATTTTTGTACCTTTCATAGAGCTTACTGTACAGTATAAGAAGCATTCCTCTTGTTAAAACATTTTCCATATGCTTTACATGTATTGTCTTGCTGTAATATTCCTTTTTTTTCATTTTCATGAGGTGTCATAAACAAACAATGCACCATAGGAGAGTTAATGCCAATGAAAAATTCCCTTGATGTCCAGAATTCTCTGTTGTGATTTCCCCATTCATTCCCATATCTTTTTAACTCTGCTTTCTTGCATCTCTTTATGTTGTTAACTTTCCCTCCTCTTTCATGTCATACGTCTGCTGTCTCACTTTTTTCTCTGGTCTGACTTCAAGCAATCAACCGCCCACTGCATGAAGTCAGTCGTGCCGTTTTCTTTTGGCTTATAGATCAAATGGCTTGAAAATGTACTGTTTTTATGTTTCTTTTGGGTTTTAAAAGAAAGAATAGTGAAGATTAAGATTTATCCAAACCTACATGGCCCTGTGTGAAAAAGTGATTGCCCCCTAAACCCAATAACTGGTTGGGCCACCCTTAGCAGCAACAACTGCAATCAAGCATTTGCAATAACTGGCAAATAGTCTTCTACAGCGCTGTGGAGTAATTTTGTTCCACTCATCTTTGCAGAATTGTTGTAATTCAGCCACATTGGAGGTTTTACAGCATGAACCGCCTTTTTAAGGTCATGCCACAGCATCTCAATCAGATTAAGGTCGGGACTTTGACTAGGCCACTCCAAAGTCTTCATTTTGTTTTTTTTAAGCCATTCAGAGGTGGACTTGCTGGTGTGTTTTGAATCATTGTCCTGCTGCAGAACCCAAGTGTGCTTCAGCTTGAGGTCATGAACAGATGGCCGGACATTCTCCTTCAGGATTTTTTGGTAGACAGCAGAATTCATGGTTCCATTTATCACAGCAAGTCTTCCAGGTCCTGAAGCAGTAAAACAGCCCCAGACCATCACACTAAAACCACCATATTTGACTGTTGGTATGATGTTCCTTTTCTGAAATGCTGTGTTACTTTTACGCCAGATGTAATGGGACCTACACCTTCCAAAAAGTTCAACTTTTGTCTCGTTAGTCCACAGAGTATTTTCCCAAAAGTCTTGGGGATCATCAAGATGCTTTCTGGCAAAACTGAGACGAGCCTTTATGTTCTTTTTGCTCAGCAGTGGTTTTGGTCTTGGAACTCTGCCATGCAGGCCATTTTTGCCCAGTCTCTTTCCTGGTGGTGGATTCGTGAACACTGACCTTAATTGAAGCAAGTGAGGCCTGCAGTTCTTTGGATGTTGTTCTGGGGTCTTTTGTGACCTCTTTGATGAGTCATCGCTTTACTCTTGGGGTAATAATGGTCGGTCAGCCGCTCCTGGGAAGTTTCAACACTGTTCCATGTTTTCACCATTTGTGGATAATGGCTCTCACTGTGGTTCACTGGAGTCCCAAGGTTTTAGAAATGGCTTTGTAACCTTTTCCAGACTGATCGATCTCAATTGCTTTGTTTCTCATTTTTTTACTGAATTTTTTTTGGGATCGCAACTTGATGTCTTGCATTTGTCCCTGTTTCACAGAGAGCCTCGGAGGTTTGGATTTTTCCCCCACTTATTAATAAAAGTCTTCATTTATAAACTGCATTTTGTGTTTACTTGCACTACTCCCTCTTAAGTTTTATTCGAAATATTATTATAAAAAAAAAAAAAGTCCAGTTAGTTTATTCAATAGTTTGATGTTTTCATGTGATAGACATGAATCTTCTACTTGCCATTCACAAGAGAGGAGATTTCTGTTGCCGGCTTTTAGAACAGGGACTGGACAGAGAACACTGCACTACAGAGGAATGCCAGCATGGAATTTCTTACCACTTTTTCTAGTTAATGAAAGAAATAAATACATCTTTAAGATTAAGCTGAAAGTGTATTTATTTACTAAGGGAGTTGTATAATTTATTCAGTAAATTGCAGTGTGAAATCATTGTATGTTTTAATTCCGGAAAGTAAATAAGCATGATTAATTTAACCTATGAGTTATTTGAAGAACCAACATAATTAAATTAGGGATTGATTTTCACTTCCTCTTTTATGGAATGTTTTATTTTGTTTTTGTTTTGTTTGTGTAATATGCTGTATGAATGCATGCATGTTTAAAAAAAGGATATGAAAATAGTGTTCTTGACCACAGGAAGAACAGCACTCATTTATGTTTGAGATAGCTGATGGTGGATCAATAAACAAATCAAATCAAATCTTTGTCTAATATTTAAATTTGTTTGATCTGAAACATCTAAGTGTGACAAACATGCAAAAAAAAAGAAGAAAGAAATCAGGAAGGGGGCAAACACTTTTTCACACAACTGTATCATTTTTTTTTGTTATACTGGTAAGATCCCTGAAGGGAAATTAGGTCTCTGCATTTTACCCATCTCTGTACTGTTAGTATCAGAAAGCAGTGGGTTGCTACTTAAAGCGCCCGGGGAGCAGTTGGTGGGGTTGAGGACTTTGCTCAGGGGTCCACAGTGGTTCACCGAGGGGTCGTGTCGGGGAATCAAACCCAGGTCCTCTGCGCCAAGGCCCACGACGCAACCCCTAGGCTACCCACTCCCCTACTAATAATAATTTGACTGCATTGATAAATAACAATTTGATCATTTGACTACATTATCTGATGAATTAGTGTTTACAGTACATGCATTCATGAAAAATGATGTCCAGGCCATTACATTTGAAGATACAAATCTGACGATATACAGTTCAGAAGGGAAAGTTTGATGCACTTTTGACCTGAATTCCTGTTGTAAATCCCTGACAATGGCACATCAGAGTCCCATGTGTTGAGATGTTGTTCACAACATAGTTGATCATCTACACAGAGATGAGTGTGTTTCCAGAGATACAGTAGATGAACTGTATGAGCTTAAAACATTACTTTAATTTGAGCCTATGATGCCTTTTCTTTCCCTTTCTTAGCAAATTATTAACCACTCATTGAGTTTATATTGGCCTGTAAAAAAATAAGTCTGCAGTGTCTTCTGAGCACTCTGTGGGATTAGGCCATTTTGTTAAATGAAAAATTATCTCTATGAAAGGTGTGACCAAGCTTCGAGCATGGCCAGACACAGAGGGCTACAAATCTGTAAAATTTGTAATGAATGGGCATCTTGGGAAAATATGGCAATGATAGTTTTTTGTTTGTTTGTTTTTTTAAATGATGAAATAAACATTTTATGATTAAATAAACAGAAAATTTGGGGTTATACAGTAAAGTTTGATCACTCACTGTGAACTAAGAATTTAGGTCAATACACAATTGTTCATACATGTCCCCCTTTCTCCTCTTAACCCCAATCCTCCTGGTCCCATGGCAGCTGGAAATGGTGCGAGGATTTAAGACTTTACCTTGTACATATTTCATGGATTTGCACTTGTCCCACTTCTCCTCAGGACCAGAAAGAATTTGGTTGGGTTGTTAATGTTGGCAATGAACAACACAAGTCACAAAAGGGAATAATGACTGGGTCATTTATTCTGAGTAGTTCTTCTGGCACCTGATAAAACAACTGTAGGCTGTCAATATTTTCTGCATGCATAATGCTACAAAATAAGTGCAGTTTATACTATTAAACGGAAAATTTTCCTTTTTTTTTTAAACGTGGGGTCTGTTTTCATATGTCCTTTATGTGAGTGATGGAGAAGGGAATTTTCAAGATAGTTCCAGTATTTAGCCGGGCAGGCAGCATCTAGCAGCCCAGCTAATGATAAGTATGGGGCAACTGACCCCCGCGTCTAAGTTTGCCCTAAAAACATGCTTTTTTTCCACACTGAAGGGCTCGGATAGTCTCAACGAGTGTCCGACAACATACTAGAGAGGAGAAATGAACGGAAGTACTGTATGTACATTACCTGGCGATCACTATTTGTTTTGGTGTTTGTGTCCAAAACTCAGGACGCTGGAAATCAAATCTCGTTTCAAAATCACACGATAACCCACGTCAAAACACCGTGGGGGATGCAAGTTTGTGTTCAGCTTCTATGCTCTACATGTCTGGAACAAACTCCCAGAAAGTCTCAGATCAGCTGAAACACTTAGTTTATTTAAATCCAGGTTGAAGACCCACCTGTTCTCAGCTGCATTAATGTAGATTTTACTCAAAAGTTAAAATCTGCACGTCTCTATATTCTCTTTTTAATTTAAATTTTTTAAAATGTTTTTATGCGACAGACTGGCGACCTGTCCAGGGTGTACCCCGCCTCTCGCCTGATAATAGCTGGGATAGGCTCCAGCAATCCCCGCAACCCTGAACAGGATAAGCGGTACAGAAAATGACTGACTGACTGGTTAAATGTTTTTAATTTTAGATCATGCTTCTACTCTTTTGTTCTTAATTTTTTTTCTCTCCCTTTTGCATCCCGCTGTAATGTTTATAATGTTTTATATAAAGCACTTTGAATTGTCCTGTACATTAAATTTGCTGTACAAATAAACTTGCCTTGCCTTTTCAGTCTTTATGCTACATTATGCCCACAATGCTATGCTAGGCAATCAGTTTTCTGATTCCAGGTCTTTATTCAGTGCACATGAAAGTTGCATCAATCTTTTCCATCCAAGTCAACAAGACTATTTCTAGGAACACTGATCTATCACTAAACTTCTCTAAAGAGAGATTTGAGTTACTGCTGCTGCTCATGTGCTTGAAAATGATTAATCTGTTCATTAACCACGAGGTTAGAAAGTGAGTTTTCAAGTCAGCAGCTTTCCATCATTAATTTTTATGGATTCTGTACGCAGGCAGACAAAGACAGACACTGTAGTGACTAATGAAACAAGAACACACAGCCTCAGAGCGTTGCCTGTCGGAGCATTTCAGGAAAGATAATCTTTCTTTGTGTGATGCTGTTAAGAAAAGTATTGTACATCAGGATAGAGCATGCCTTTGTGGTCTTTCTGCACAGCACTGATCCTTTATGTCTCTCTCAATCCTCATGCTCTGGGATGATAATGGATTATCGCCAAGTACCTACCATTACACAACCAAGGATGAAGAATGGTCCTATTACCACTTTCATTGTAATCAATTGTTTATTAATCATTTAAACTATCTGCCAATGTAAATTAAGTATTTATGTGTTTCTTTTTATAAGGCTCTCTTCAGCATATATTGAGCTGCCTCCTGTGGTTAAGTGCTGAGAACACAGTTTTTGGTACCATAACAGGTTTTACACTACTCACAAAAAGTTAAGGATATTTGGCTTTTTGTATGATGTCAGAATGAATCTAAAATCTACTACAACCTTTCCAGATGAACTGAATTAAACTTTCTCTAAACTTTTTAATGCACATGTACATTGTTCAATGGTTAAATATTTATTTTGCATCATTCTGTTCTCCAAAAAACAAAAGTTGAATATCCCTAACTTTATGTGAGTAGTGTATGTTAAGGACATGAGTTTTAAATTAACACAATATTTATACTTTTGTTAACAGTTACAGCTGTTGAAGCATTTCGAGGTGGCCTTTAGTTCAGCAGATGGAAATGTTCATTTTTACAGTAAAAAGCAATGATAGAGTGCAGTTTAAGCTCTCTATTCAGTATACTGAATATATATACTGAATAATACAGTATATAAATATATCAGTATTTTTGTGCTGCTATAAATTGCAGCCCCTTTACATTTGTATTTGATTACATTTTTTAACCATCAAAGTAATGCTCAAATGCTATGGAATTAGATCAGCAAAAACGTAGTTTAAACACTTGCATTTAAGAGATGTGTTCTTTAACATTTCTTAAAAAGGGAAATATTATTGAAGAATTACCTTTTTATGCGCTTGAGAGGACATATTTGGGTGTCTTGAATTATGCACCTCTTCTATTTGAAAACATGGCATTCAGAGTCTTTTAGATACAGGGTAAAATGACACTCTCAAGTTTATTCAGACTCTAACATCACATAAGAATGGTTTATTTGTATAGTACCTTTTACGGACAAAGTGCTACACAAAGAAATGTAAGTCACTAAAATTGATTCAAATAAATAAACAAACAAATAGATAGATAAAATCACGTGTAAGAGCCCAAGTCTAACTAAAAGTTTGTTGGAAAAAATATTTTAGATCCTCTTTAGAGATAACCTGATTTACATCATCTGGGTGCGTTCAACAAGTACACGCGGGGGCGTTCCCTTTCCTCACGCACTCCATCTGAGTAAGGCGACAGTTATAGGTGATTTCGTCTGGTTAGAGAATAATAGGAGCCAATCACTAATCGCGGGTGGGACTTTGAAGGATGGGCGGCGTTGGCCGGATGTGATGTAGAAGCACAGGCGACAGCAGTGTAGTCAGTCAGTTATTTCAGACAACAACAATCATGGCGGCTTGCCGTAGGAATAGAGCGACGAAATTGATTTGGCTATTTCCACTGTTGCATATGTTGCCTTTTATCCGGAGGTTTTCTTTGCACATTCGACAAAAGTCGTTCACAGACTGTACACCGCTCGTACTAGCTGTCGCCGCCGCCGCCATGTTGTTTGACTGAAGCTTTTTGAGCTTGATAACATGTTTTGATAACTCGATCCTCTATGCGTGGTGGCTCTGGTGTCGCTCTGAGTTGCGTCACGGGTTGCGTCATTCGGTTCAACGTGAGTGGCTGAAGTAGCGTGTCAGTCAAGATGACGGACAGATCTTCTATCCAATCACATGCAAGAGTTTTAGAAAAAAAGACTAATTTGAAATGACATCGGGTTAACTCCCTCCCCAGATGGTATTGCAAATACCAGGTGGCGGGAGTCAGGTTACTTTAGAGATGCCTAATTCAGTGTTGGAAAAATAATCATCTGAAATAAGCCTCTTTTTTTTTTCAACACCATGGCTTTATAAATATAGTTCAATCAACATGACTGAATGGTGAAATATGAAAAAAAGAAAAGAAAAAAAAAAGGAAAGCCCAAGGGTACTCTTTTCATTATGTCCATCTAAACTGAAAAACTCAGCTGTAAGACTGAACTGAAAAACTTTGGGTTCCACAGAGAGGACAGTCTGAGAGGATACTGACATACAGCATGACCATTATCCTTGTCACCAGGCAACGGTAAGATATGAAAATTCCAGCAAAAAATGTAACATTTTCACTTCAAGGTACAGTATGTAAGAATTACTGACATCTAGTGGTAAAGACGGGTATTTAAAGGAAAAGATGTTTTATTTCAAATGACTTCGTATTTCAAACACTGTTGTGAATGTATGGTGGCCGTTATTGACCAAATTCTTCCAGACATAAAGATGTTTTCATCTGTGAGTGGATCCAGTGGTCTCTGGTGTAGCTATGACTGTACTATGAGTAACTATTTTTAATGTCTTTTAAGGCATTACTAATCCCAGACAGTGCTCTAACTCCCGTTAAACAAAGCTGGTACAGTAGTTTTAAAGTTTAGAGAGTTCTCACTTCACACATATTGTTTTGTCCATTCAGGGACACTGTAGTAAAAATGGTGGAACAAATATGGCAGCCTCCATGTATGCGCACCTGCAACAAGTAGATATAAATGACTCATTCTAAGAAAATAAACACATAACAGTTATTCTAGTGCAGCAATTACACATCAATTGAAACACAGCTTTAAATTATATATCACATTTTTATGACATTGACCTTTGATTTTTTACACTGTCAGTTAAGTCAAGCCCCATAACAATGTGTCTGCAATACTTTAAAAGTCTTTTAAAAATTTTCAACTTATTTTCAAAGAAATAAAGAACAGTGACTATTTCAGTCATAGCCTACTATAAGGCACACTATTCAGATAGCGTGTGGGTTGAGTGCGATTTGATTGATAAACAAATACACCCTTACATACTGTCAGAGTCAGATGGTGCAGAAGATAATGACATTACCTTTTCACATTGAGACCACAAAACAAAAACCAGACAAAAAAAACATAAGCAGAGATTGATGTGCCTTTAAAATCACATTATAAACTCCATAATCCATGAATGTCCAACATGCTCTTTATCAGATGTCTGTTAAGTTACATACTGGATAACATTTGGTTTTAACTAAAATTAGCTAACCTTTGAAAACAGATGTTTTAAGTTTCAAACTCTGCATGTAACATGCATGAATTTCCCCTCAGGGATCAATAAAGTATCTTTGATTTGATTTGAAGTGTCCAAGCAAAGTAATAACATGCTACACACATTTTTGGATGAAAGAATACTCTCTTCCTGATATCCTCAGTGTAATTTGAGGGCCTACTAGTTCTGTTATCCTGATGCAAATGTGACAGCTGTAAATGGCACACATTGTCCCTTAGCTCCATTTGCTGCAGAGATTTTTCTCTTTTCTTTATTTATTTCTTCAAACATCAGAAGTGCTTGAAGACTTGAATTAACTGTTTATATACCAAACGGTTTGGGTAATTGTGGAAGCTAAATAATAATCAAATAATTGCACACAAACTGATATCTGTGTAAGGATAATGGAATTACAACTGTGGTCCCAGGAGGCCACTATAGTAGGGCAAGGTCCAGGTTCATGAAAGTTTTAATAAACAGTTCTGTTCTTGCTAACCACAGAGCCAGTTGCCTGTCATAACACTCTGCACACACAGACTGTGTGTACAACAGCAACCAGTTTTAATACGCCTCAAATTCTCACTGAGCTAAACAAACCTAACTTGATGCAACTCAGCTGTATGATGGTCCCTGATCCATCTCTGCATCCCTTCAGGGGTCTTTGGCATGAAAATGTGGAGGGGCCCTAACTAAAAGGTTTGGGGCTCGTTGTATCAAGCAACATATTGAAGGTGTTTTTAGGTAATCTGGTTTGACTAATCCGAACAATGTACATCTCACTAAGCAGTGCTACGATGCAGATTATCGAATCAGTTACTTAACCTGAATTTTCTAACTGAATGTCCGCACTGTCACTGCACGATCTGTTCAGGAAGCACGATCCGTAATGTCAGCTCATCTGCACAAGTGCGGAAAAGAATACTTCCAGGTCGCCGGTGGATACTGTATGCTGGATTTAGGAAAATAATGTCCTGAAAATAAAAACTTCCATCCTTAATAATAATAATAATAATGATAAAGTAACAGATGGGGAAATCAACATGGTTGGTTTTGAGGTGATGAATGCTATACTGAAATAAAAATGGCTACAGATGTGATTTTGATCCCTTAAAGTTGCAGATTAAACTGTCAGATTACCACACAGGCATTACTGTATTGGAAAGTGTTATACAAACAAAATTTCACTCCACACAATATGATTATTTGGAATAATAGATATATTCTACGTAAATGAAAATCGGGACTTGGAGGAAAAAATAGTTTGGGTCTGCAGCTGTGGGGTGTATCAGTGACAGACAAGAGGCCAAGTACAGGGAACTGGTCAACCAGTTTGTAAAAAGGTGCGGTAACAATCAGCTTATCTTAAATACCAGCAAGACTAAAGAGATGATTGTTGACTTCAGGAGGAGCAAGAATAAGCAGCATAGTCCTGTCTACATCCTGGAAGAGGAGGTGGAGGTGGTGGAGAACTACAAATACCTTGGAGTTCAGCTGGACAAAAGACTCGACTGGAAATGCAACACTGACTACATCTACAAGAAAGGTCAGAGCAGACTACTTCTTAAGGAAGCTGAGATCATTCAACGTCTGCACCAAGATGTTGCAGATGTGCAATGTGCATGCAAATTAGCCATGTGCGCACCAGACAGAAGAAAGTTCATACTGTCACTTGAGAAGTTGGCTATACTTAAAGGGGAACTCAGTAACTTTTTCACCTCAATAAATGCTTTTCGATATCCCTGTGGGGCTAAACAAAGTGTTTACGGAGCGATTCAATGTTCCCCCCCTCCCGCCGGGGCCTCTGGCCTGCGAGCAGCTCTATGCAACTTTGCCTGCGCCGACCCGAGCAGAACTTGCGACAACAGAAACCACTGTACAGATAGGTCCCCTATCTACCGAGCTGCTTCCAGCTCTGATTTGAACCAGACTACCAGCGCTAATTAGAAGAAAACATTTCTTTAGCTTCACACCACCTAAACACGGCTCCTGGCTCTCATAACCAACTCTTTGCTGGACCAGAGTGATTCACGTAGCTTGCGCTGCCTGGGCGCCGGGTGAAGCATCACTGCTTCAGGCTCAATAATCACTTGTCACGTCCGCAAAAAGTAAATAAAAGTTTGTATTCTTACCTGCTTCTCGCCAACACCAGAGAAAAATATAATCCACGGCATATTTACCGAGAAGTGTCTATCTGCGGCTCGCAAGACAGGGGCATGTCGTAGTGTGGGCGTGTCGTAGTGTGACGTTACTCGACAACACGCCCACCAGGCCAATGAGAGCACGGTAAAATCTAGCCCTACCCCTGACCCTTCCCCTAAACCTAACCAGACCCACCCACAATGCGACACGCCCACAGTACGACACGCCCACTGGGTTGCAAGCCGCAGATAGATACACTTGTATTTACCTGCAAATCGCGGGCAAAACGTCCCGTTTCAGAAGAGACAGGTCTTTGCTTTGAGCAGACGGAGACGTGGTGCTGCACCAACGCAGCAAAGTAGCATCAACAAGCTAGTAAACGCTTAGAAATATATCCAGGGATCAAAATAGAGGAAAGACAGGTAGAGAAGCCGTCTGTGTGCTGTGGGGGTGCAGGGGGGGTTGAACTTTACGACAGTGAAAGGACGCCACTAGGGGGAGCCCCGAGCTGAAGTTACTGAGTTTTGCTTTAACATGGGTAGCAAGGGAAAACTAAACCAGAGCAGATCACTTGCACACTTTGGAATCACATCCATAAAGGTGGCAGGCTTCTCAGAGATGAAGATACTGGTGCAGGCCAGAGCAGTGGTAAAAGTAAGATAAGATTCTTGCAGGAACTGTGCAACTAGAATTTTTTTTTTTTTGCTCACGCGCTTTGCATGCTCGCATCATACCAAGACCGTGCTCTTTTCTGACTGATTTTTCAGTCTTGTACACATTCATAAGAGCATAATGTAACATATCAGACACGTCATGCAATAGATGACAAGTTATAGGCTACATTTATTTTCAGGTTAAGTACTCATTCAGGAGAGAGAGCATCAGAACAATAACTTCAACATCACTCAAGTTTTTTCTCTGTTGTGAGAAAGAACACGTTGAGTTTCCTCACTTCCATTTTTATTTGTTTGCCAAAGGACTTACCACACATATCAAATAAAATAGGTTAAACCATTGTCCACCTTAACTTGAGACTAATCCTATTTTTAATCTAACAGGTACCAGACTAGTTAGAAATTAGACTACTGTGTCAACCATAGTCACTCAGTGTATGTTGTTCCTCTGCAGAATGACAGTAACACTTTAAATAATCTACCCCTGTGAAGTTAATTGCATACTGAGTATAATAAGTAAAATATCAATCTAAAAGCATCACCTGCATGTTTAGTTTGTACTTAAATTGTACCTGGAGGTTCCTGGTCTGATTCCTTGCAGCTGCTTACAGGTAGACACTGCTCCCTTTTCCATCATTGTAAGAAAAGTTCAAAAGTCACCCATAATTCCCAGCTATTCAGATTCAGTAATTTACTATTTATGCAATGGCTATATATGCTATATAACAACAAATGTTTTTAATCTTAATGGGATTTTAAATAAAATATCATACAGCCTAAAGAATTCAGCATTCATATCATTAATTATATTGCTTTATGTAGTTAACCATCTTCTAGAATTTGTAATATCCTTTGTTACAACTTTAAACTTTTGTTTTATCAAGTTAGTTTTATCCATCAGCTACTAATTAAGCTCGTGGTGCTGGATGATTTGTTGTCTCACCTGCTCATTCAATGACAAACATGTCGGTTATCTTCCAGAACTTTGCAACATCTCTGGCCTGTGCTTTTTTCTTTCTTTTTAAGACTCCTCAGCTTTATTTTTGCCTTTTCGATCTCGCTCTGCATCTGCAAAGGTGCGGGGGGAGGGTAAGGAGGGGGCAGGTGCGCGTGTCCAACGTTGTCACAGACAGTAGGGTGTGTCTGTTTCTGTCCAACGTTGTTACGTTGTGTGAGCTCCAGCGGGGTACAGTAGATGCCCTGATGAGCAGCATGACGGATTGTTAATTTAAATATCAAGCGCGACCTGACTGTGTGCATCACTGAGCAGGCCAGTTCGGCGGGCAGACCGCGAAACGTCTCGGTGCTCCCGACGGTCAGAGCCCGCCAGTCGTGAAAGTTGCGTAGCGTTCCGGTTCCGTTCGGGTAGGAGAGGTCCGAACATTTCTTACCGGAACGCAGTTCCGGGCCGTTCCGGCTTACTTTCACCTCTGGGCCAGAGACCAATGAGGCCCGCAGGGAGAGGGCGCAGCCACCAAGGTGCTTCTTTGGAAAAGAAAGATGGAATGTTTGCACGGCTTGCATCTATGAAATATTGTAACGTTAGAGGCCTACTCCACATCGACAAATTAGATTGGTAATATGCAACAATCTGAGATTTTTGTCTCTGTTTTAAAATATCCGGTGTGATGTTGAGAACTGCAGGCCAACGTGTGACAGCTTGTTCGAGCAGGGATTCAGACAGGGCCGGCTCCTGGGCCTTTTCCACTGCACATTTTTGTAACCCTTCGACATGGCACGGCACACTTTATTTGTGTTTCCTCTGGGAAAACCTGTTAGCCTTATTGTGTGTGTGTGTGTGTATGCGTGCCTGCGCGTGTATTTGCACGCGTTCATGTAGCGTGTGTCTGTCTAGCTTGTGTGTGTCCAGCTTGGGTGTGTGGGAGAGTGTGTGTATGGATCACTGCCGCGAGCCTACGTCACAACCCGGAATTCATGTGACCGCGAAGCTGGTCCCGGTGAAAATATGCTTCGTATTTGAACGGTGTCTGATGGACTATGAGCCTCAAAAACTGCTTTTGCACCCTTTTTAATTTTTTTCTCCGCTGGTCTGTCTTTGAAATAATATTTAAATGACGTCCAGTTATACTGAAAGTCTCACTGCCGACGCTAGAAGAAGATACGAAGCTAAACTAGTATCTGTTGGACTCAGTGATGCCCATCTTCTGCTGCTACAGCCTGGTTAGACGAACCTACCTGTACATAACAGCCTGATGATCAGTTTCCCGATCTCATGATGTATTTGGTTTCATCAGGTAAGCCCCGTGTTCAAACCATTTATTTTTTATAGAATATAAATTTTCCCCGGATTTTTAAGAAATGGTGGTATTTCTTTGATGTACTTCTCAGGAGTTTACTCTCATTGATAAAGCTATAAATTACCGGCAGTCTCATCTGTATTTAACTGGTTATGACTGTGCATGTTTATAATGCTGCAAATGCCTTTCTGCCGCTTTTTATGCTTTTATTCTTATGTGGGAACATTGATGGCAGTAATCTGGATGAACGTAATCGTTAACAGTCCTGAGGAGACGGGAACAGCGGGCGGCGCTGTGGTTCTGTACATCCACTGATTTAATGGTGTTTTCTATCATCTGTACAAAAACAACTACAGGGTTTAAAAAGTAAGACCACATTATATGCTTTTTTTATCAGTCACAAAGTGATCGGAACATATTGTTAGATGTTTCCATGGTTTCCAGCGTGAACTGTCAGCATTTATGGGCTTGATAGCAGCTAGCCACTTAGCATGTTGTTCGGGACTTCTTCCGTTGTTTTGGGAACTGGAACAAACATATTCTCTTGTCCGTGTGATAGATATGTTTATGGCAGCCATACACAGTGGGACTTCTCGGTATTTCCAAAGTAGAATAAACGAAGATTGACGAGTAATGAAGCAGTTAATTCAGTGGCTCCCCTATGCAACGAAGCGATGTTTTCACCTGTAACCTAACCGGATGTGACGAATTTGGCGAAAATTCCCGGATGTTCGCGGTGATCCATAGAGCTTGAGGAGTTGTCGTCACAGCGTGTGGCCCCGCCCCTCTGAACCGGCGTTCCGACATGTTCTTTGTACGCTTACTGAGAGCTACGTTGGTCGTGACTGGAGATGCTGGGTTATAATGTTGAGTGAAGGACAGTGCCAGCTCTTCGCACAGTCAAGATGATCCAAAAAAAAAAAAAAAAGACAAACAAGGGCGAGTTACAGTTTTTCAAGATCTCCGGTTTGAAAAAAGAAAAAAAAATCAGATTGTAAACTGCTGAAGTGACAGGGGGCGCCAAGTGGCTGTCAGCTGCAGTCTGAAGGAAAGAGATTAGCAACATGCAGCATGCCGTGTGTTCTATTTCGTGTAGGCTTCGCCCTTTAAGGCTATCGCTAGTGGGTTTATCCCTCGCGCGCATGCGCAGCACTGAAAACTTTTAGTCCACGCCCACCTGCTACGTGGGCCCCACCCCGGACTCGAGTATAAAAGGGGACGAGACCGGATAATCGGCTCCCACTTTTCTTCAGCGAAGCATCAGAGCACTGATCCTGAAGCCACGAAGTAGAAGCAAGACGATGTCGAACAGCGTCCGCCAGTGTCCCGTCTGCAAGACCGGGTACATCCTCGCCACCGACTTACACGGGAAGTGTGAAGGCTGCCTCGGCCCGCAGCATGCAGGACTAGCCCTGACACCGCAGGCCACCTGCCCCTTCTGTAAGCTGCTCCCCGAGGAGGAAAAGCATCGCCGCGTGGAGTTCTTCACTACCACCGCCAAGGAAGCTTTCCCTGCTGCCGAATTCACACTGGAGGACGCCATAGATTTCTTCGACGCGGGCTCAGAGTCGGACGACTCTGCCCCCCCTCACGAGTCCGATGGCTCTAGCCCTGCCCCGCCCTTTCAATCGGAAGAGCCTGGGCAGCCGGAGCCAGACGCCGCCACAGTTCACCATACTGTGGCGAAAATACCCATCTCAGCACCCACCTCTCTTCCCGCCATTGGAGCTCTGCTTCGAGAACTCCCTGGCATAATAGAAAAGGCTGCGGCGTTCAAGAACCTGTCAGTTCCCCCAGCGCAGGCTCCACCTCCCCCGGATGACATGGCCGGGAAGTTTTCCTCAGAACCGGCCGGTCGTCGGGATCCCGTCTGGCCCCGTTTTCCAGCTATCAGAGCGTACCAGTCTGGTGCTGCCGCTGAACCTGGAAAGCTGAGGGCACCTGTGTCCACATACTCTCCGATTACGAAGGTGGAGGGGTTCTCAGAGCGGGGTTTCCCGCCCGTACCGCCGCTAGAGCCGAGTCTCTCAGCCGTATTCGGGGTTAAGGCTACCGGGCACGTCGGACGACGGCCCTGCCCCCCCACATCTCGGGACCAGCTCACCGCCCGATTCTCCGACCGCTCGCATCAGTGTGCCGTCCAAGCTTCAGCTGCAGCGAATAACATCGCCTTACTGGCATATGGGATCTCCAAGATGACAGAGGAACCTCTGCTTCTCCCTGACCGGGCTGAAGATATCTCCAGCGCTGCCAGCGCCATCCTCAACCTCTGCGCAGCTACGGCGGTGGCGACGGCTCGCATCGCTGCTTGGCAACAAATGATCCACAGGAACATCTGGCTGCATCTGTCCTCCACCGTCCCGGAGGAGGTGAGGAAGGAGCTCTTAGATGGTCCCATCAGCCCGGACGGGCTGTTCGGGCCCCACTTCCAGTCCCTACTGGACCACATGCAGAAGACATCTGAGGAAGCGGAGAAATTCAAGAAGCATGTAGCTCGCCCTCAGCCCGACCCGCGCCACAACCGTCCCTCCGGTCCCTGGCGGGACCGCCGGGACCAAAGGCAGAAACAAAGGCGCTCTGCTTCTGCTGCTGCGGCAAACGCACCCCGCCCTCCCGCGGCTCCTCCAGCCGAGCCGCCCCACTCGCAGCAACGACCTCCGAGGAACCGACAGTTTGCTGGCACCTGGAGCAATCCACCCCAGCAAGCGTCAAGGAGGCCCAAGAAAATGTGACTGTTTGGGGGGGATGTTTGTGATGTTGGGGATGTGTTTGGTAATGCAATAAAGCACAAACAACTTCACCTTAAGAGCTCTTCCCCCAACTTCCAGTCTGCCGTCAGATCAGCTGATCTTACCGCAGCTGTGTCACATTCATTCCCTGCAGGAGGTGAGACGGTGGCCATTAATTTACCGGTTAACAGGCGCCGTTATCCCACCAGAATTAAACAACACATTAAACGACACATTCCTTCCGTGCCACACACAGGGTTGCCCCCGTCGCACACCCCGGCGACCTCGCGTAGCTTTCAGCTTGCGAGCTCCGTCGGTGTTGTGGAAGTGGCACACGGGTCTCAGCCCGTAGGCAGTACCCCGCCTCCTCATCCTTCAGTGAGCATGAAGCCGGGTGTACAGCTGTATCAGCCAAGCTCGCCCCCTCTCAAACGGAGGTGTGTCAGAGCGAATGATTCACAGTGCGGCGCATCGACTTCCCGGCAGTGCCCAGTTGTGGAAGCGTGCGCTCAGCCCTTTCGGTCCGAGCCCCCCATGGGTCGCTCCTGCGACGGCGGTAGGGGCACTGTCCTGGTTGACCTTCATGTCTACAGGAACACAAACCACACATGCTCGGCCGCTTTCGGAACGTTACCCGGAGTGGCAGCGCGCATGTTTCCTGGACAGTTGGATGGACAGACTGATCAGCAGGGGGTACACACTGCAGTTTGCATCAACCCCCCCACGATTCAGCGGGATTCTAGAAACAATACTGTCATCCCGCGAACAGAGTGCAGCTCTCCAGTCAGAGCTGCAGGAACTTCTGGTAAAAAATGTGATCTCCAGAGTTCCTCATGGGGAGGAAAACCAGGGCTTCTACTCCCGTTATTTTCTGGTCCCGAAGAGAACAGGCGGGATGAGACCCATCCTCGACCTGTCACTGTTCAACAAATCAATCACCACGAGACCGTTCCACATGCTGACGATCAAGCAGGTGTTGGAGTGTGTTCACAGGGGCGACTGGTTTACCTCCATCGATCTGAAGGACGCGTATTTTCACGTCCCGATCATTCAGAAACACAGGAAATTCCTGCGTTTTTCATTTCAAGGATCACAATACCAGTACAACCGTCTGCCGTTCGGTTATTCTCTCGCCCCACGCACGTTCTCCAAGTGCGTGGAGACGGCGCTGCTGCCGTTACGCACAGCGGGGATGAGAGTTCTATTTTATCTGGACGACCTGCTTCTACTGGCCGGGTCCAAGGAAGAAGCAGCGGTGCAGACTCAGGAACTGGTGACTCACCTGTGGAGCCTGGGTTTTTCCATAAACTGGGAAAAGAGTTCCCCCCTTCCATCCCAAGTCATAATTTACCTGGGAGTGGAGCTGGACTCTGTCACCATGAGAGCGCGGCTGTCTCAGCAGAGAACCTCTCAGCTGACAGCTCTGCTTCACCGCATCACTCCTCACAGTGTGGTAACTGCCCTGTCCATTATGCGGTTGTTAGGCATGATGTCGGCGAGCCACGTAGTCGTGCCTCTCGGATTGCTTCACATGAGACGCCTACAAAGGTGGTTCATTCGTCTCCGTATCGATCCCGTGCGCCACAGGAGACGCATGATCACAGTTCCTCCCTCTGTGACAGCCGACCTGGCTCACTGGAGAAACCCTCGTATTTTATCCAAAGGCGTGCCTCTGAGCAGGACGACGTCTCACACGTCAGTGTTCACAGACGCGTCTCTTTTTGGCTGGGGGGGGACATGTCTGTCTCAGGTAGTGGGGGGACAGTGGCCAGCTCAAACGTCTCTCCATATAAATGTGCTGGAACTTCTCACAGTGTGGAAGGTGGTCCAGCATTTTGCTCCTGTGCTGCGGGGCCAGCACGTCCTGATCCACACAGACAACAGGGTGACAGCAGCTTACATCAACCGCCAGGGCGGAGTTCGCTCTGCACAGCTGTTGGACATAGCCAGACGGCTGCTGCGCTGGGCGCACACACACTTGCTTTCCATCAAAGCAGTGTACATCCCCGGTGTTCTGAACAGAGGAGCGGACATAATGTCCAGGGGGGGTCCACGACAGGGCGACTGGAGCCTCCATCCCGATCTGGTTTCACAAATCTGGAGCAGGTTCGGCAGAGCGAGAGTGGATTTGTTCGCCACCCGCGAGAACGCGCAATGCGACCAGTGGTTCTCACTGAGCCGCCGAGACGAGCCCCCACTGGGCGTAGACGCGTTCGCACACCGTCCGTGGCCCCAGACCTTGCTGTACGCCTTCCCTCCGGTCTCACTGATTCCTCCACTCTTGGATCGGATCAGAGAGGAGCAACTGACGGTGATCCTGATCGCCCCGGAGCGCACAGGCGCCCCTTGGTTCCCGTGTCTGCAGCAGCTGCTGTCGGGTCAACCGTGGCAGCTACCCTGGCTCA
Organism: Atherinomorus stipes; assembly: GCA_023101725.1. Taxonomy (NCBI): domain Eukaryota; kingdom Metazoa; phylum Chordata; class Actinopteri; order Atheriniformes; family Atherinidae; genus Atherinomorus; species Atherinomorus stipes. The sequence continues at coordinate 222,192 of JALJCO010009705.1, forward strand.
CGGATGCGCTCTCTCAGGGAGGGGGAATGATCAGGAGCTACCCGCTGATAGGTCAGCGCCTCTGGGTTTAGCCGCTGAGCGGGAGCGCTTAGAGGCGCTCGGGCTCTCTAAAGAGGTCGTGTGCACGATCCAGAACGCAAGAGCTGCTTCGACGAGGGCTTCCTACTCGTCTAAGTGGTCAGCGTTTCAGCGTTGGTGTCTGGAGAGAGGCTTTAATTCCACCTCGTGCCCACTACCCGGCGTTCTCTCCTTCCTCCAGACACTGATGGAGAGGAATTTGGCTTTTAGCACCATTAAGACATATGCTGCAGCCATCTCATCCTGTCATGAAGGGTTTGGTGACAGGTCTCTGTTTAATCACCCCCTAACCAAACGCTTCCTAAGAGGCGTGCGCAGACACCGCCCTGTGTCACGCGCTCTGACGCCTCAATGGGATCTGACGCTGGTTTTACGCGCACTAACTAAGGCGCCATTTGAGCCTTTAGATCAGGTCCCTCTTAAGTTTCTGTCCATGAAGACAGCTCTACTGTTGGCCCTGACATCAGCAAAGAGAGTCGGTGATCTCTCTGCTCTGTCCGTGGCTCCTTCCTGTCTTAGGATCCAGGAGGACGGCAGCTCAGCGATGCTGCGTCCTAATCCAGCCTTCACCCCTAAAAACATTACCAGTTCTTTCAGATCAAGGGTGATCACGTTGGATGGTTTCCACCCTCCTCCTCACGAGTCAGACGAGCAAGCTCGCTCTCACCTACTCTGTCCGGTGCGCGCGCTGGCATGTTATGTGGCGCGCACGGCTGAGCTCCGTCGTTCCCAGCGTCTGTTTGTACATCACAGAGAACGATCTCAGGGGCTTCCCCTCTCCGCTCAGCGCCTGTCTCACTGGCTGTGTGAAGCCATCTCTCAGGCTTATGCTTCCTCTGGGGAGGAACCCCCAGTGGGTCTTAAGGCTCATTCCACCAGAGGGATCTCATCCTCCACTGCTCTGCACGGAGGAATGACAATGGAGGATATCTGCATTGCAGCTTCATGGTCCTCTCCTTGTTCATTTATACGTTTTTTACTCAAGTAGATGTCTCCAGCTTTTCTATGAGCCACTCGGTCCTGAGCGCTTTATCGGAGTGATTGACGTTCTCTCCTCCTTGCTGGTTGAATTCTGGAATGTTCCTCTCCCTTACCTGGTCATGCAGGTTGTTACTGTCATAACCTTCCCTACAATCACTTTCAACGGTAACTCATATTTTCAAGCTGTCGCCTTGATTCGGATCTGATAGCTGCGCCATCATTACGCATGACGCACAGCTGGCACTGGGGTTATTTTCTCGGATTACAGCGGTAGATGTGTTTATGTTTGTGGTGCTGGACAGACCCAGTGAGGCATAGACTACATCCCGCTTCGCCTTTAACCCACTAGCGATAGCCTTAAAGGGCGAAGCCTATACGAAATAGAACGTTGGTTACGTACTGTAACCCCAGATTCTATGAGTATAGGCGCAGCCCTTTAAGCTGTGGGCCTCACTGGCTCTTTATATGGCTGAAGAAAAGCCTCGTTTTTGGGAGCCGATTATCCGGTCTCGTCCCCTTTTATACTCGAGTCCGGGGTGGGGCCCACGTAGCAGGTGGGCGTGGACTAAAAGTTTTCAGTGCTGTGCATGCGCGCGAGGGATAAACCCACTAGCGATAGCCTTAAAGGGCTGCGCCTATACTCATAGAATCTGGGGTTACAGTACGTAACCAACGTTCTCCAGCTAGTGATCCCTTTGTACGACGGAGTTTTAGGGCCACATTAAGAAAAAATTTTTTTTTACAGACTTTGAGAATAAAGTCGTATAATTACGACAAAAAAGTCGTAATTTTAGGAGAAGTAAATTTACGAGAATAAAGTCATAAATTTAAGAGAATAAACTCGTAAATTAACGAGAATAAAGTCGTAAGTTTACGAGATTAAAGTCGTTAAATTACAAGAATAAAGTCGTAAGTTTACAAGAATAAAGTCGTAAGTTTACGAGATTAAAGTCGTTAAATTACGAGAATAAAGTCGTAAGGTTACGAAAAAAAAGTCGTAAATTTACGTGAATTAAGTAAGAGAATAGAGAATAAAGTCTATTTTACATTTGGAAGAGGAAAACTGATCAAAAATGAGGGTCGTGGAGGATTTGGTGAAGATGTACTTCAGCATAGGTTTTACAAACCAGGAGATTCTCAATCTCTTGGCACATCAGCACCACATTGTCATCAGTATCAGGACTTTGAAAAGAATCTGCAAGAAAATGAATCTGTTCCGAAGAAAAAACCAGACGGACTTGGAGGAAATCGCTGCTTTTGTGGAGGAGGAAATGGCTGGAACCGGTCGACTGCAGGGTTATCGATGGATGCATCAGCGGGCACTTCAGAGGGGTTTTGTGGTCTCTCAAGAAACGATGCGGCTGATTATTAAGATTTTGGATCCAGAGGGAGTCGAGCAGCGGCGAGCACGGCGTCTCCGACGCCGCCACTACACCTGCCGAGGCCCCAACGCCTTATGGCATATGGATTCATATGATAAACTAAAGCCATATGGCATTGCTATTAACGGCTGCATTGACGGCTTTAGTCGTCACATAATGTGGATGGAGGCATATACAACCAACAGCAATCCTAAGGTAATAGCTGATTACTTCATAAATACTGTGATGCGAATTGGAGGCTGTCCGCAGCGGCTTAGGGCCGACCCCGGTACTGAAAACGGACATGTAAGGGACATGCAGATGTTCCTGCGGAGAAATCACACTGACCATCATGCGGGAGATGGGAGCTTCATTTACGGATGTAGCACTGCCAATCAACGGATTGAATCGTGGTGGGGGATCCTGCGTAAGCAGAGTGTACAGTTTTGGATGGACATATTTCAGACCCTCAAAGATGATGGGCTTTTCTCAGGAGACTATCTGGACAAATCCCTGGTTCAGTTCTGCTTCCTCAACCTCATCCAGGTATAACAATGTTGGACTAAGCTGTTTTTAGTGCATTTCCATTATGATAGACACCGTTGTATTGAATTTAATGTTTATTATGATTATTGTTATTATTATCATCATCATCATCATCATCATATTATTATTAAATCATTATTATTATTATTATTATTATTATTATCATCAACAGGATGAACTTGACGAGGTTGTCAGAACATGGAACACACACCAGATAAGATCCAAACCTGCCCATGGCGTACAGAGAGGACGACCCATTCTCATGTACTCTATGCCACAGCTATGTGCAGCAGAGGACAAACTCCAGAGTGTACTACCTGAGGAAGTTGCTGTTTGCAAGGAGGAGTGCACCCCCAAAGGGCAGTACCCCTGTGATGACACAGTTTTTGAGCTCTGTGTTCTCCTTATGACTGAAAATGTTTGGAGACCTCCTGTGGATGCATATAAGGCCATCGAACTGTATTCACTTTTAAGAAACGAAATACTTGACAATCTATAAATACTTACCATGTTCACTTTTGTTTTTGTGTTGTCACGTTTGGATATGACAACACCCCTAACAAGAGGCTGACTCAGTATGATGCTACAGACCGTTTCAAAATGTGGGCAGATTAGGACACTTTCTTTTCAAAACATTTCACTGTCCCATTCTATCTAAAATGTCAGTTGTGCCACAGAGGAATGAGGGGTTTTTCAAATGGAATTGGTTGAGACTGTGCTCAGTTAGTAATTTTAATCCTATATAATGAAACAGTACAATAAAAGGGGACTTTAAAGTTAATGCTGTACTGGAAATCAAACTTTTTTTCTCTTTTAACTTCTTAAAAGGAACATAATTTACTTTTTCAATTCTATGGCTGCAAGTTGGGTTACTCCTTTGTGTTTATTCATCTTTCAATGTCAGTGCTAAAAAGGTATATTATCACAATAGTCCATTTCTGTTTATATTTTGTGTTTATATTTAGGGACATCAGTGATGATGTTGCAAACTGCAATTAACTGATTAGCCTGTTTTTCTGCCCAATTTCAATAACTGTCCAACTAGAAGTATGTGCACAAGACATTTGAAAGCATTTTATGCACATTATGCTGTACAAATATAGCTATCTCCATGAAGGTAAGCCCACTCCTCTTGAGAAAATAAACGGTTAATCCCAACCACATACTGTATAAGTACCACAAAGTTATGAGTGACACTAACTCGGAAACGTCCTCATCAGAATGGCTTGGAAGCTTTTTTTTCAGTGAGTCATAATAATGTAAATGGTTGCCATAAGTGATGCTGTATTTTTCTCTGAACTGTTGAATAAAACTTGAATAGTAGTGAAATAGAAATGCTCATGTACCACATTGTATTTTAACTGCAGCAACTAAGATTGCCTTCTCAGTTCTATCATTTATGAGTGAATTTTTCAAATGTTTAGCAGATGCTTAATCAACATTACTCAAACACATTTGTGTCAAACATATTTTTTAATAACTTCGCAAGTAAGTTAACATTCACATAGATTTGCAAGTGAACTTAAGAAATCCATTGTGTTTCAGACAGGTTTATTTTTGTAATCCATGACAATGAATAAAATCCATGCTTAAAGGATTGTTTGATCATCAATACAAATGTTCAGTAAACAAGAAAAACTTCAGTTTGATGCAAACAAATTAATGCATATTTCTTTAAAAAAAAAAAATAACACAAGATCCTCTGTTCAATAATCAGATCAAAACAATTTGATAATCTGTCACAACTGATCAATACATTCGATCTGTTAACTGATAACCTGTTTGTCACAACCGATCAATACATTTGATCTGTAAACTGATAAAAAAAAAACCTATTTGTCACAACCGATCAATACGTTTGATCTGTAAACCGATTACTGGTTTGTCACAACTGATCAAGACATTTGATCTGTAAACTGATAACTTGTTTGTCACAACCGATCAATACATTTTTTCCTGTAATAGATTAATTTGAACATTTTTTAAATGTCTTTTCTTAGAAAAGAATATGTGTGCATCTGAACATATCTGTAACATCTGTGCTGACTACCTGTTTTTGCTTGCACCTTGTGTATGCAGGTAGTGAACTTTGTCAGCAGTAAAATTTGACCCCACATGCCCTGCCTACAAAATATCCATTATCCAGATCTTGCTCTCTAGAATAGAATTAAATTCACTGCGGAAGTCAGGAAAATGATCATAGCTGTCAGACAGTTTCAAAACCATTCCACATGTATGGGCAATGGGCCGTCTTGTGAAACTGGTCTGAAGAGCAAACTCCACCTTGATTTGTCCAGACACTAACAAATCAGAGCCAGTACAAAACCTTAAAAATCTTCCCAGCTTTTCCTCATTAAGCTCCCTGATGTATCTTTTTAGGTGCTGGGACACCTCGGCTTCCTTCTGTGTCATTCCTGTGGGAAATTTCAGTATTTCTACCACTTTCCTTGGTGTTGGTTTGAGGTCACTGTACATTTTGGTCAGTTCTTCAAAGTTCAGATGCAACTGTGGCTTTGTGATCTCCCTCCAGCAGTCAATCACAAACATGGGTTTTTGTACAAGTTCCTTGTGAGAGATCTCATGCAAGATGTCTGGTAGGGTGGCAGCAGTGACCTTCTTTCTACACTCATAAGTGGTCAGTACTTCGAGAAGGTCGTCAACATCAACAGATGAAAAATCATCTAGTGCGTGTCTTATGACTTCCTGCTCTTGGCAGCTAACAAAATGAAGAAAACTTGTCTTCAAATCACTGTGAACTGTCCCCAAAAGCAGTTCCTCTACAAAAGGTGGGGCCAGCTTGATGGGCAAGTATTGATAATCTTGGAATCCTTTCAGAAAAATTCTTCCAATTGCTCTCCATGTAGCAGCACTGAAATCGTGCCTAAGAAAAGGCACTTTCAAAGTGGTTCCAAGGGTGCATCGTTCATAAAACTCTTCCCAGAAGCTACTGAAGCAGTCTCTGACTACGCCAGAACCACTGCCCTTTTCCACTGAGTTGTCAGGAAGTAGACGTTTTACTTTCAAGGTTTTGTTCATGATCTCAGGGTCAGAAAATGCCTCTATCATTTCACTGAAGCTGTTTGTGTGGTGTAAGACCAAGGTTATCTCAGGCAAAGTATGAAGAGGGCTTGGAGGAAAATCATCAGGTTGGTAGAGCAGCGTGTCACTGAGAGACTCATCATCAGGTGTTTGCTGTGCACCAATTATGATTTCGGGGTCAGAGAGATCTACCTCTCTCACCTCTGAAACATCTCCTAAAAGAGCATAGTTGGCATCCACAGACAGAGAGATAGGATCACTGATCACATTTACAAATGTGCTTGCCATGAAATTTGAGCTTGCTGGATTTTCTTGGTTGACTATTGATGACTCAATGCTTTCTTCAGAAATCAAGATCACCTCTTGAAGGGGGCTTTCAGGTTCAATTATAAACCCCAACTGATTTCTGGCCCTTGTGAGCTCAAGTGTTGACCCTTCATCAGCTGGCACTACAGCCGGTTCAGACACATCATTAGTGCCAAAGCTAAGCTCATCATCAGACTCCTCACTCAGCAGTAGTTTTGGTTTCGTTGCTAAGTAGAAGCGCAAAATTGGGAGTTTTACAGTGCTGTAAATGCTTTCAATCAAAACATCTTTGGGAAGAGGATTTTGCTTGAAGTCCCAAACGTCAAATTCAAAGTCAGATTCTTGACCTTTGCTAGATGTGCCCTCTGGAAAGAACAAGGCCTTTCCTTGTTTCAGGATCTCATCATAACCTGCCTGAACATTCATTGTTACCTTTCTTGTCCCGCCACCTTGCTTTGCTCTGACCTGCTTTGTCACTTCATTGTCAGTGTGAAGCCATCCTATTTCAATGTGTCTTGCAGACCGTTTTGCTCTACTTTTTGATTTGTGGGATGTTTCTGGCTCCTCTTCCTCTCTGTGGTTTTCCTTTCGAAGTTTCAGTTTTTCTCTTAGTTTCTCAAAAAGACCCTGTTTTCGCTTTGATGTGTTTGTGTTGAGCTTGCAAAAATTGAACAAAGCAACTCTGTCTCCATATGATGGAAGATACTGGGCCAGTTGAACATCTTCCATCAGCAAAATGACCTCTCTGTCAATCTGGAGATAGGACAGAAACAAAATGCAAAAGAACAATAAACCTTAAATATACAAACAGATAAGCAACATAAAAACATTAGTCAATTGTTGAGAGAAAAAAAAAAAAAACCTAAAGTTATGGTTCAGTTTTTTGACACATGACTGAATGCTGTATGATCAAGTCTTTTCAAATCCACTTGGATTGGAGCCACCAAGGAATATATATATATATATATATATATATATATATATACACATATACATACACATATATATATGTATATATATATATATATATACATACACACACACACACACATATATGTGTGTGTGTGTGTGTGTATATATATATATATATATATATATATATAAATGCATTTAACTGTATGTTACATTTTCAAAGCTTTTGGCATTTTCCATAATTACATTACCATAAAAAAGCCATGTAATTTAGAATTAAATTTCCTCAGCCATGTAATGTCTACAATATATCCCCACACAGAAGTGCAGCTGTGAAGATAGTAATGTGCATCAAGTGCAAAAAATGGTCACTAAGAACTTTCCAACATCTCTTTAAACTGGGTCATCTCTGCTTAATAGTAAAATTTGAACGACTGTAAGACTCTCTGACAGGATTCTCACAGTTGTGAATACAGTACTGAGTCATGAAAAATGACTGACAAAAAAAAACTTTAATCTTCTAAGTTCATGCTACAGTATGTGCAGAACAGTACCTTCTGCTCTTCAATCAAGTTAATTGTTTCCTCTGAGACACCTCTACCTCTCAAGAAAGTTGAAACATCAGATAATTTCTCTGCCATCATGGATCTGTAGAATAAAAACAGCATAATTTAAATACAGAATTATTTGCACAAATGATTTAATCATGTGGTATGTGTGACATAAAAATAATATGTTCGCAGTAAGGCATCATTTAGGTAAACTAGAAAGTACAGCATTAACATAGTGAATTTTGAAGGTTATAAAAGCATACATTATCTACAATTTATTACTTTGATGATGTGGCTTCAATGCTAGCTGCAATCTAAAATAGTCACTTCTAGCTACCCATGCAACAGTATCAAGACTAAACAATATCATCAAATGTTATGGTAATTAAAGAAAAGCCACATCTGTTTGCTGCATGAGTTGTTTATAAATTCACGCTTTAGGGAGATACTTTTATCCAAAGCAAATTACAAGAAGAGGATTAACAATCAATCTACATGTATTTAGTCAAGTGTTTCCAGAATTTTATCATCAAAGCTATAAAAATCAACAACAGCAATATAACGAAACCAACCAGGACTTCTGCTGGGCTTTTGCCCCATACAATGAAACACTTTCACTCTAGGATTCTTAGTTTTGTTGTTGTTTCATAACTTATCCACATTATAAAGTTAAGATGTGACTTATTTAACAAACAAACTGTCACAAAGTTGTTTCTCTTTTTCTATTTTGCCACACACAAAGCAAATAATGAATTTCATTACCATATCTCACATCATTCTTGGGAATTTTAGCCCTTTTTAAACTTAAAGCCCAAAAGTTCTAGAATTGCTTTCAACACAGCATTTATTGCAGTCAGTTACATATATTTTTTATAGTCAATAGTAGTATTTGGTCCTAAATGCCTGCATTAATAGGTCTACTGGATTCATCTCTGTAAGTAGCTGTGGCCTGATTTACTCAAGTTCTCCTCTGTCCCATAGAAGCAGAAAAGAACATGAACAAACCTGAAAGGACAGGTGCAAGATTATAATAATAATATAATAAATAAATATATATAATAATAACAACAACAACAACAACAACAATAACAATAATAATAATAATAATAATAACCACTACCAGTGACATGTAGCAATGTGGCCCACACACACCACACACACACACACACACACACACACACACACACAACCAAATCTAGCTCAAGCTTACAAAAAACACTTCTGTCTTTGGCTGTTTTGTATCCCGGCAACCAGGAGTCAACTGGCTACCGTAATTGCTAGTGTATATGTCTTGGCCAACTCCCACATTATCCCTCATTCGAATCGTGGACAGCTTAGAGCGGGGACAAGCCGGCCTTATTGGGAACTGTCCCCAAAATCGAGGGCATCTGGTCATTTGAAACGGGATGGGTGCATCTTTTTTTTTAAATAGAAACACTACGTTGAAGACATCGAGCCCCCGTTCTCACCAAAACAAGTCACGTTCCATTCAATAAACAACTGCAGTAAGGCCTTCACCAAAGCTGCAAAAGCAGGCTTAATATCCTGTAGTTACTTCTTTGACTTATACCCAAACATTGTTTTAATGACTCGAGTTTAAACGTGCATTAACTCACCCGTGTTGCACTCTCGCGTTTCCGTTGTCCACTTCCTAGTAGAATTACGACTTTATGTTCACCATACGACTTTATTCTCATAAATTTACAACTTTATTCTTGTAACATTACGACTTTATTCTCGTAAATTTACAACTTTATTCTCGTAAATTTACAACTTTATTCTCGTATATTACGACTTTATTCTCGTAAATTTACAACTTTATTCTCGTAATATTACGACTTTATTCTCGTAAATTTACAACTTTATTCTCGTAATATTACGACTTTATTCTCGTAAATTTACAACTTTATTCTCGTAATATTACGACTTTATTCTCGTAAATTTACAACTTTATTCTCGTAATATTACGACTTTATTCTCAACGTCCGTAAAAAAATTTTTTTCTTAATGTGGCCCTAATACTCCGTCGTAGTGGATGTACCTGAGAGAAAGTCAATTTTTTTTAAATGTGCTCTAATAATGAAAAGGTTCTTAATGCTGAATGGCCAAGAAATAATAATAATAATAATAATAATAATAATAATAATAATAATAATAATAATAATAATAATAATAATAATAATAATAATAAGAAGAAGAAGAAGAAGAAGAAGAAAAGTTAAAACTTAACTATTACATAATGGTCCATAAAATGTCCCTAAAATAGTTGTTTCAAATCTCACTCTGGTTTTTTGAGGGAGATTATTTTTTCATATCCATCCACTTGGTTTTCAAATTAAACTTCAAAATTTTCTAATTTTTGGGGTTGCTTGTTATTTCATTTTATTTTTATTTGAAATGTGATGAACTCTTGTTACCAATCTTTTTGTCAGGTTTGTATGTTCAACATGTAAGGCATATCTCTGGTAAACGCTGACCCAGAATATTTCCAGGTGTTTGTATTTTTGGTTATACTATATAATGGATACTTTAGATAATACAAAGCTCCAGTTATGCAAATCTCAAATTACGTTGTATTTGGATTCCCCCTTCTACACATAGATGGTTGAAAACAAAAATATCTGTAGACTATGTCTTGTGTAAAAGGTGTTGTGGTTAAATGGTGCATTGATTACACAGTACAACTCCTTCAATTAGTTTCTCCAAGAAAGAGGAAGGTTTTTAATCTGGTTCAACATAAAGTCACAGTGGCAGCGCCAGCACTGCCTTGTAAATCTACATACAAACATACTCACTAGCAAACCACACAGACATGGATTGAAATGCCCTTTTCTTTCTTGTTTTGAGTTTTTAAAACATAGCCAATATAAACATCTAGTAAGATATAAAAAATATGCCAAAAATATAAAATAATAATTAGAGTTTTTCACACAGCATACAGTATTTCAAATAAACAAAATAACAATTTCGTCTCAAAAACAATGATCAGATTTGACAGTTAATGGTTGAGGTCCTTAAACAGCAGACATCACAGAAATACAGAAAGTTGTTTGCAGTGCAACCCTGTGATTTCTTTTACTGGTCTTTGTTTTCTGCTGTAGTTTTCTCATGGAGTGCGAACATCAAGACCAAACATCTTGAAGAAGCTCAGATATGCTGATATGCCTCCTATTGTGTTACAGTGTCTTTACCAGAAAGAAAATGGTTAAACTTTATAAATTACCCCCCCAGGCTCCTCACAGACACAAATGTGTCTGTTTGCCATTAAATCAAGTCATGTTACATTAAAAGTGTTCTACTCCTGAGCATGTTCACACCAGCTAGAGACTTTTTAAAAGTTCATTTCTGAGTGAACTTTGAGCCATAATACTATCCATAATTAAAGTCATAGACAGTTTAAAGCTTGATAAGCCGGTTACTCTCTGTGCTTAGCAAAGAGCTGTGGACAAACAGGTGGTACTTCAACCCAACAGGAACCAGAATCCAGGATTTCAAGTCGCCACTTGTCCTCAACATAAGTTCAACCAAGCAGACAGACCTGGTCTGGGAACCAGTCTGGTAGACTTCTGATTGTGGGCTAATCTGGTCCAGATGATGGTGACTGCTCTCTCAGGGAAAAGCAGTGGCTAAACCACACATCTTCCATGAAGTCTTGCAAGCTTGCAACTCCATTTAGGAAAGCTTTGTCGTTTATTTGTCCTTTTCACACGTTCTCAGTCAGTTCTGCACAGTCCAGACTTCGATGTCTTGAACAATAAAATCTTCATGTGTAGAAAGAGGAACGTTGTGAAAGGTGGGGCAGGAAAAGCTTGCACCATGATACAGATCAGCATCCAGCCACAGGCCAAAGCCATCCCTAAAAACAAGGAAAAAAAAGAAACTTAGAATCAAAACAGTGAAAACTTAATGATTTAATGTTGGTTATGCTTTATGTTTTTATTAATTTACAATAAATAGCTTCTTTTTTTTGTTCCCTCATTTATTGATTAAATAAAAAGAAAAACCTGAACGTACCCTCCTCCACCAATCTGCAGAGATTCAAGGTTGCCGCTCACAAAGTAGGAGTTATCCCCACTCCACTTGTACAGCTGCAGAAATGACAAGAACATGACATGAGAAACTGTTGTTCATTAACACGTATTGCTATTTTACAAGGATTGTAATCAGGTTGTGTTTATTTCTCTTGAAAATATCAAATATTCGGTAAAATCCTCAGTTTCCAGACTTGCTGAGTAATGCGGTCTTTATAAACAGAGTCGGTCAACAGAATGAATGAGTCCACTCTTACCTGGAGGTCTGGGTTGAAGCTGAACAGGAAGGTCTCTCCGGTGCCGTAGCAGTATTTACTGACTTTGAATGGATCAGATGAAAAAGCTCCAAACACCTGAAAATACCCAGAAGGCAGCTTGTTAATGAAGGCGTCGGTTTGATTAGCTTTTTGTTCTGAGAAGGTTTAGGATCAAGTTGCAAACCTTTTTGTGCATGTCTTTGATGACCAGCAGCACAGGACTGTCCAGGTCAGACATATTTCTGTAGAGTGTCTTCAGGCTGCTCCCATGGATGGCTGTGCTGTAGACCAGATGCCACGGATAGCCCTGGGTCCTTGCTGGCATGTGAGCAGCAAGCTGTTGAAAAAGAAGGTCATTTAAATAACTATTTAAGACAGGATGGAGGTATTTTTTTTAGAAACTTGTGTACTGGATTAATCTGAGATCCTGCAGGACTTACGTTCTGTAGGTGGTGATCGTCTAACAGCTGGCTCTGGCTGCTCAGGACAGGGAGAACATCACTGACCTCCTGGTACTCCTGCTCCTCTGGTTCCGACTCCACTGAGCTGCACAGACTGAGGCGACGCTTGGAGTCCTTCACTGTGATGATCTGCAACAGTTCACAAGATGCAACAAGATGGTGAGAAAAAAAATGTTTTAAAAGTTGATTTTTTTCTTCACATGTTTCATGCCCTGCATTTCCCCTTCTTTACAAATCAGAGGATTTACAGATTTACAGTCTGCCCACAATATTGTTTGTTTTAAACAATGATTTAAAACTATTTGATTACAAAACTCACCTCAACATATGGCTCCACACAGTCACTGGCAAAATAAAGCACCTTAATATCTGCTTGCATTAGCTTCATAGTGGCCGATTTCTCTGTCAAGTTCTGCACTCTGCTGAACCACATGTCTGCTTTCTGGAGGCAGTTGCCGCATTTACTGTATGTACCCTCAAGGTTATTTTCACTTTCATTGGTTGGAAACTCGAGTAGATGACTGCTCATTGGTTAGCTCTATCAGTGGCAGTTACTTCCGTCCCTTTCCTGGAAAGTGAAACTTGGTTCTGGGATACGTAGAAGAAAGGATGTCCATATATAGTCAGTGGGATTTCCTACAAGTTCAGGGATAACTGCCATCAGCTCTGCTTCCTAGGTTGCTGTAGGAGGACTATTTCTGCTCTCATGATCCCACTAAATGATTTCATGCAACATTGTATTGTTTTAAATAGAAGAGATTTTTCTGGTCAGAATACATAAACTTTGCAGGGTTTTGTTGGATTTAATTCCACATTAATTGTGTTTGTGGAAAACTTACCTCCCAGTTTTTGTCAGGTTTGGACTTTCTGACAGGTTTGCTGAGCAGCTTGTTGATCGCAGCTACATCTTTTTCCACGATCAGATAACTCTTCTGGTGTTCTTCTCTGATGAGGTAGCGAGGCTGGCTGCGCCTCTTCTTGTCTTTGGTGTAGATTTCTGGTGACCATTCCACAAAGAAGGTGAAGAGGTGCTCAGCCCTGTAGGCAAAGAGAACATGCATCTTATTTCTAATGAAAAATCATCATACTTGCTCAGCTGCAGCTCAGGTGTTCATTTACGGGGCCTGTAATTATTAAAGTATATAAATTGTAACATAACATCGCTTCAAAGGTGCTATAAGATCTTATCAAATATTTATTAATTTTCTTCAATTAAAAAAAAGAAAACTGAGGTCCAAAACATAACAATGCACAGTTCTCAATTTAAAACCAAGAACCCACTGAGGAAGAAAAGGGCTGAAACATACAAGACCCAGTAAAATGATTCCCCGAACAACCCACTGCCCCCCTCACCATCCCCCTCAGCCAATCCCACTCCTGAGCACTGGCAGATTCAGAAGGTCAGGAGGCCCCCTCGTTTTCCTGGAGGGCAAGCGGCACTCTGGATCTTTTCAAATTGTTCAGTTCAGTCTGTGATAGAGTCGCCTATCTGATTTTTTCCAGATGAAGGGTGTCTGTCAGTTTCGTCAGCCATCTTTCTCTATTCATCAATCCTGACAACAGGTTTTGCTGCATCTTTCTTGAAAACCTCAACACATCTGAAATTCCCAAAATTAGACTACTTCCGGTTTTATCTGCACTTTAAATATTTTTGAGAATAGATTTGAACTATCAACTATCTACACATCTGTAGCTTCACTTTTTAATAATGGATTCTCTATAGGACTTTGAATTGATTAAACGATGTCGAGCATTTGAAGAGCAGGTATGAACAGTCTAAGATGGAATTCCAGGATGTTTTAAATAAGCTGTGGTCCTAATTCCCTCTCCCATTCAGATTTATTCTTAGTCATACAAGGGAGGCAAAAACCTTGTAGACTGTCATACAAGATGGATAATCTGTGATCCGAGCCAGTGCACAGTTTCAGTCACCCATACAATTTACCAGTGGATGGGCTGTCGAAGGCAGAGGTTCTCTTACATGGTCCTTGATTTGAAAGTGTCTAACATGGTTAGCCCAGAGTAGGTCATATTTATCCTGTTGCTTAATAATCTTAATAATCCCCTCAACATACAGTAGAGGCCACCACTATCAACTATACCTAACACTTAACAGGAATTTAAAAAGCCATCCATGTTTGAAGGAACCAATGATGGATTAGATTCAATGATGAAATAAGATAACTGTATCAACAAGCACAAAAAGTTAATTGTGAGTTAAATCCTCTCTCCATTTTCCTGTTGAGTGGTAACAAACTGGAAGTTGAACAAATTACTTTTGCCACATGTTGAGATACGCCTGGACATGAATACCTAACCCAAAATGTGAGATGCATTTAATGCTTTATGCATTAGTCATGGGGCCCTGTGGTTATCCGGGAATACAAGTGAGGATTACAAACCCCTCTTTGGAGCTTTTCATGTTGCAGTATGCGACTTTCAAGGGATTTCTACAAGAAACCACCTTTTAGTTATTAATTATTAAAATCAGGATTCTGTTTTTCTCCATCCTTCCCTCTCTCTCTTCCTCTCTGTCTTTCTTTCAGTCTGACATGCTTAAACTCCTTCACCTTTTATCTGCCTGATGCCACGATAAAACAAAAAACTACATTTTCTATTTTGTTGCACGGCAAACACTTAAACACTGAATGATAACTTTGCATTATGTTTACTTTGCATGCTGCAACAATGAGTTCAGCTCAGTGAAACTGAGGTTCAGAGACTTGTTTGCAGTAAAGTCTCTTTCTTTCTTGACTTAAGTTAAAATGCGAATCAAAATGCTCTCATGCTGATTAAACTTCAGAGGAAACCACCATGTTCAGCATCCAGCATCACAATGTTCACAGATGCATCAGAGATTAGTTTTACTTACTCTCCAACACTGTAGGCAACTCCCATGACGGATTGAAGATGAAGGCGTTGATGGTGAATATATGAACAAAAAGACAGTTGACAGTTCGAAGGATCAGTGCTAAAGGAAAATTTCCACTCTGTGTCTGCCATCCCAGCACTTTTATAGAAGCGGATCAATTGCTGAGATAAGCCCCTTTGACCATTAACCCCCTCTTCACAGCTCCACACGGCTGCACACATTCTCACTGTGATTTTACAAAAGTGCTTGAAAGCCAAAGCTGGTCACATATTAACTTGACCTGCTCTGGGTCCCTGTCCTTAAGTTTGACTGGAGTTCAGACATTTTACTGTGTCAGAGTAGGGCTCGGTGACAGAAAACGGTGAGTTGACAGAAAGATAAAGACCTGGATGTATGTCAGCCTCGATGATTATCTTTTTATATGCCCTTTTCTCCCCTAGGATTTCTAGTGTCTTATCACATCATCAGTAGTGAAGAGTATGGTGGTTTCAATAAAAAGGATCAACCGTTACTCTACTTTTCAACCACAGTTCAGAGAGTAAAAAAAAACATTATTTTAAAAGGTGCATTTAAAAAAAATACCCTATTGAACATGTTAAATGTATGACGTTGATTCTCCTCCTTTATGATTGTGTTAAGTTTTTACCTGGAAAGTAGGCAAAATATTGTAGCTATGAATGTATGATTTGACTTAAAGGGGAAGTTCAGGATTTTTGACATAGGGCCTCATTTTTGAGTGAGCCAGGATACTACTTATCACTGAAGACAGTTTCAACATATTTCATTCCGTTATTCTAGTTCCAGGAGGTCGCCGATGCTAATGCTAGCGTAAGTCAATAGGAATCTGCTAGCCTGTCATTAAAAACTATCTTAACCACTTTACAGAACATCTGTTGCAAATCATTTATAACTTAAAACTATCTGTGTAAATGCCGTGTTAACCTTGCATTTCATTCCATTTTGATTGTTGCTGCTGAGAAACTTTACAAAGTTTTACTTCATGTGTTTGGCGGCGGAGTGATGTCATCTGCTGCTATGTGCATGAAGGAATTTGATCACACAAATATGTGTGAAAGTCATGAGGATATGTTGGAATTTGATGGGATGAAACTGTCTTCAGTGACAAGTAGGACCCTGGCTCACTTGTAAATGAGGCCCTATGTCAAAAATCCTGAACTTCCCCTTTAAGCTGCTTTTAGAAAAAGTGCCAACACTGGAAATGACTCTTGATTCTTTTTACGTTGACAAGCACATTTGCTATAGTGAGTTATGAGCTTCAGGAGTTCAGTTTTTTTCCGTTTCTGCATAATCTTATCTAAATGGTATGATCTGAATGAAGGATGTGCATTACGATTATTTATAAATAAATACTATCACAACACTTTCTTCAATCATAATCAATTATTTCAGTTTTCCTTCAGTCTGGTTTTTCTTAGGTTTCACTTCAAGAGAAATATAAACAGTTTTCTTGTCTTTCCAGTTTTAGTGAAAAAAGGAAGTTGATTGCAACAGGGTGATATTGCACAATGGAATGATAGTGGTGTGCAGTAGGTGCACACAGTTTTTTGGGATGAGGCTACCAGTTTTTCGTCTATTTTATAGTAAATTTGCGGTGATACAATGATGCACTGATGCAGTAGAACAATGGCACAAACACAAGCTTTGTAATCTACCTGCATGCATCATTTCAGACCTTTATCTGACGAGTCTCCACCCTATCAGTATTTTTGTAGTCTCAGCCTTAATATCAAGATTTAATCAGAGCACTTAACCCTGATTATAGTTTTGACTATTTGCTAAAAATCAATGTTCAATACCAAGCATTCAGACTTGATCAGTTCCAGTGTTGGATATTATCAACATACTAATGCTCAAACACAATCACAGTGTTGTCTGATTTTTTTTCTGTCTGTGCTTGTTAGGATTACAGAGTAGGGGCAAATAAACAGATTTAAAATAACAATAGATCCAAATGATCTGAACACATTGATCTGTTGAATCAGTAATCCTATCTGGGAGAGCTGCTTTGAGGTTGTTTTTTCCCAAAAATCTGCACTTTTATGTCTAGATCTTTCTACAGTCTTCTCTCCTCCTGCAGATAATAATTCCAGGCTGTTTTGAAGGAATCAATAAACAACTGTAAGATTAAGATAAAGTGTAAGAGCCACAGTACCAGGACTGTATTCAGACTTATGATAAAGCTACCAGTGCACAAGCCCACTGTTGTTTATCTTCCTATATCAGGCCGGGGGATTACAATAAGGGGTCAACAATCAGCTTTAATGTTCTTACTCAAGAGACGTAAGACGAAGAAGATCAATTTGAGACAGTGTCTATTCCGTCACAGAGAAAAGCTCAATAGATAAACACACTGAAACACACTTATACACACTTCAAAATATAAATGCATGCAAACACAGCAGACATGCAGCCTCTCATCTGTGCACACCTGATCTGTATGCATACATGTGAGTTGTACATGTGCGCATGAGCACTGATAAAAACATTGTATTTCTGTAACCCGCCCACATTGACTGGTCATTTTTGGCCAGTAAAGTAAAGATTGGGATTTTTTTCATCTCGTTTTTGTAACGTGAGGCCCGTATTTATGGCTGTTAATGACATGTGATGATGTTCACTGGTGATCTGAGAGGTTTTAAGTGAATATGTGATGACCTTTGAAGTGTAAACAGCTTATGTTATCCAATTTCATCTGTCTAATTTCCTCCATGCTTCCAGTAATCATACATTATGGGAGAAAGTATTTCTGTAAATATTTCTTTCTAGATGATAGACTAAAAATATCTTATTCAAAATCTCTTTTCTTTTTTTGTTTAAATGTTCCCATCATCGTTTCAGTTTAGTATTTTCTTCTCCTTTGTCAGAACAGCTTACAGTTTCTTTGGCTTTTGGATCAGGAAACTGTAATTAACAAGCAATCATTTGCCGATGATGGTATTCTTTTGTAACTGAAAATGAATGTGCTGCAGTGAAATCCACACTGTGTGTGTTCGTCATTTTCTTGGCAGCAGGGTGGGGAGCTGCTTTTTTTTTCACCTCTCCTCCATTTCCTGTAAATCCTCTCTGCCCGTTGCATGCTCACAACCAGACATGGGAAAGGCTATTGTGGAGCAGCACACACACACCCATGAACACACACACTGAACGGCTGGTTCACATTGCCTGTCGGGATTCTCTACTGACACAATACATTACCTATAGACCCTTACCTTATCCTTAACCACCACAACTGAGCGCTTCCTTTTATCCAACTGTAGCCTAACTTTAATCCTGACTCTACCAACAAGTTTTAAGAATGTATGAAAACAAGAATCTGACCTCTTACTTTCATCACATCTTCAAATCTGTTGAATCACAGCCAGATTGCATGGTTTAAAAAAAAAAAGAAAAGAAAAAATATCCCAGCTTGATCTCCTCATATTTCCACGTTCTGACTTGGAGGGTCAAGTACTCTTTCCTTTGAGATGTGATTTCATCATGTCAAAGCTTCCAGTTTAAAATGTTATGGCTGCTTAATACTCTGGGAAAAAACATAGATATATTTCCACTGGAGTTGAAACAAGCACAAGTATAAGTACACGCCAAATGGACTTAATGAAGCAGAGGATCTGGGATCTATTATGTGATCTACAGTATAATTGTTGATTTGTGCTCCCACCACAGGTGATTTGGATTTATAGGGAGAAGAGTCACTCGGTCCCCAACACCCCTCCCCCATTCTGTCTCATAGAGGGGCAAAAGTAGGGCCAGCGGTGTATTTCCCCCTTGTAAAGTGAGCCATTTAATCATATATGATGTTGAGCCACATATTACTCTTGTATTATTTGTAACTTTTCATGTTTCTTGTATTGTTTTTTTGTGTGTTTGTATTGTGTTATTGTAACTTTGTAAATCCTTTTGACATGTTTCTGAAGAAAAAAAAAGGGACTGAAAAAAATGTGATTCACAACTTGGTCATGTGATCCATATGTATTTAATAAACCTGTGAGTGTTTGGTGTTTTTACTGAGCAAACCTGAAGGAGCCACGGGAAAAAACGCATTGTTTGCTCTTAATAAAAAATTTGCATCTCAGTTCTGCGTGCGGTATGTTAGATGTCCCTGCGACCAATCAGCACCTGACTCCCGAGACTGGCTGTGCTGAGGGAGTTCTGTCTACTCGTACAAGTGTAGAAAGAATTATTTCTAGAAAGGTATATGAAAGACGAAAGGACAAATATAGTTACAATATACATATTATATACAATAATTTAGGAAATCTATATGGAAGTAGTGTTTCTTCATATTTATGTTGTGTATATTGTGTATTCAGTCTGAAGATAATCAATGATATATAATCTGATATTGCTGATTATATATATATATATATATATATATATATATATATATATATAAATAAACAAACAAGCAAACAAACAAACAAACAAATATATACATGTTATATATATATATATATATATATATATATATATATATATATATATGTTTATATGGAAAAAATGGACACAGAAAAAAAAAACCTTTCTGTTCAAAAACAGAGTAGTGGAGCAAAACTATAGTCTACAAGTGAACAGTTTTATTTGTTTGTTTGTTTTTAATTTTTTTCAACCACAATTCAAAAGCAATAGTTTACTTCCTTAATTATAATTATGTGGATTTTTATTTATTATTCGTTTATTTAGTTTCTTGTAATTTTTAATTATTTTGAATTGAGCCTTTTCTTTAATTGGAGGGTATGAATAATTTTGGGGACAACTGTATGCATGTTTTACACAGGATGAAGTATATATTTTGATATGAATATTTATAGTATAAAAAGTGTATGTGTGTGTGCATACATGCATATGTCTATATGTATGTGTATTAAAAGTTGTCAATATGATGACTTGATAATTAAATATCTTTATTATTTGTCTGGGTCATTTTAAATGATTTTCTTTTGTCTTTTTATGTGTATTTCTTCTCTTTTTTTTCTCTCTAATTTCATTCATTCATTCTGAAGATAATCAATGATAGATAATCTGATATTGCTGATTTTATATATATATGTATGTATATATGTACTGTATATATGGAAAAAATGGAAACAGAAAAAAACAAACTTTCTGTTCAAAAAGGAGGGGGGGGGAGAAAAAATAGAATCTAAAAGGGGAAAACATTGGGATAAAAGGAAAAACATAAAAACATCTGGGTGGAAAAAAAAAGAATGGATTTTCCTCAGAGATAAGAGATGTTTTTGAGAGAAAAACTGTCATTATAGGGGGTAGATATATTTTTTTTATTGGGGTGGGGCAGTTGATGAAAAATAAAAATTTTTTCTCCTTCCTCCAGTTAAGAAAGCAATCCTGGATTCTATGAAAATAAAAAGGGAAAAAAGGGGTAAGCCAATTTTCCTCCTACCCAACTATAATTAAAAATTAATTTGAAGATAATTTAAGAAGGATTGTGCATGTAAAACACTTATGACACCTTTAGGGACAGTGTGAGTTCCTCTGTCCAGAAGTTAAAGCCCTAATATGTTCCTTGAGAACTAATAATGCTATTGAGAGGGTAAAGTTTTTCAAATTGTCTTTTTTTTTTTTTTTTTACAGTGTATGAGGACTAACATGCATAATTTGTGTTCTTAAGTTGCATCATGATGATAAAGCTGCTCGTAGCTTATTCAAATTAATTTATTTGACCTTTATTTATACAGGTTGTCTCACTGAGGTTTGCAAGAGAGACCTAAGTACATTTCATAGAGAAATATGAAAAAAACAACAACAAAAAAAACAACAACAACAACAAAAAAACAAACAGTTCAAATAGTCAGACCACAGGTGATTATAATCTCTGTTCAGGGTTAAATATAATCAGTTTAAAGTTATAATGAATATAATTGAGCCTGTTACCTTCAACACACATTAAATCCTGCTGGTACATTGATTTTCAGCTATCTAAAAGTCCATCAGGAGCTGTTGCTGAAATTCTTAGGTTGCATGTGCACACTGAGTATGAGATCTTCTCTTCCCACACATAAAGTTGTATGTATGTGTGTGTGTGGTACAGGGAGCTGTTTGCTTATTTTTTCCATAAATGACTTTAAATGCTTTAATTACAGCTGTTGCTCTTTATAAATGTGCATAGATGCAAGTCAACAGCACACGTAAACAATAAAACAGCAGGTCTGATCGTTCATCAATCAATTGAGAAGCCCGTCACTAGTTCACACAAAGGTTACAGGTGAAAGTTTATCCCTGTGGAAGTCCTGCTTTTCAATGATGTTTAAATGAATTAAATGCAGTTTTTTTTCATTCATCACTCCTCTATTGACATATTCTTCTTTCTTTAGGTGTGATTTTACATACCACAAAAACTTAATGCTTAATCAAAGCTGTTGAGTACTAATGAAGTTTTTCTTCTTTTAAGACATTAATCCAGAGAGGTTTTTAAGCCCTCCTCAGGAATGAGAACTTTGACTTGAGTATTTGAGGATAAAAAATGATGTTCAGATTTGTTTGGTCCAAGCCTCTTTTCTTTTTGTTTGTGCTTAGTCAAAGCTTTTTTCTCTCTGGCTTGTTGGGAAGTTTGTGCAAAAGCAGGTTAATGCAACGGCTGCAGCAAATCTCAGAGTCCAACAACTGGTTTGT
Source organism: Atherinomorus stipes (assembly GCA_023101725.1). NCBI lineage: Eukaryota > Metazoa > Chordata > Actinopteri > Atheriniformes > Atherinidae > Atherinomorus > Atherinomorus stipes. Next base: position 244,235 of record JALJCO010009705.1, read on the forward strand.
GCTGGATCAGAGACTGCTAATCTGGCTGTTCTGTAAAGGCCACAGTTAAGGTCCACAGACTACAAAGGTAATACAAGTAAAGTTGTAGCATCTAGTACGTTTTATACCTGAGGATTGTTAACCCAAATGACATCTTTTATGGCATCAATTTCTCTCCAGGACTTACAATCTCTGTCTTCAATTTTTTTTCCAGTTGCACAAATTCCCTCTACATTTACTACCTGAAAGTAGACTGCTTACACGGCACTTTTAACAGACTGAATCACTCAACCTGAAATAAATTACTGACACTTTGAAGTAATGAGTCCAGCGACATGTGGTAAAGGACAGATTTAGACGTCATGTCAGTGTAACAGCTCAGTCGGTGTAAATCAGTGATGTCTCTGAGAGAATGAGGTTTTTTTATTGGCCCACATATTTAACAGCTCACATTGCTGAGCACAGAGGAGGAAAAAATATCTTCCAGTGAACTTGTGGGGTGTATTAAGAAGAAAGTGGCTTCCTTTACAACCCGCCACAAAGGAAATTCTCAGAGGTAAAAGATAAAAGGGAATTTTTTTGTGCGTCATTTCTTATGTTCTTAAACGTTAAAAATATTTTTTTTTCCATTTATTTAATGAAACTGAAACCTGCTATGATATTCACACAGAGATCAAACGAAATTTATCTACAATCTGACATGTTCTGGATGAAGCCTACAGGATCAATCACCTGCTCATGTTAGTAAATAACCAGTATTTCGGTATTTGTAACCCAGGAGCTTTATCAGTTACTGGTACCTCATGTCTTTAGCAACACTGAAGTGCCAATTCGTCAGTCTGCCATCAACTTTGATTCAGACTGATACGACCCAAACAATGTGTTTGAGTCTTATCAGTCAAAAAAGCTAATAAGGCTTAACTTATCAACATTATCTTTTTTTTAGATTATTTTTATCATGTATTCATACGAGTAGGCTTCTCCCACTGAGACAGTTTACATGTTAAATGATCACATGTTAATGTTCAGCTTGTTCAGGACTAAAAGAAACACTATGAGAATCTTACATCCAAACCTCCATGGCCCTGTGTGAAAAAGTGATTGCCCCCCCCCCCCCCCCCCCCTTGCTAAAACATAAATTAACTGTGGTTTATCACATTTTTGGAAAGAGAAAAAAAAAAAAAAAAAAAAAAAAAAAAAAAAAAAAAAAAAAAAAAAAAAAAAAAAAAAAAAAAAAAAAAAAAAAAAAAAAAAAAAAAAAAAAAAAAAAAAAAAAAAAAAAAAAAAAAAAAAAAAAAAAAAAAAAAAAAAAAAAAAAAAAAAAAAAAAAAAAAAAAAAAACAAAAAACTGAGTTCAATTTCTCTAGCCACACCAAGGCCCGATTACTGCCACACCTCTTCTCAATAAAGAAATCACTTGATTAGGACCTGCCTGGCGAATTTAAGTAGACCAAAAAGATCCTCAAAAGCTAGACATCATGCTGCAATCCAAAGAAAGTCAGGAAAAAATGAACAAAATTACCCCAAAAGCACAGTGATGCCACCTTTTTAAGGTCATGCCACAGCATCTCAATCAGAGATGCTGTGGCATGACCTTAAAAAGGCCGTTCATGCTGGAAAACCCTCCAGTGTGGCTGAATTACAACAATTCTGCAAAGATGAGTGGACCAAAATTTCTCCACAGCGCTGTAAAAGACTCATTGCCAGTTATTGCAAATGCTTGATTGCAGTTGTTGCTGCGAATGGTGGCTCAACCAGTTATTAGGTTTAGGGGGCAATCACTTTTTCACATAGGGCCATGTAGGTTTGGACTTTTTTCCCCCTAAAATATAAAAATCTTCATTTAAAAACTGCATTTTGTGTTTACTTGTGTTATCGTTGTCTCACATTTAAATTTGTTTGATGATCTTAAACATTCTAGTGTGACTAACATGCAAAAAAAGTAAGAAATCGGGAAGGGGGCAAACACTTTTTCACACAACTGTATTTATTGCCTCCCACATTATTTGGTGATGATCTAAGGGTTAATTTCAGAGGACTGACATACGTGAGATCAGTGGCTTTCAACAGTGCAAAATGCCTAATCTTTTAAATGTTTAACCTTTGTTAAAATGTCAGATTAACAGAATCTGGTGGCCTGCCAAAATCAACCTGACTCTCATCAACCTCAACAACTTTTGCACTTTAGACTGGACAGAACTTTGCCAGGCACGGGGGGAAAAGAGAGTCCAAGGCCAAATTTCTCATTTCTGTCATGATGCAGCTCTTTTATGGACTGCCACTAAACTAGACGTGTGTGTCTGTATGTAAGCAGCCCAGCAAGACAAGGCTGGATCATTTTCAACTGACACAGATGTAAAGATGTACTCTGTTACTCAGGTGGTGAGAGGGAGCTCAGATACAGACAAAAGAAATCAATGAAGTTTCAAAGGGAAGGAGAGAAGCTTCTCTTTAGTGGGAGTGTGGTGGGTGTGATTTGAAGTCATTAGTTTGGAAAAAGAGTTTTGGGAAATTCAAAATTGCTCAACCCTCCGTTTTTTTCAATTGGCAAGTTTAAACAAGAAGTTGTGGGAAAATGGTCACTTTCTAAAACACACACGGGACTAAACTCATGTTCTACTGTGGGTCAGCAGTGTCTGTGATCTGTGATGAAGACATGACCACAACCTACTTTTAATGACTCATAGCTGTACAGTGGTTGGAAAGGAATCTCCAACACTCTTAGTCACTTTCTGTGGTTGTTACATCCTGTGTACAGAAGTAAGAGTTGTTTTTTCCTTTATGCAGCCACCTGCAATTTTGTGTTCGCCAAACAAATTTAATTCTTGCAAGAATTTTTTGAAGAGGTCAAAGGTAAATATTTTTCAAAAGGTGCAAATTTCCTGTGCCCTGCTATCTCATCCTCCATCTGTCATGGTTTCAGTTCAATCAGTTCACTGTTCTTGAACTATTTCTCTACATGTGAAGATGATGCCTAACTTATCAGATGTAGTCTGGTATTTTTTAGTACCCATAAATAATGTAATGGTGTAAAACCAGTCAGGCTATATTTCTTGGAAGTGTAGTCCCAGTATCGCTGATCTGTGCTCAATTCTTTACAGGTTGCAGCCTTTAATGTGTAAGGCAAGGTAACTTTATCTATAAAGTTCATACACATTTTATACATAAGGCACTCCATAATCAGAAGAAACAGAAAAGAGAAGTCAACAGGAAAACATCATCACTATCAGTGTACATATTCAAAGACATATTCAAAAGGAAAAACATTATCTTAAAGGACAAGTGTTTTTTTTTAGTTATTTTTATATATATTTTTTTTTTAACCTGGACCTTATTTCTAGTATATACATGCATTTACTCACCGGTAAAGTTTCTGCATCACTTTGAGACCTTTGAAGATATTACGCTGAGTTGCCCTTCGGTGTTCCTCCAGTAAAATGGGAGATACGGGGCTGAGACATGAGACATTATCGGCAGCAAAACTCCTTGATTTTCACCAATACTTTCAGGAGAATGAACGAACAAACATACAAGTACTATTGTCCCGTGAGTTCAGATTTAGCTTTCCGTTAGTTATCAAGGTGTTCTAAACACTTTTTGGGGCCACGTGTTCACGATGCGCGCTTCCATAGTACAGCTGGGGAGAACATGTTCCCTAGACAACAACAATAACACAATTTGCAAAGCTCTGAACTCACAGGACAATAGTACCCATTCGTTTGTTCATTCTACTTAAAGCATTGATAAAATGAAGGAGTTGTGCTGAAGATAATGTTTTATATAGTGGCTGCCCTGCGGGCGCGGGCCAGCATCTCAGCTCTATTTAGGATCAGAACCAAACTGAACTGTAGCACCAGCACAGGTGCACAGTAAGACAGTGTAAAGATCTGCAAACTGGGATATGTTTCCTTTTTTTGGTCAACACAGAACACAATCACCTTTCTCCTGGATTAGTTACAGTTGTCTTAGCAAGAAAACCTAAGGTCAAACAAAAGACAAATGCAGGAGTTGATCTAAATCAGCAATCCCCAAATAGAGGTCTGAGGGCCACATGAGGCCCGCGAAAACAAAAGACACTGACAGTGACACTAATAAACTTCCAGAAGGTAAAATATAGCATTTTGGTTCGATTTCAGTGTTTCCTACCGTAGGCAGGGTGACCCGCGCTCCCTACCAGACCCATGGTTTATGTAAACATGACAACATGTCATACACAAAAAAAAAAAAGATGGTTGAACACAATTCAATCATGGTACACATTTCTACGTAATTTGATCATATCAAATGAATAAATCAACTCGTTCACCTCAGTCATTTATTGAAAATAGTCTGTGATGAAGTTTAGAAATGCAACGTGACTTCACAGCATTTGGCTGACACATAATGATTAAATGATTTAGTTATGTCATATTAACACTGTGATGTTATGATGGGGAAGTTAATTGTTGCGGAGTTCATGATCACATCACTCAGCAGAGCTGATTTTAAGGTTGTTTACACAGTTTATAAGCCTGGATAGAAATGAAAGGTATTAAATTAAAAAAATGTACTAGTACAGAGTATAATACATATTATTAATCATGCAATACATGTAATATACTTATTACAAAGCCATGTGAAAGGGGGGTATCCTGGCATTCATTCTTAAAAAGAAAAAAAAAAGAAAAACTGGCCTTTGACTTGGAAACGTGGACATTTTTTGGCCTTTGGTGAAAACTAATTGGGGACCCCTGATCTAAATCATGATGAGTCATTAGTCCCTTTACTCTCGATATATTCTTCAGGTGATGAAAAACTAATTTGGTTGCTGCTGTAATATGGCTGTGAAAATTTAGCGCTGGGTCTAATATGATTGTTGGGAGAGTGGCGGTCTCGTGGTTACAGAAGTGGAATTAGGTTCAAGTCCCTGGACTGGTGACAAAGGTGAACCAGGCCCTCCAGCAAGACCCTTAACCCCCACAACTGCTACCCAGGTGCTGAAACATGGCAGCCTAATGCTCTCTGGAGAAGTTAAATACAGAGCTGACCCTGAACCACCTGGATAAAAACACTTTTTTTTTTCCCTTTTACTTTAAATACCAAAAAAGTGTGAAGTAAATTTAAACTGAAACATCTCTGTTTCTGTGTTATGAATCATAACTGAGACTGTAACTTTTGGCAGATTTGGCCCAACAGGCTTTAAAGGAGTTTTCTAACAGTTGTGTGACATCATGTGTTGGTGTTTTCTCAGCTCTGAATCGGTGACAGCGTGATGTTACTCGCCATAAACAGTTCATAGTTGTAGAATAGAAACTGATAAATAGTGAAGATTAAGAAATCCTTTTGACAAAGCTAAAACATTTTCTCATCGTTATGAAACACAAACTTACACTCTAAAATTAGCACAGATTTACCCTCAGACTCACCGAGATTACAGCAACTTTGCCGGGAGGTGCAGGGTTGTTTCATAACGGAGCTGCACATTCAGGGTGTATCAACAAATTTGGTAATGTGATTACTTGAGCAATCTTGAAGCACTGTGAAGCTGACAGTAACAGAGTTTTTGTTCACACAAAGATGAGCTGTAAACTATGCTGATGCATCTCCTTAGCAACACTCCATAGTTCTCACAAGAAAAATCATCTAAAATCATCCATCTAAGTTTGTCCTCATCTTCTTTGTCTGATCCAGGCTCATGCGTGATTAGAGTCCACACAGCTTCAAATTGGTCCCAACCAGGTCGACCACAGAGGGACCATGCAGAGAGACATCATGAACTAGTGAGGATGATGAAATCTACTGGCTTTGGGGTTGACGGTACGCAGGATCATGAATTCCCTATTTTTGTCTGATCAAAGAAAAACTCAACCTGAATGTGGTAACAGTCTGTCGCACATCCTCAACAAAACCAACATGTGTCACTTCTGGTCCAAAGCAAAGTGAATGACAGGCTGCGATCCAATATGACTTTTCTGGTGGGGACGAGAAGGAATAACCAACAAGCATACAAACTCATCATGAGTAGCTTTCAGAGCAGGGCTGCATGTTGTTGGCACTGTAAGTGGCAGCAGGCACAATGCAACATCTAGAAAACTCTGTCAGAGACTGTTGTTGATCAACAAAACAGCCATGGCTTAGTGGCTTTGAGAAAAATGTACTGACTTAGGCCCTGATTTACAAAAGGTTTGCATCTACTAAAATGAGTGCTAACTTGATTAGCCACAGTTGATTCACTAACAGGGTGCAACAAGGTTTGCACCTGTTAAACGGACAAAATAGTACCCGGAATCCATTTGCATGTCTGCCATAGATGAATAAGCAATCTGGGTCTTTCTGCCAGTGTGTGCAAGATATTGGAAGGAGATGATGCAAACAATCAGCAATGTGATTTACTTACCCAAGTGGATTGCGGGTGCTATGAGCCCATTTGTGTCTATTTTAGCACGTCTGAAAAGCAGGTATTAACTTGTAGCTTTATGCAGTAATGGCTGTAGGGGAGCAACAAGTCACTGCTGCAGGGCTACAGACAAGCATTGGATCAAAATCATTTTTAAGGGCAACACATTAAGTTTTCATCATTAAATTAAATAACAATCAACACAGAAAACATTATGTAGCACAGGCTTATTCGAGATAAACGAATCAGAAGATTTGCAGCTACTGTAGCAAAATGGAAGTTAAAGCTGACATTATGTTTTTTTTTTCTTTTTCTTTTCCAGTTTCACTTTATACCTGCAAATTTTGATCAGCTCCTGCACGGTCCATCTCTCTAGACCGCAGCTGCTGGTACTGTGTCATATACACACTTCCTGCATAATGTCAGACCATGTTCAAGATTTCATTTGTTCCAACAGCATCTTCTTATCCATGTCCATGTAAACTGGCCTCTTGTTAGGCTCTGTGGGGATACCTTTTTTGGGGGGGCGAGGCCCCCCCCGGGGCGTGTTGTGTTGTTTTTATTTTATAATTATTATACTTATTATACAGTACTTATTTCATATTCTAGATCTTATTTGGCTCCTCCACTAATATCTTTCATCTCCATCAGGTCGAATTTCACTTTGCGTTCACAACTTTCTTGCTCTCTCAAACTTTCTATGGCAAAGCGATAGCGCTCGCTAAATCCTCATTTTAATACTGCTCTTTGCACCTGTTTCGATTGCATACGCAATCTTAGTAGATCACCTGGTATCTATTTGTGCTGCAAACAAATTAGCGCTCTTTATTTGAAATCTTCAATCAGGGCCTTAGTGTTTTATGACAAAAGCTGGAAGGTGAAACCAGACAATTTTGGAGCCATATCGCTGCTGTAAGATCAAGGATTTATTGTTATTTTACATATGCATACATATACAGTACATATACAGTTCATATACATATACATACACAAATACACTACTCCTAACTACATTCAAGACCCGCTTTGCTCCTCATCTCTGGAACTCCCTCCCTCCTGATCTCCATACAGTGGACTCCTTCCCTCTTTTCAAATCCAGACTCAAAACCCTCCTGTTCAGCTAGTCTTATTCCACGTAAGTCCATATGCATCACTCTAATGTTGTTTTTCTCTGTTTCCCTGTTTTATTTCCTGTAGTTTTCTTTTTTTGTGGTAGGCCTACCTCTTCTGCTTCTGTTTTTACTGTTTTAGCTTCCTGTTTTTAATGTTTTATCTGCCTGTACATTGTCCTTGGGTGTTTTGAGAAGGCACTTTCAAATAAAATGTGTGTTGTTGTTGTTGTTTTTATTATTATACAGTCATTCTCAAAATTATTCATACCCTCCAATTAAAGAAGGAAAAAAACAGCTGCCATTGAAATAAGTTGAAATGGACAAAAGTAATATTAAATAAAAATTCTCTGAAAATCACGACGTTGATTTTGAATTTTGGTTCAACAGAAATATTAAAAAAGAACACACAAAAAATAAAACAAGTAAACAAGCACGATGGGGCTCCAAAGCTAAAATTTTGTTGAGCAGCTCTTTGAGGTAATCATTGCAATCAGGTGTTTTCTGCACAGGTGGGAATGAAAAATGATTAATCCAGGTGTGCCTGGCCATTGTCGTTATGGTAACTGAGGTCAGACACACCTGGATTAATCAGTTTGTCCAATAATGAAAGACAGAAAAAGAGGAGCACGACTAAGTTCAGGAAATAGTGGAGTTGTGCATATAGCCCATTGTGGAGTCAACAAGTCTTTTCCATGTCATATATTTGTTCTGTCCAGCTACTGAACCAGGTGAGTCCAATCAGCCCAATTTAATTAATTGTACTGATTGGACTCACCTGGTTCAGTAGCTGGGCAGAACAAATACATGACATGGGAAAGACTAGTTGACTCCACAATTCCCACCTCTGGTTTTCTGTAATGTTTAAGAAGACTTCTGCACCTGTTGACAAGTATTTTGGTCCACTGTTCAAGGGAAAGGTGCTGTAGTGTGTCTGGGACAGTTTTGTTATTTTTTTGTATTGTTATTTTCAACCACAATTCAAAAACAACAATTTATGTCACTAAATCATCATTTTGTAAATTTTCATTCATTGTGTCTTTACTGGGCTGCACGGTGGCGTGGTGGTTAGCACCGCAGTCACACAGTAAGAAGGTCGCTGGTTTGATCCCCAGCTGGGGAGGGGGTTTGAACAATTTCAACTGTGGCCTTCCTGTGTGGAGTTTGCATGTTCTCCCCGTGTATGCGTGGGTTCTCTCCGGGTACTCAGGCTTCCTCCCACTATCCAAAGATATGTATGTTAGGTTAAGTGATCACTCTAAATTGTCCCTAGGTATGAATGTGAGTGTGAATGGTTGTCTGTCTCTAAGTGTCTGCCCTGCAACAGACTGGCAACCTGTCCAGGGTGTACCCCACCTTTCGCCTGATAATAGCTGGACTCCAGCAACCCCCGCGACCCTGAACTGGATAAGCGGTACAGAAAATGAATGAATGTTTCTTTACCATTTTGTAATTTGAACGACCAATTTAGTCTTTTTTTCAACTGGAGGGTACGAATAATTTTGAGGACAACTGTATGTTAAAAACATGAAATGGAATGAAATCAGTCTCTCTGGTCCCAGTGTAAACCCAACACAGCCATGTGAAAGTATTAAATGGCATAGAAGTAGTTATCTAGATATAAATATACAAATAGACAAGATAAATGTTCCAAATAAACTAAGAGTAAAAGCAAGCAGTATATTTGTTTTTTTTTTTTTTTTTTTGGGAGGAAAAACCCAAATTTCCAAAAAAGGAGAACCCATTAAAAGGCCAAATCAAAAAAAAAAAAAAAAAAACAACGGTCCATCACTATAATACAAAAAAAAAAAAATTTAAACCTGCTTGAAAGGGGGGGGAGAAAGGGATAATAAAACAACCCACACTCAATTAAGAAAATCAAAAAAAAAAAAAAAATCTTCCTAAAAAAAAATAAAAAAAAAAAAAAAAAACACAACAGAGAAAAAAAAACAAAAACAAATAAAATAGAAGATTACAAAGAAAAAAAAAAAAATAAAAAAAAAAAAAATACCAACCAAAAAAGAAAAAAACAAACAAAAAAAATAAAAAAAATAAAAAAAAAAAAAAAAAAAGAAAAAAACCAAAAGAGGAAAAAACAAAGAGAAAAAAAAAAAAGAAAAAAGAAAAAAAACAAGAAATCAGAAACCAAAAAAAAAACAATCTCAAAAAAATGTAAACAAAAAAAACGTTATATAGAATATTTGGTTATATTTGGATCAAAATTCCCCAAATACCACAAAAAAAAAAAAAAAAAAATTTAAAAAATAGAAAAAAAATTCCCAAACCATAAAACCTATTTTTTATTGGGTTTTGCGGAGAAGGAAAAAAATTATTAATGAATTAAATAAATATAAATAACAATAAAATAAAATTAAAGAAAAAGGATCGAATAATAGTAGAATCCTCATTCGAATAATATAAATGTTGAAAATGGGGTTCCCCAAAATAAAAAAAAAAAAATAAAAAAAATAAGAAAATAAAAATAACGTCAATCTAAGTTAAGTATCTTGATTGATGGGAAATTTGAATATTTGTTTTATGGTCTGGGGTAATAATAAATTGTAAATAATAAAAAAAAATAAAATACATTTCAATCATGTCTTGAGAACAATATCATACAAATCTGAATTAAATTAAAAAAAAAAAATAAAAATTTATTATATTAAATATAAATAAACAAATCCATTCATTTATTATTATTCATCAATTCTACAATAAATAAAATAATATAAAAATAAAAAAAATAAAAAAAAAAGAATAGAATATGAAAAAATAAAAAAAAAAAAAATAAAAAATACCCCACACCCACCCGACCACGAAAAAAGAAAAAAAAAAAAATAAATAATTATAAAAAGAAAAATTAATTTAATATTATATTAAATAAAAAAGGATAAGAAAATAAAGTATAAAATATCTACTAGTGCAAATAAAACGATTGAACCGAGAAGTCTGTAGCAATACATGCCAGTGAGTGGTTTAAGTGACCCATTATTGACTTGTGCAATGATCCTCTGAGCACACAAACTGCATCACCTGGATGGTGTAGCTGAAGGGGCTACAGGGGTCTTGGTCATCAGTCCCACAGCTTCTGAGTAAAAGCTGTTCCTCTGCCTGGTGTCCAGCTCTTAATGCTCCGCAGTCTCCTACCTGAGGAGAGGAAGACAGTGAGTGCGTGAGGGAAGTGGGGTCCTTCATGATGCAAGAGGCCCACTTCCTGCATCTGGAAGAAAATGTTATCAGTAGTGGCTGCTTCCCACAGTCATTTTAACAAAAATATTACAGGAGACACAAAAGTGGACAGTAGTGTCACATGTGAATCCACTCCTGCATCAGTGAGCAGATTTCCACAGACCATGGTGCCACTATCTAACAACGTTTGTATCCATTTGCAAAGCTCTTTGCAGTGTAAAGAGGTTCATTGCTGCCTCTGTGTGATTTGTTTTGGAAGCAATATGAAGACAAATAAGTATGCAATAATACAAGGAAGGGATAGTAACTCACTGTACATGTACAGTACAATACTCATCCATCAAGTATAATATAAGCTGTAAAATAATAGATGAAACCATGTTGTTCACATAAGTCTCTGTGTACTCTTGCTGCAGTTTGTGGATACCAGAACCTGAAAAGAGATCAACGGCAGGAAGTCTATTCATCACATTTGTGTCTCCTGTGATATTTTTGATAAATTCATATAATTAAAATCAAGAAATAGACCCAGAGCAATTGTTATTTTATTTTCAAAATGGGTTCTTTTGTGTAAAACAATATCCTTCATTTATGTTTCATTTTCAGTAGACACATATTTCTGTTGTGTTACTCATCACATATTTGCTGGGTGGAAAAGTGGATTGAACCCTTCCACATTTAAGCTTTGGTTCAAGCTAGTCTTGATAACAAGAAAGAGAATAAACATCTCTTAACTGTGAATGAAAGAAAATATAATTTATGGATATTCTCCCAGCCTCCTTGTTAGTTATAAAAATTAAATGAGAACCAGAATTTCACGAGTGGAGATTTAGAGGTCACATTCAAAGAGCCAACAGAGATGGAAAATGTACAAAGAAGCCACTTCCTTTTTGACAGGTGCGATAACCCAGATTTGGACCACATAGCAGGCCCACTTGGAAATTTGACTCTAACCTGTAAAACAATGAGATGTTTACTTTTGTCACTTAGACTAACTTTAAACTGGTGCCGACTGCAGCAAAACAGCAGATACTAGATAAGAACTGCAAACAAATGGAAAACTTGGGTAAAAGAAAAAAAAAAGTGGATACTGTTATGTTCAGAAGTGCAGCAGGGACATCTATTGGTGAAATGTTATAAATGAAACAGGGCATCTGAAATGTTCCCCTTTGAGTCAAACTCCTTAAAGTAAACTGGTATGACTTAGAAATAAATGCTCAAAATCAATAAACCATCCACACACACATGCTTCACTTTGCAGCCTTCAGGCACCGACTGTTGGAAATGAGGATGTTCATTTTGAACTGCTACATCTTACCAGTAGATGTCACCACTGAACCTTTGAACATCATTCAAATGACCTTTTTTTTGTTTTTATCCATATGAGTCCTTCAGTTTTAGTTTGTTTGTTGCTGATGTGCTGCAGTTGATTTTATAGCATGACAGCAGCTTAAAGTTAAACGATATCATTCAACATCTCTTCTATGACAGGTGAAAGTCGCATTTCCTAACGGGCCTGCTTTGTGGTCTGATTCTGGGTTGGCCCACTTGTCACAGGAAGTGGTTTATTTTTTACGCTTTCCTTCACAACTTCCTGCTCTTTTTTTGGTTTAGTTTTTATTCAATCGGACCTCTTACACCGCTGCAGAAATTCTGATAATGGTTTGATATCCCAACCTGACCTGAAGGCTGGAAAAACATAAGAATGCAGTTTAATATTGGCTTAAATTGTTCGACAGTTCCCGAAATAGTATTTTCTTTTAGTCATAATTTATTCCATTCATTTCTACTGTCTCTATGATTCCCAGCAATAACATAACGATAGCTTTAATTGGGAAGGCTGTAATCCACTCTGGTACACCACAAATTTAATGTGATAAATAATTGAACAGAAATAAGGCTTTAATGAGATAGAAATATATCAAATGAATAGAATAAAAAACAGGGGAAAATAATGATGAAAAATGTTTTTAATTTTTTTTTAAAAAAAAAGGTTATTGGGATTTTTTTTAAAAAATTTATATATTTTTAGAAAAAAATATTTTTTTCTTTTATTTTGGGGGGAGGGGATTGGTATGATTAAGGGCAAAGTGTGTGTTGTTCTTATTATATCTCTTTTTATTTTTTTTGGATTTTTTTGAAGATAATTCTTTCTTATATTTTTTTCCTGGCTATCACAAATTCAGGGGGTGGGGTTGGTCCTTCAGATTTTCTTTAGGCAATCAGAATAAAAACCTAAGAAAAATAATTGAGAAAAAATGTTTTTAATTTCTTTTTTAAAAAATAAAGCTGCATTTATGGGATTTATTTGTTCGTTTAAAAATATATTATAAATTTAATTTTATATACAGAGAGAAAAAATATAATTATTTTTTTTTTTCTTTTTATCTCTTAACTTTTCTGTATAGGGAAACTCAGGCGGATGAAGTATATTTTTGGTGGTGATTCACAATCTGGCAATAAGGTGTGTGATTGTTTTATTATATTTTTTCTATTTTTCTTCTTGGTTGATTTTTATTCAGGTATAATAAAATCTTTTTACTCCTAATATCCTGTTTTCTTCTAATTTTCAAAATCCTACCATAAAAAAATTCAATACATTTGGTTGGTTGCGTTCCCCCCTTTCCTTCTATTTTATTTAATTTTCTTCCATTTCTTTCAATTATATAAGTTATATTTTTCTTTTTTTCTTCCTTAACATTCATAAAAATCATAGGTCTTTTTCCACAAACCAAATTTATGTTACATAAGGGTTCTGGTACCTTTATCGAATGTGTGGCTATCTAATTCCTCATTAAATTCTATTTAATTCACACAACCATCCTATGTGTGGCTAGAGGGATAACAAAATAATAAACATTAATTTTTAATTATTGTAAGCTGGCTAGCAGTGTCTGTGTTTTTGTGATTAGTGTGATTTCACATGATTCTATACATAAATCTTTTAATTATATATATTTTTAATTTTCATGAATTTATTATTTTTTATTTTTTTTTCATTTTCTTCTTGTGATTATGTGTGGGACAGATAAAAATAATACTATTGTTGTGGATGGTCCTGTGTTACTTCTTTTCATCATATGCTCATTTGGAAATTAGTAATTTATATTTGTTGGAAGATTGGAGGGGTGAGACTTGAATTCTTAAATTAGTCTTATAAGTGTTTCCAGTTTTCAATATCCTAGCCAATTTCAAAATTTATAAACATTATAAAAATTAAAATATATAAAAATTGAAAATAAATTATGGGAATGGGTCATTTGACTTCTACTGCTTGTGGCTTCTCTTCCCGTGTGCGGCTGCATTTCTAACAACCTCAGGTGTCTCATGTGCACACAGTTTGTCTTTATTGGTCCTTTAACTTTGCTCTTCCATGGAAAAGATAGAAGTTCTTGTGAAGAAATAACTGTTCTACAGTGAAAGCAAAGCAAGTGTTAAAAGATTTAAGACAGACAAGCTGTTTGTCTGAATAATTATTGCTTTTTAGTTTGTTTTTTTTATCATTTCTCACACTTCTTTTTGAGACTAAATTTACTGTGTTCCTCCCTTTCACTTTCAGCTAGTTTTCATCCAATAAACATTCATCCTGCATGAAGCACAATCACAGCTCACTGCTGGCTGCATGTATGGCCATAGCCTGGGAGAATTTCCATTTTTTTATTCTGAACAAAAGCTATCCTAAAGGATACAAATGTGCAACCATAAAATGGCCCACAAGTATACACCCACTACATGCAAAAAAAAAGAAAAAAGAAAAAAAAAAGAGAGAGATCGGGAAGATGCTGATACCATTCACATCAGCATCACTGTGCAGCTTCTACGAGGAAATCTGGTGTTTCCAGAAGGATGACTCCTGTGCGGAGTTTGCATGTTCTCCCCGTGTACGCGTGGGTCTCTCCCACATCCAAAGACATGCATGTTAGGTTAATTGGCCACCTTAATTTCCTCTAGGAGTGAATGTGTGGGTGGGTGGTTATTTCCCTCTCTGTGTTGGCCCTGCGACGGGCTGGGGACCTGTCCGGGTTGCACCCTGTCTGGTAATTGCAGGAATAGACTGCCAGCAACCTTGAGTTGGACCAAGCATTACAGAACATGAATGACAGAGAGCGTAACACATCCCAGTTTGTGACAGCTGTACACTTACTCAGGATTGTTCAAGTAATCACATTACCAAACTTGTCCATACACCCTGAAAGTGCAGTTCCGTTATAAAATAAGCTCTCGCTCCCTTGCAAGGTTGCTGCAATCTCAGTGAGTCTGTGTAAATCCACACTATTATTAGACAGTGAGTTTGGGTTTCATAACTCTGAGAACTTTGTTCACAGTAAGTAATCTCACACTGATTCAGAAGTAAGAAAACTTTTTAAACATGATGTTACCCAACCGGTTGCAGAGGCCGATGGCATCCAGATAACAGGCAATGACCACCTTTTACCTGAATCCGAGATGGTAAAGAAAATGTAAGGAAAGAAATATTTAACTGTTTCAAGATCCATAATGCTGTATCTGCTAACGACTCTAGTCTCAGTTATGTTTCATGAAACAGCTTCACTCTTTTCTGGTATTTAAATAAAGGGGGGGGGGGGGGGATTTTTATTCAAGTGTTTCAGTGTTTGATTTAGTCGCAGAACCTGCAGTAGATGTGGAATAAAGGTTCGGATGTGTCCCTGCTGAAATGGCTCAGAGCCGTCATAAAATTTGGACTTGACTGGTACAAGTTAAATACTGCAACGTGTAAAAAGCTCAGCACAGATTAGCAGTATTGCGACTTCACCTCTGACCAACATAACCTAATATAACCTTTTTCCACCATTATCACATGAACTGGTTGGAGAGCACAAGGAGCTGGCACCATTTTGAAACCACTCACGTTTGACCTGAACAGTGGGAAAAACATTCGGATTGAGTTTGTATGAAGAAAACAACTAATACATTTCTTCCATACACAGGATGTGACGACCACTGAAAGTTTGAGTGTTGGAGATTAATTTCCAACCCCTGGTCAGCTGTGAGTCATAAAATGGGTCTGACCTGTTACAAAAGCAAACATACCTGAATCTAGCTTTACTGTTAGAAAGTTACATCATTTCATAACTTACCGCATCAAATGTTCTATTGGGTGGAAGGAGGACTTAATAATTTCAATTTACCACAAGCAAAAAACTAAAAATCACAGCCACCACATCCCCACAGAGAAACTTTCTGCTTTTTGTAAAAATATACTGATTACTGTCTGTACTTATGTTTAAACTGATGCAGCATCGTCCTCCACCTCTAATTTAATGGCTGCATAGTGAAGACATTAAAAAGTGGAGCGCTGACCCTGGATTTGTCTAGTAAAACCCTGTCTGGTCTAAAGTGCAAAAGTTGTTGAGGTTACTGAGTCGGGGTTGATTTTGGCAGGCCACCAGATTCTGTTAATCTGACATTTTGAAGGTAAAAATAAAAAGAAGATGATGAAAATGTTGATCAGTCCACCGCAATTAATATTCTTTATTGTAAAAAAGTGAGATGCTTCTGATGGAGAAGTCGCTTAAAGGTCTTGTTTAGTTGATTGGGGGCTATTTAAAATGTTGCTGAATTTCGTGACAAACAACATGTGTCTGGATCAAAGTTGATGGCAGACTGACAAACTGGCACTTTGATGTTGCTAAAGACGTGACGGTACCAGCAACTGAAGAGCTTCTGGGTTACAAATACTGAAATACTGATCATTTACTAACATGAGCAGGTGATTCATCCTGTAGGCTTCATCCAGAGCATGTCAGATTGTAGAGAATCTTGTTTTGATCTTTGTGAACTGTGTAAATGTTATGGCAGGTTTCAGTTTAATTGAATAAGATAAATAAATAAATAATTATTTTCAACAGATGAAGGTATAAGAAATGACGCACATAAGAAACTCCCCTTTTATCTTTCGCCCCTGAGAATTTCCTTTGTGGCAGGTTGCAGAGGAAGGCACAGTCTGGTTTCTTCTTAGTACCACTCTCAGGTTGACTGGAAGATATTTTTCCTCCTCTGTGCTCAGCAATGTGAGCTGTTAAATATGTGGGCCAATAAAAAACTCATTCTCTCAGAGACATCACTGATTTACACCGACTGAGCTGTTACACTGACATGACGTCTAAATCTGTCCTTTACCACATGTCGCTGGACTCATTACTTCAAAGTGTCAGTAATTTATTTCAGGTTGAGTGCTTCAGTCTGTTAAAAGTGCCGTGTAAGCAGTCTACCTTCAGGTAATAAATGTAGAGGGAATTTGTGCAACTGGACAAAATCGAGAAGACGAAGATCGTAAGTCCTGGAGAGAAATTGATGCCATAAAAGATGTCATTTGGGTTAACAATCCTCAGGTATAAAACGTACTAGATGCTACAACTTTACTTGTATTACCTTTGTGGTGTGTGGACCTTAACTGTGGCCTTTACAGAACAGCCAGATTAGCAGTCCCTGATCCAGCACAAACCAGTTGTTGGACTCTGAGATTTGCTGCAGCCGTTGCATTAACCTGCTTTTGCACAAACTTCCCAACAAGCCAGAGAGAAAAATGCTTTGACTAAGCACAAACAAAAAGAAAAGAGGCTTGGACCAAACAAATCTGAACATCATTTTTTATCCTCAAATACTCAAGTCAAAGTTCTCATTCCTGAGGAGGGCTTAAAAACCTCTCTGGATTAATGTCTTAAAAGAATAAAAACTTTATTAGTACTCAACAGCATTGATTAATCATTACGTTTTTGTGGTTTATATATTCACACCTAAAGAAAGAAGAATATG
The DNA here is from genome assembly GCA_023101725.1 of Atherinomorus stipes. Taxonomy (NCBI): domain Eukaryota; kingdom Metazoa; phylum Chordata; class Actinopteri; order Atheriniformes; family Atherinidae; genus Atherinomorus; species Atherinomorus stipes. The sequence continues at coordinate 261,665 of JALJCO010009705.1, forward strand.
TCATTAGAGGAGTGATGAATGAATAAAATCTCAATTTAATTAATTTAAACATCATTAAACAGCATGACTTCCACAGGGATAAACTTTCACCTAACCTTTGTGTGAACTAGTGACGGGCTTCTCAATTGATTGATGAACGATCAGACATGCTGTTTTATTGTTCAGATACGTGTGCTGTTGACTTGCATCTATGCACATTTATAAAAAGCAGCAGCTGTAATTAAAGAATTTAAAGTCATATATGGAAAAAAAAAAAGCAAACAGCTCCCTGTACCATACACACACATAACTCACAACTTTACTGTATGTGTGGGAAGAGAAGATCTCAGTGTGCACATGCAAACAAAGAGTTTCAGCAACAGCTCCTGATGGACCTTTAGATAGCTGAAAATCAATGTACCAGCAGGATTTGATGTGGGTTTGAGACACAGGCTCTTCCTGCTGCTCTCTTGCAACTTGTCTTGCAGAGTTTAGCCATCAGCATGTTAAATAATGTTATTTAATGTAATGATAATAATTAAAGCATTGTTCCATATTAGTCCATATCAGGTTTTTCTATGTTCAATTAACAATATCAACAATGGTATTAGGCAGAGGGTGGCAAAGATGCACCTTTATGACCTCATCTAACAAAGTCAATCTCTCTCTCTGTCTCTGATCAGAGAATATCAGTTTTACCTTTTGTCTTCCTATTTAATTTGTTGGTGTGAAGTGATTTTATGAGTGTCAAAGAAACGGATTCATTCGATTTTTCAGGAATTAATTTAACCTAAATTGGTGAACATCCTTTTAAAATTCAGCCACTAGACTTGCGATATAACAGAGAAATGGACATCATTATCATCTGTAGCAGCTAAATGTGGCTTTTTGCCCTAAACAAACAATGTAATGGAATATGATGATGTTTGTTTCCAACAGGTAACAGTGCTCACATAATGCATATTGACACAAAAGCATCGTGTGAATCGCTTACATCTGTTGATCATCTGCAAACAAATAGGAACAAATCATGCATGCCAGCCTGTAACACTGTCAAAAAATGACTTGAGAATTTGGAAATCCACCTTGTTTTTGCATCATCGGTCTAAAAAAACAATAACAAGAAGTGGCCTTTAAACCTGGACAGAGGCCTTCAATGTCTTTAAGGACTGTTTTAATGCAGAATTCTTTGTTCAATCAATGATGTGAAGCTGCAGACAGGGCTGCAAATCAAAACCATAAAATATCAGGCACCATGCATTATGATTGGGCTGAAGTTTTTGTGACAGGAGGTGGCTTTAGTCTGCCAAAATCTTCATTCATCCAGACACATCTCATAATTCCCAAAGGGTGGGCTGATGCCTTTTGACACTTAAAGCTGTCAGTTTAAAGATCCTGTGCGAAAAAAGATTCTGCTGAGCTAATGAAGTAGCTAAAGTTTATCACAGCAATATATACCTTTCTAAGCAATCATAAGAGTCATAACATATCTTATTTAAAGAACAGAATAAAATTAATTACCTGAAGCATCATTGCATCATTCCCCCCACCCCCACTGTTACACTATCACAAACTGAAGCAGGGTGGCCAACTCCTCGTGGGCCACTGTCCTGCACATATTAGACTTTTCCCTGTTTCGCCACACCAGGGTCAAATTAAACGGGTCACTGTGAAAAACCACAAAGACAACAAGCTGACAGATTCATTTCATTTGAATCAGGTGTGTTGAACCAGGAAACCATCTAAAGCCTGCAAGATAGTGGCACCTCAAGGACTGGAGTTGTCCATCCCTGAACTAAACGAATAGACTTTGGAGTGGAATATTTAGACTTGCCATCTGTTTTTAAAGAAAGACAGAAGAAGCCACCTGAGAGGCATGCTTTCTCTGAAATTTCCTGAAAAAAAAAGTATCCTGCATTCTTCCTACGGCCACAAGACGCAAATGGGAGACAAAAAAAAAAACCACCAGACATTCACTTTTCTGTCCCACAATGAACAGTTAATGTGGGTGAGTTAGAAAAATACAATGTTTTTATTCATGGTCATCAGCACGTGTAGGACTCACATGTATGCATGCACCAGACGTGCGTAGATGAGAGCTTGCATGACTGCTTGTGTCTGGATGCAGCTACATCTGTGTATCTTTAAGAAGTGTGCATAAGTGTGTGTCAGGTTGTTTATCTATTGATCCGGTGTGTGTGACGGAATAGACACCGTCTCAAATTGATCTTCTCGGTCCCACTTTTCTTGAGTAAGAACATAAAGGCCGATTGTTGACCCCTTATTGTAATCCCCCGGCCTGATAGCGGAAGATAAACAACAGTGGGCTTGCGCACTGGTACCATTATCATAAGTCTGAATACAGTACAAGGCTTTAACATTTTATCTTACAGTTTTTCATTAATTCATTCAAAAGAGAGGACAATAGAAGGATATAGATGAAAAAGTGCAGATATTTGGGAAAAACAACCTCAAAGCAGCTCTCCTAGATAGGATTACTGATTCAACACATCAATGTGTTCAGATGATTTGGATCTATTGTTATTCTAAATCTGTTTATTTGCCCTTACTCTGTAATCCTGATGAGCACAGACAGAAAAACCATCAGACAATACTGTGATTGGGAATGAGCATTAGTGAGGTGATAATTGTCAACACTGTAACTGATCGAGTCTGAATGACTAGTATTGAGAATACATTAAATGATTTTTAATAAATAGTCACACATATATCAAGATTTAGTGTTCTGATTACATCTTGGTATTGAAGTGGGGACTACATAAACACTGATAGGATGGAGACTCTTCAGATAAAGGTCTGAAATGATGCAGTTCTCCAGCCATTAGAGTAAAAAAAGATAAACTGTTGATTTGCAACTAATTATCAAACTACAATAATAAGAAAGCACCCAAATCCAGCAACAGCATCACCACAAGACTTAATGTGCACACTTGTTAGAAAAGAACCAAGAGTTATGTGCAATATAAAACTTTTGAGTTGGAGATGCTTACAAATTGGATTTAATGGGGGAGTGTCTCCAAACTGGTAGAGTATGTATGATTAATAATGAGTAAGTATTAAAATTGCACAATAATTCATTAGAAAGGTCTCACTAAATTGTCATATTTGCATATTATTCAAATATTCTTGATGCATGCGAGGCACAACTTTTTTCTATGCAATACTGACTCTTGTGTCCATCCATTCCATAATAGAAACACTAAAAACTAAAATAGCTTCATAATTTTGTATTGATTTAATTTAGTTTTACAAAATTTAGTTAGAAAGCCAGATAGTTTGGCTGTGAGGAGAGAAGTACAGAATTGTTGCATGATGCAATACTCTTGAGTTAATCCTTAAAGAATAGATTTTCAGCGGGGAAAATAGCAACCTTTGTGTCGTAGAAGTCACTCCGAAAAGAAACTCACTTTTGTTCTGTCCCTCTCTTTCTTTCTCTCTCCCGGGGTCTTTGTTTCTAACCGACAAAGAGCAAAAAAAACACGGAGCCGTTTATCGTGGGGGGGGGCGGGAGAAAAAACGGGTGAGATGCAGGCGTGCCGGGTGGGGGTAAATAGTGCGTTGGCCCGGGGAAAAAAGAAAGAGAAAAAGAAGACGAAAAATAAGAGTGCTTTAATAGAAAAAAAAAAAAACCACCATACTCTTCGCTGCTGATGATGTAATAAGACACACTAGAAATCCTAGGGGACAAAAAGACACATAAAAAGATAATCATCGAGGCTGACATACATCCAGGTCTTTATCTTTTTGTCAACTCACCGTTTTCTGTCACTGAGCCCTTCTCTGACACAGTAAAATGTCTGAACTCCAGTCAAACTTAAGGACTGGGACCCAGAGCAGGTCAAGTTAATATGTGACCAGCTTTGGCTTCTGAGCACCGTTGTGAAATCATTGTGAGGATACGTGCAGGGCTTTGTGAAGCTGTCAAGAAGGGGTTAATGGTCAAAGGGGCTTATCTCAGCAATTGACCCGCTTCTATAAAAATGCTGGGATGGCAGACACAGAGTGGAAATTTTTCTTTAGCGCTGATCCTTCGAACTGTCAACTGTCTTTTTGTTCATATATTCACCATCAACGCCTTCATCTTCAATCCGTCATGGGAGTTGCCTACAGTGTTGGAGAGTAAGTAAAACTAATCTCTGATGCATCTGTGAACATTGTGATGCTGGATGCTGAACATGGTGGTTTCCTCTGAAGTTTAATCAGCATGAGAGCATTTTTAATTTGCATTTTTGACTTAATCAAGAAAGAAAGCAATGTGTGCTTACAAGACTATTTACTGCTAACAATGCAAGACTCTAAACTTCAGTTTCACTGAGCTGAACTCATTGTTGCAGCATGCAAAATAAACATAATGCAAAGTTATATGGAATCATCCACTGTTCAAATGGCTGCTGTCACTGTGATGTCTGTGCAAAAGGAAGGATTGAAAAGGTAGTTGTTGTTTTATCATAGTAAAAATGCTACTGCAGAGCAGCTTTGGAGTCAGAAGAGTTTAAATATGGGTGGATGTAAAAGAAAGAAAGAGAAAGAAAGGAAAGGACAGGGGGTTGGGGGGGTGTTGATGACTAGAGGAGTTTGTAATTCTCACGTGTAACCACATATACAGGTAACCACAGGGCTCCATGACTAATGGTTAGAGCATTAAATGCATCTTGATGTTGTAGCTATTCATGTCCAGACATATCTCGACATGTGTTAATGACAGTTAGTTCAACTGCCACTTTATTACCACTCACATGCAAAATGCAGAAAAGATCCAACATACAGTACAATTATTTACTGTGATGAATTATGTTAAAATGGCCTGTAGTTATCTCAACAATAACTAATGACCACATGAATGAACACCTGAGCTGCAGCTGAGCAAGTATGATGATTTTTCATTAGTAATAAGATGCACGTTCTCTTTGCCTACAGGGCTGAGCACCTCTTCACCTTCTTTGTGGAATGGTCACCAGAAATCTACACTAAAGACAAGAAGAGGCGCAGCCAGCCTCGCTACCTCATCAGAGAAGAACACCAGAAGAGTTATCTGATCGTGGAAAAAGATGTAGCTGCAATCAACAAGCTGCTCAGCAAACCTGTCAGAAAGTCCAAACCTGACAAAAACTGGGAGGTACGTTTTCCACAAACATATCTCTTCTATTTAAAACAATACAATGTTGCATGAAATCATTTAGTGGGATCATGAGAGCAGAAATAGTCCTGCTACAGCAACCTAGCAACCGAGCTGATGAGAGTTATCCCTGAACTTGTAGGAAATCCCACTGACTATATATGGACATCCTTTCTTCTACGTACTCCTGAACCAAGTTTCACTTTCCAGTAAAGGAATGGAAGTAACCGCCACTGATAGAGCTAACCAATGAGCAGTCATCTACTTGAGTTTCCAACCAATGAAAGTGAAAATAACCTTGAGGGTACATAAATGCGGCAACTGCCTCCAGAAAGCAGACATGTGGTTCAGCAGAGTGCAGAACTTGACAGAGAAATCAGCCACTATGAAGTTAATGCAAGCAGATATTAAGGTGCTTTATTTTGCCAGTGACTGTGTGGAGCCATATGTTGAGGTGAGCTTTGTAATGAAATTGTTTTAAACCATCGGCCTACAGCATATATCTGAAGGGTAGATGTTCGATATGTGGACAGACTGTAAATCCTCTGAATTGTAAAGAAGGGGAAATGCAGGGCATGAAACATGTGAAGAAAAAAATCAACTTTTAAAACATTTGTTTTCTCACCATCTTGTCATGGACTGTTGCAGATCATCACAGTGAAGGACTCCAAGCGTCGCCTCAGTCTGTGCAGCTCAGTGGAGTCGGAACCAGAGGAGCAGGAGTACCAGGAGGTCAGTGATGTTCTCCCTGTCCTGAGCAGCCAGAGCCAGCTGTTAGACGATCACCACCTACAGAACGTAAGTCCTGCAGGATCTCAGATTAATCCAGTATACAAGTTTCTAAAAAAAATACCTCCATCCTGTCTTAAATAGTTATTTAAATGACCTTTAAGGACAATATTTGATCAGCAGCTTCTTTTTCACCAGCTTGCCGCTCACATGCCAGCAAGGACCCAGGGCTATCCGTGGCATCTGGTCTACAGCACAGCCATCCATGGGAGCAGCCTGAAGACACTCTACAGAAATATGTCTGACCTGGACAGTCCTGTGCTGCTGGTCATCAAAGACATGCACAAAAAGGTTTGCAACTTGATCCTAAACCTTCTCAGAACAAAAAGATAATCAAACCGACGCCTTCATTAACAAGCTGCCTTCTGGGTATTTTCAGGTGTTTGGAGCTTTTTCATCTGATCCATTCAAAGTCAGTAAATACTGCTACGGCACCGGAGAGACCTTCCTGTTCAGCTTCAACCCAGACCTCCAGGTAAGCGTGGACTCATTCATTCTGTTGACCGACTCTGTTTATAAAGACCGCATTACTCAGCAAGTCTGGAAACTGAGGATTTTACTGAATATTTGATATTTCAAGAGAAATAAACACAACCTGATTATAATCCTTGTAAAATAGCGATACGTGTTAATGAACAACAGTTTCTCATGTCATGTTCTTGTCATTTCTGCAGCTGTACAAGTGGAGTGGGGATAACTCCTACTTTGTGAGCGGCAACCTTGAATCTCTGCAGATTGGTGGAGGAGGGTACGTTCAGGTTTTTTCTTTTTATTTAATCAATAAATGAGGGAACAAAAAAAAGAAGCTATTTGTTGTAAATTATTAAAAACATAAAGCATAACCAATATTAAATCATTAAGTTTTCACTGTTTTGATTCTTTTTCTCCTTGTTTTAGGGATGGCTTTGGCCTGTGGCTGGATGCTGATCTGTATCATGGTGCAAGCTTTTCCTGCCCCACCTTTCACAACGTTCCTCTTTCTACACATGAAGATTTTATTGTTCAAGACATCGAAGTCTGGACTGTGCAGAACGTGTGAAAAGGACAAAGAACAAAGCTTTCCTAAATGGAGTTACAAGCTTGCAAGACTTCATGGAAGATGTGTGGTTTAGCCACTGCTTTTCCCTGAGAGAGCAGTCACCATCATCTGGGCCAGATTAGCCCACAATCAGAAGTCTACCAGACTGGCTCCCAGACCAGGTCTGTCTGCTTGGTTGAACTTATGTTGAGGACAAGTGGCGACTTGAAATCCTGGATTCAGGTTCCTGCTGGGTTGAAGTACCACCTGTTCATCCGCAGTTCTTTGCTAATGTGCAGAGGAACAGCACGGCATAAGTGGTTGAAAACAAACTGTTTTTCTGTGTATGTAGCTTTGTGTTACTGTGTGATCATTTTCTCAGGTTATACATTCTTGTAGTGACACTGTAACACGATTAGAGCCAAATCAGCCTATCTGAGCTTCTACAGGAGGTTTGGTTTTTATGCTCACTCCATGAGAAAACTACATCAGAAAATGACCAAACCACTAAAAGAAAAAAAAATATATAAAAGTTGCACTGCAAACAGCTGTTATGCTTGCTGGTTTTGGAAGAAAGGACCTCACACATTCTCTGTCACTTCTGCTTTTACAAATAAGACAAGTTTTTGTTTTTTAAGTGGAATATTTTCGGGAAAATCAATCTAATTATTGTTGCAAATATTTTGTATATTTTTTTACTCTGAAAGTATTTAAACATGTTTTATATTTATAAAGAATTGAAAGAAAACTGAGACCAAATTTCTGTTAACGTGTTGAGTGTGAATCTACCGGGCAGTGCTGGCGCTGCTCCTCTTATTTATGTTAAACCAGATTAAAAACTTTATCTTTCTTGATGAAACTAAGTGAAGCATTCCTGGTTGTTATTTGTGATCTCTCACCACAACTTCATCACAATCATAACACCAAATCATTTTAAGAAACACTTAAAACATTCCTACAGTGAGTACGGAAAGTACTCAGACCCCTTTAAACTTTTCACTTTTAGTTTCATTGCAGCCATTTGCCAAAATCAAAAAAGTTAATTTTATTTCTCATTAATGTCACTCAGCCTCCCATCTTAACAGAAAAAAACAGAAATGTGGAATTTTTTGCAAATCTATTAAGAAAGGAAATCTGAAATATCACATGGTTATAAGTATTCAGACCCTCTGCTCAGTACTGAGTAGAAGCACCTTTTGAGCTCGTACAGCCATGAATCCTCTTGGGAATGATGCAACAAGTGCTTCATACCTGGATCTGGGGATCTTCTGCCATTCTTAGCAGATCCTCTCCAGTTCTGTCAGGTTGGATGGTGAATGTTGGTGGACAGCCATTTTATCCAGAGATGCTCAGTTGGGTTTAGGTCAGAGCTCTGGCTGGGTCAGTCAAGAATGGTCCCAGAGTTGTTCTGAAGCCACTCCTTTGTTATTTTAGCTGTGTGCTGAGGGTCATTGTCTTGTTGGAATGTGAACCTTCGGCCCAGTCTGAGGTCCTGAGCACTCTGGAAGAGGTTTTCTTCCAGGATCTCTGTACTTGACCGCATTCATCTTTCCTTAAATTACAATCAGTCGTCCTGTCCCTGCAGCTGAAAAACACCCCCATGGCATGATGCTGCCCCCACCATGTTTCACTGTCGGAATCGTATTGGGCTGGCGATGAGCAGTGCCTTGTTTTCTCCACACATAACGCTTAGAATTAACTCCAAAAAGTTCAGTCTTGGTCTCATCAGACCAGAGAATCTTATTTCTCACAGTCTGGGAGTCCTTCATGTGTTTTTTGGCAAACTATGCAGGCTTTCATACGTCTTGCACTGAGGAGAGGTCTTCCATCGGGCCACTCTGCCATGAAGCCCTGACTGATGGAGGGCTGCAGTGATAGTTGACTTTGTGGAACTTTCTCCATCTCCCTACTGCATCTCTGGAGCTCAGCCACAGTGATCTTTGGGTTCTTCTTTAACTCTCTCACCAAGGCTCTTCTCCTGAGATTGCTCAGCTTGGCTGGACGGCCGGGTCTAGGAAGAGTTCTGGTCGTCCCAAACTTCTTCCATTTAAGGACTATGGAGGCCACTGTGCTCTTAGGAACCTTTAGTGCTGCAGAAATTCTTTTGTAACCTTGTTCAGATCTGTGCCTCGCCACAATTCTGTCTCTGAGCTCCTTGGGCAGTTCCTTCGACCCCATTTGCTCTGACATGCGTGAGCTACTATAAGGTCTTATATACTTAGACAGGTGTGTGCCTTTCCTACTCAAGTCCAATCAGTTTAATTACACACAACTGCACTCCAATGAAGGAATAGAACCATCTCAAGGAGGATCAGAGGAAATGGACAGCATATGAGTTAAATATGAGTGTCACTGCAAAGGGCCCTGCAACAGACTGGCAACCTGTCGAGGGTGTACCCTGCCTCTCGCCTGACAATAGCTGGGATTGGAATACTTTCCGTACCCACTGTATAATGTAACTGAAAATTTGTAGTCTCATACACTAAAAGCCAGTGTTGTTTGCAGTATTATCTTTCAGGGATCACTCTCTGAAATTATTCTGTTCAGTGGTTCATTCTTAGTCTACACTAACAAACAGTGTTACTTTTTGCACATCTTAAATATGTAGCCTTAATTATTGCTGCCATATATTTGGTTTATTTTAACCTGTACCATTAGCATATTTATTAAATTATGGACTTTTATTTCAGAACTTTAGATGATTTGATTTTTAATAATCTAAATATTAGTTGCAGCACTTCAATTTAAAATATTAGTTTCCGTTATTTTTACACTTTTATTAATTTGATTTTGGTTCCTACCTGTCCTTGTTTTGGGAAGGAACAGATAGAGATGGACAATCAGTCAGAGAGTGCTATTTGCTGCAGTGAGGCAAGTTGTTTGTCTTGTTCGGTCATCCTGGAAAAATAATGTTTTATGAAACATAACTGTAGCCTGACTTTTAACCCACAAACTGAGAAACCGGAGTAACGCTACCAAGCAAGACATAAGGGTTACAGAGGTTAAAACTAGAGGCTTTAAATTGAAACCATTTGTGAAGAGAAGTAACGCTTCAAATCTATGATCTTTATAAAACTGTTAGCCTTGTTTCCAGCAAGCCAAAAGAATATCAAGTAACCTCAAAACCATGTAAGTTAAAAAATTCCACTATAAAAATAATGGGATGAAATCTTGTATCTTTGAAAAGGAGAATATGTTTTTTGTTTTGTCTATGTGGTCCTTGAAGAATCTAAAGTCTCATCCAACACACTTAGAATAAAGTACCTAATTGTACTTTTGGTAGTATAAAGGATTGACACTGGGGTAGTATCCTCAAAAGGTATACCCTCAATAGTGGGTAGTTAACCCTTGCACATACCTTATGAGGATCAGCATTGTAGTTCTGGAGCCATCTTATAGATTAATTTAACAAGGGAAAAAAGAACAAACTGCAAAGTTACAAAATAGAAGCCATTGTTAACAGTGCCTGATGTGGCCCCAGTGACAATCCCATAAAGGAACAATTAGGATCTTTATTTTCCAAAAGTGCAAAGATTTTTCCAGATCTAACTGAACGATGTAGAGTTTCACACAATAAGCTGTTTAAGGGACATTCACACCTTTAGCTGTTGAGGTCACATGACCTCACATGGTCTCACTGACTCAGTTACCCATTTCCAAAATGTTAATGTTCTGGTCACATGATTCCAGGTGTAAATGGCTTTCGATGCAAGTTTCAGTTTGTGATGAGAGTCAAAGACCAAGACCGTCTCTTAATCAGCACACTTGTGCTACACAGCACATTGATTTTGAGTGCAAGTGCAGTTTCAACTAAAAGTCAGTGATCTGAGTAGTACCCACATTCTGCCCAAATAACAGTCAAAAATCCAGTGTGGAACGAAGCACACTAATGTTCCCACTAAGTTTTCATCTGTCTGAGCCAAACTCTCTGAGTATTCCTTTAAACACTGTGGCCATGCAGCATCACACTCATTAAAAACCTGAAATCACAGCAAGTTGCATGGCTGTGACTCAAATTACAGCAGTAATTTCTCTTAGATCAGTTTTAATATAGAGCTGTGTTCAAAAGTTTGCATACCCTGGCAGAATTTTTTAATTTTCTTTGGCATTTTTCAGATAGTGAGAGTCATAAAAAAACAAATAAACAATTGTTTGATAATAAATTAATCCTCATCCAAACACTCACGAGCGAAAAAAAAAAATGCACCAATATATCTCTGAAAACTGCCTAAAGAAATTACAAATTCAGTTGGTATGTAAACTTTTAAGCACAACTGTACAGTAACAGATTTGGCCCACATATGATGAAAAAGACAAGCTTGTTTTGTCAAGAGCTGTACAATATACTACAAGTCAGGGAAAAGGTCCTCCTTTGGAAGAACTGAGACATGTAAATGTTGCAGAGATCAAATTCTTTTCACATATTCATATTTTGCACAATGAGATAAATGCTGTAAAACAAGCACGTGATACAACAGCTACTGCACACATGGAGAAATATTTAACCTGTCCAATTGAAACCATTCAGATCAGATCAGATTCCAGCCGTCATGTTTACATGGGGGCTAGATAAAATGATCCGATCAGCTGTATTCAGAAAACTTTATCATCCCCAAGGGACAATTTGCTTGTAGACATCATTTGCATCAAAGGACAAAACATTCCACACACTTACACATAGTTGCACAGGAATCTGTCAATGTACTGGACGGAGGAAAAAGCAGAGGATCCAGCCATAAAGTGCAGCAGTTTCACCATCTAAGTGACAAATTCTGTGTGAATAAAGATGTGTGATCTGTATCATATCGTTGGCTGGACAGTGTTCATAATTTTTTTACTATAGTTTGTTGTCACCTTTCATTCAATGGGCTGGATTGAAAAATGGTAAAGAAAAAAAATATGTGTTAATTTCAATGTGTAGTCAGTCAGGTTTTATTTTATGCGCTGCATTGTGCGCAGAGGACACAGGAATGGTGCGTGTTGCTAAGGTGCGCAGCTTAGCAGTAACATTGATCATGATTGGATGAATATAATCCACAGGTCCCTGTTAGTTTAGTCTGCTGTTGCAGCACTGAAAATACGGCTGCAGCTCTGCCTCTTGTCAAGCTTGTCATTAATTGCTGCTCCATGACAGCTAATCAGCTGATTTCAGGTGATGGAAAATGTGCAAGCGTATGTTAACAGCTAGCAGTTCCACCGAGGACGTCATACCTGGAGCAGAAGCCAAATTGCGTACAGTGAAGTGCGCACCGATTCTGGTTTGAAGAAAGAACCAAAGCCACTTTCACACTTGGGAGTTTCTGGCATGTTTTAAGTGAGGTCCTATTCCAACTCACATGTTTTAACATGAAAAAGTGTGATTTCCAGGTGATGACACCTTTAATAAAGCATTTGAAACTCAGGTTTCAAATAGACAGATACTTTATTGATCCCTGAGGGAAAATTCATGCTTCAATCAAGCCCTGCTTTCTTCTCTCATGCTGGATTATTGAATTCCACTTTTGTAAATCAGGCTCCAGGTGACAAGCACTATAAAAACAATAATATAGCAAAGAACAAAGGGTGCTGGACAAGTGATACACTGAGGGTGAGATCAAGATTTTAAATGCATAAAGAGTTAACTAAAGCATCAACAGTCTTTGTTGCTAAAAATTTTAAAATGCAGTTTATGTTCCCGTTTATTTCGCTCATTAGATTTTTGTATTGTCTCTGTTTCATCATTCTCAAATAAAGAAAAAGCAGCAGTATATTTTTATGTTACTTTTATGCAACTCTTCTGGACATCTGTTATGTGAATGAGGAAGATAAGACATGATCCCTGACCACAAACAACAAATGTGACATAATGCTTCTTTTTCTTTGGATTTTTAAAGATTGGTCCCAGACTTAGATTAGAAACAAATCATTGCTTTTATGAACTTTTTTTTTTTCTTTAAAAAAATAAAAAAGCTGCATTTTCTGTTGGAACTCCCTCCACTGGTCCATCGAAACAGATGGAAAAGTTTAAAGTTGAACATGAGGGCTGAAGTTTGAGATGGCTTCAACAACAAAAAAAGGTCAAACTTTTCTTTATCTGTACTTTTTCTCCCCCTCTATCAAAGGATTACAAAGTTCACACAGCTGAAGAGAAATTACATGAGTTTATCAGATGAATATGTGTAATGTTGTGATGGATGATTTGATATAGAAGCAGATTGGAGATTGACCTCAGTGTGGATGAGCTTTCTTATAAAAGTACCTTATTTAAGAAAGTGACATAACTTAGGAATCTATAAGAAACACTAAAATGGATGATCTTCTCACATGGTGACATCTGGACACCTAAACAGTCTTTAATCTTGTCTGATTAAACACATAATATCAGAAATAGACACAGAAACATTGAAGGTGAGAGGTTACATTTTGAAACCTCATGTCCTCTCACTTTTTCAACTCAATTCAAATGTATTTGTGTAGCACATTCAAAACAACCTCTGTTGACCGAAGTGCCTCACAACACCATCATAGCAAAACCGCACAATAAGATTTACAGTAAAACAAATCTAAAAAAAAGAACATATATGTGATGAACAAAACATTTAAAGGAATAAAAGTGTAAATAATATATATATACTGTGTATATATATATGTTTATACTTAGACAAACTTAATTTAATAAATATCCATGAAATCCATAAGAATTCTTTTTTTTTTTTTATCTTTATGGATCTATTTGGTAAAAAGTCAGCAGAACAGTTTGCATCTTGTCATATTTGGACTCCAGTTCAAAGTGTGTCTCAATGATATAACAATATAAGTGTGAAAACTACCTTGAAGTTTCACAACAGGAAAAAGGAAACACTGCATTACCCACACACCTGGATTATTATATTGCAGAGCAGATGACGCAGAGTTCTATGTGTTGTTGGAAAATTGCTATTAGACAGTCACAGAGCTGACTGTGCAGTGTGAAGAGTAAAGGAAGTGTTTCTCATTTTAAGTTATGGTGAGAAATGTACAGTAAAGCTGTGAAACATTAAGTCACATTAGAAACAGATTACTACAGCAGCTCCAGACAGTGCAATACTGGTGTTTACATTTACATAATGCATGCTATATCATCATGTGAAGGATTGAGATTATATCAAACTTGAAAATCCAGAAGAACATTTCAATCATATCTTTTTGCCTTTTAAACAATGTTCCTCAATATTTTCAAAGCTTTCCCTTCAGCATAACTCCCATAAGTGGAATAAGGCAGATGAACAGACGTGTTGAAATGCTGCCAAAAATCTAAGCTATTCTGTAAGCGTTTATTTGTGAAGGAAAGACATGTGAATCAGTACAAGGAAGTAATATTCCTTGTACTGTAATATTAGTGGTTTAGCAGGTCAGTTCTGGTTTACTGCTTCCTCTTCAAACCTAAAAACACTTAACTGCCTCTGTGGATGTATACAGCGATATGACACTAGTTGTGGGGTTTCTGTCGTAAATCTTTTAAATCTTTTGAACCAGTGTAGCAAGGGCACTTGAATCTACCCCATTTTAGTCATGTGTAAAAATTAATTAAACTTTTTACTGTGCTTACATCAAAAGAACAGATTTTCATTACCTAAAATTGGGATGCCTATTTTTAAATCACAACAAGGTTTTGTCAAGTAAAATGTTTTTAACAATGGAGTACACACCCATATTTATGCTTGGAACTGGACCAACAAGCTTCAGGCGGAGAAGTCATTAAAAAGTTTTGAATTGATAAAAAAAAAAAACCTAAAAACCAAGCATGGAATTTTCCACGCCTGAACAACCATGAATGATAATGAAGCTGAAGAGGGAAAATACCGTGGAAATTCCAGGGACTCTCAGTGTAACCACTCTGTAATATAGTACAAATATGTTAGATAGATAGATAGATAGATAGATAGATAGATAGTAAATAGATAGATAGATAGATAGATAGATAGATAGATAGATAGATAGATAGATAGATAGATAGATAGATAGATAGATAGATAGATAGATAGATAGATAGATAGATAGATAGATAGATAGATAGATAGATAGATAGATAGATAGATAGATAGATCGATAGAGGGGTGATATAATGTTGCGACCTTGCATGACTGACCCACTTTGTAGTAAATCTTTAATGTGTTTTATTAAATTAGCCATCCTTTAAGATATTGTAATTTGGCCGCACATTTCTAGAGGAGATTTTGTCCCTGTGCTGATACAACTACTATGAAATGAAAAATACTTTATTTATCCCAGAAGGGAAAATCAATAATGTAAAAAAGCTCTCTTTTTTTTTCCTTTCTTTTCTTTTCTTTTTTTTTTTATATGTGAATATAAATATACTAATAAATAAATATACTAATATGTAAGGCTGTTAACCTGTAATGTTAGCATGAGGAGCTGTGGTAATCTTGTTATATGCTAGAACTAGATTTTTAAGATAATGTTGGGAAACCATGTCATACAGTATTTAGTTTTTGGTGAGTTTATTTAGGGAATGCACATTAACTTAGGGGTCGTTCACACGAGGACGATTGCGGATAAAAATGGCAAAATATTTCATCGGAAAGGGCCTTTCCAAAAACCTGAAGACTCCTTCCAAAGTGGAATTTCTGAAGACGCGACGCTGTTGCGTTGTCCTCCGCATGGTCCAAAACGCAAAAATTATAGTAGACCAGCTCACGCAATGCTCATGTCGCATGCGCTTTGACGTCACACACAAACAGGCAAAACAACATCCAACTACATAAACCCAGCGGATCTACGGTGGATTTTACGCATGTGCATGGACATGGTGTCACAGCACCACTGAACAGCCTGCGTGCATTTCCAATCGAATTCCACACACTCTTGCGTCCTCGTATGCACACAGATTTCTTCATGACGACGCTTGTGTAAACGTGGATAAGGGGCCGTTCACACGAGGACGATTGTGGGTCAAAACGGCTAAATATTTCATCAGAAGTGCCTTTCGTTCACACGGCAACGGCGTTATTCTGGGTTAAAGATGCAAAAATCTGAAGACTCATTCCAAAGTGGAATTCCTGAGGACGCAACGCTGTTGCGCCCTCGTCTGCACGGTCCAAAACGCAGAAATGATGGTGGACCCACAGACCTGCTGACACCGTGCTCACGTGGCATGCGCGTGACGTCACACAATACAGGAAAAACAACAATGTCAGACTACGTAAGCCCAGCGGATCTCCACGTTGCGAGCTTGTGATTGAGTGTTGTTTGGAGAAGTCATTCTACCTCCTCATCTGTCCACACAAAGTTCCTCCTCGCCGCCACCATAGTTGTTTTGATTTTGAAACAAACAGAGACGAACGGTTGTACGCATGCGCACGGACACAGTGGAGTTCTGTCACAGCACCACCCAAAGGCCCGGCGTGCATATCCAATCAAATTCCATACACACTTGCGTCCTCGTATGCACATAGATTTCTTTATGACGATGCTCGTGTGAACGCGGATAAAAAGATAAAGATGAGACGCCACTTTTGTGTCTTCTCTTCTGATCGTCGCCGTGTGAACGTAGCCTAAAAAGATAAAAATGAGACGCCACTTTTGTGTCTTCTCTTCCGATCGTCGCCGTGTGAATGTGGCCTTAGTTAATCAAAATTTTTAAATTGGAACTGAAAATAAACTTTAAAGGGGAAAAATCCGAAATTGTTTCACCCCAAGGTTTGCTGTTGAGCACTACCTGTCCACCAAAACAAAGTGTGTCAAAAGCCACACTTCCATCTACCTCTGCTCTACACCCCACTCACCTTATCTGCTTATGAATATCTGCAAAGCGCAAACTGACTGAGCAAAACAACATCACCTTTATGGGAAACATGTTGAGCAGTACAGAAAATAAATGAATGAGCATGTAGCTTGGCAGCCAGCCTGTGAGCCCAACAGGCTGCCCGCCAGCTACATTTACAGTGATTATTGCAAATAATAGCTGGATGTCTGTTTTCGGCATTTCAGTTAGCGAGTTTTTGAATAAAGCGCATGCGCAAGACCAACCTGCTAGATTCACAGCTCCCTCCCCCGACCACAGCACAACGTGCACAAGCCACTCCGGTGTTTAGCAGACAGCAGTACAGATTCTCCATCATGTCACAAATGCAAGTAAAACAGATGCTGTCTGAAAGCAGCTACAGTAACTGCTCGCGGAATGATTGTTAGATGCCTACTGGAAACAACAGATAAGAGTACGCAGATTCCGGCACGCAGTATTGCACTCGCCAATCAATCACTCTCATTGATCAGTCTCGCCTATTACCTGTTGAATTGGCTGTCAATCACTCTTACTACGGTAGTAAAAGTGATTTTCTCTGCATTCCGTTTGCCAATAGACAAACGGAATGCAGAGATGATTGGTGGATATTTTTTCAGCCCAATTAATTTCACAGCTGATGTGCAGTATATTAATATTTATATATTCAAAGCTTTTAATTAAGCATAGCGTATGGGGTAGTGAACCCAATTTCATCGAATATTGCAAAAGTTGTTATAAGAAACATCTTCTATGCCTTTAACATTTTAATTTGCTCTCTTCCTTTTCACCTCTATACGCTCTACCATTGATCTTTGCCTGTGGCATCTTATAGGTAAGGAGGGCCAAGGTATCCAAGAGAAAAGAGGAGGTGAAGAAAGAAAGAAAGAAAGAAAGAAAGAAAGAAAGAAAAATATTTAAAAAACTAAATTAATAATCATACTTACTTTCTTATTACAGTACCTCCAATATTATTTTCTTCTTTTCATTTCTCAAAGTATCTGTTTTCTTAAATGACTACAAAATATTTTTGCATAATTTGTTGGCACAGTATTTTGATTATGGAGCCATTTCTGTATATATTTTTAATTTAGGCAGTTTCAATCTTCAATAACTGAAGCAAACGTTTTGCCGCTGAAATGTTTTCTCACATGAATGCTATAGAACAAAAACACAAGACCTGCCCCCTTTGAGAGGAATTTTTCCAGTAGAACCAGTCACAACAATAGTTTGGAACTTTTTTCATATTGTTTCCTGGTGTTAGGAAAGAGGACGTTGTTCAGATCATGATTCATTCCATCTGCCAAGAAATATACTGTACGCTTCCTTACATAAAACTGTAAAATGTGAATGAGAACAGAATCAATTGAACTAAAAGTGATTTCAAACCTTGAGTTTAAAATAGCACAAAGAAAATGTATGAGGAGTTAAAAATGGAATCATAAAATCAACTTGTTATTAAAGTAATTTCAGCATCATCTTTAAGCTGGAAAAAAGGAATAAAATTAATCGACAGAAATGGTGTTTTCATATTCTACATTACTGCTCGTTTTTCTTAGCTTAACTCAGCTTCGTTTTTTGTGAAAGCTGGAACTTGTTTGATAAGTTTTTCCTTAGGTGTAACAGCTGGTTGTCTGGTTGTCATGTTTGGGTTTTCCATTATCAGTTTCAGCATCAAACTGTAATTCAGCAATAACCAAAAAAAAAAAAAAAAAAAAAAAGAACTACAAATCATATTAGCTGATGGTAAACATCATGATGGGTTACATGAAAAGGAATATTTGCAATAGTTGCAATTTCCCTCTGGGATAAATTAAGAATCTTTCATAATGTCATTTAATTTTCATCAGGCTTTTAGCATTAAACAGCATAGAATTGAGTTGGTATTGTCATGTTTTTAATATACATTTAGTTGTGAGAGGTATTTCACACTATGCAGTGTGAGTCACACTCCGCTGTGTACTTTTACCACTTTGTTTTTTTTTTAAACTACATAAAGAATTACACAGAAAAAAAGCTTAAAATACATATTGTGTTCTAATAGAAGAAAAAAAAAAAAAACTGGCATGCTACATTGGCTTTGAGAGATTCACCACTGAAAAATCTGTTCAATGACAGTTTCATAGATTTCATTAATGAATTTTTCGTTGAAGTGAACACAAAACTTGTACGAACATTTAGTTATTGAATCCATCTTCTGCATCTTTGAGGTACAAACATAAATAAACCTTTAATCTCTCTCTTTTGGGAGGTATCCTTGGGAAAATCAGGTTCCTGCATCAACATTTACAGCAAAGTAAAAAAATCAGACCACATAAACACACAAAAATTGAATATAGGGTGAAGTAGAGCAAATGAAAGATTTTTTCAATGAATCTTTTAATCTTTTTTTTCTCAGTATATTCGTTCTAAGTAGCCTGAATAATATGTTTAGAAATTAAGGTCAATAAATAGATTATTAAAAAGGGATGGACATTATGAATGAGAGATAACTAGTTGAAAACCGTACAGGTTATACTATTAAAGTTTATTGTATTTGGGAAGTATTTTTGTCATACAGGATAGGGGGAAAGTCTCAGACCAACATGTACTTAAAACCTGAAAACCTCCCATCACAATGATGGGAAATTATATAGATTGTAATACTATATTTCTATTACTTCATATATAAAATTCTCTGGTATATCGAGTTGTTTAAACCTTTTGTCTTGATTCTAATTCATTTTTTGATTGAAGTGTTTCTAATTATGTGCTTGTTAATATGTTTATTTTTCTGTTAATTTATTTATGCTTATGTTTATCTTTTTAACTGGACTGTTAAGAAATTCACCTTTGACAAGTTTCGCTCTTGTTATCTCACTCCTATGAAGTACAGGTATAATGTGAAGACTATTAACAGGAATATTAACAGAAATGAAGCCTTCCAATAATCTCTTATTGCTTTGAGTTTCTGGTCATATTTCAAACTGGCAGTTGTTTGTTTTTCATCACGGTGAAAATAGATATTCTTTTGTTCACCTGCCTACCACAGGAATGTTGGTGTGTCTGCATATGTGCTGAGAGAGGCCGGTCTACGTATTTAAAGGCCAACCTCAGAGTGTCAGCTCATGTTTGGCTCAGAGCTCAAGCTGGTCTCGCATCATAAAAGAAGGTGAGTTTGAACATCTGTATCTTTGAAGATGATGCCTCATAGAACATGCTGTGCCTGCAGGACCAAATGTCTGAAATCTGTTAAATTGTTATCAGTTTGAGAATTTGTAGATATTGTCAATGGCTGCTACTGTGGTTCATTGTGGTTTCTGTGTAACCTGTGTTTTCAGAGACTTATAGCTACAACCCAGAATGTTGTCCTTCCTGTTCTTTGCTGTCCTCTGCACCAGCTGCCTGGCAAAAAGTAAGATGTTAACCTCACTCATTGTACATCAGTGTTGTACATTAAAAATCATCACTCTTTTTAAATTGTATCATTTATTCCAATCTCTCAGCTACAATGGTGCACTTTTCTTACTCTCCTGCGGTGGGAGGTGGGTCTGGCAGCTCCTTTGCTTCAGAGGGGGAGGGAAGGATCACAGCCGTCAGGGTCTGGGAGATCAACAATGCATACATCACTGGGTATGTCTCTTTTATTTCTTCTCAATGTGCATTGAAGGCAGTTAATGTTCCCAAAGAGAAGATGGTGCTCTCAAGTTTCTTGAAAGACTAGTTTGTTTTTTCTCATGCAAAAGTTATATTCAGTTTGAATTGTGTTCAGCTTTTTCTTGAGTTTGAGATGCTGTCTGTTACAGTAGGTACTGTAGTGCTTTCGGTGACATTGGAAACAACTGTCTGTACAGCTAAATGCTCCATGTGTTAAACTATAATTATTTCTTCAAATTTGATTTTTTTTTCCCCCAGTATTCAGCTGCGCCATGGTTATATTTGGGCTCCAATTCTCGGTCGCAAAGTTGGAACTACACATGAGCTGGACCTGTATGATGGAGAGGTCATCATTCAGGTCAGAGATTTCACTGATGCTTAAATAGCAGACTGATAACATTCCTGTTAAATAGGTCTGATAAGGGCTTTTCAACCCCAACACAGCAGCCAAACTTTTGGATTTTCCCATTACCTTCAGTTTGTCTGTAAAGTTATAAAGCCCACAGCAAAAGAAGTTCTCATGAACAGAAGGCTCTGCACCTGGATAACCTAAAAGTCCCAGTTTTATCCCAGGTTTTACTTGCTTTAGTGCCATTACCAATGAACACATTTGCAAAATGTCTGTCTAAATTACTCTGAAATACTGTATTATTAATTGTTAGGTTTCTACAATATTGAAATTGTTCATATTCTAATTGTTCCAACATCAGTGATATCATGAACAGGCTGCAGACATAAAACAGAACTGAATTATACTTGAGTAATGAAATAAACAGTATCAGAGGTTTTTTTTTTTTAAGTGGATTTATGTGTAAACTATGACTTTCTTTATATAATTTCCTCCTGCTGCTTGTGTGTTTTAGGTCTCTGGCAAATACCACACCAACTACATCTACCAGCTGATTTTTGTGACATCTCGAGGGCGTTTGCTGATGGCCGGCCAGCCACTTCAGGTCTGAACTCTCTACCATCACTTGCTTCACTTAGATTATTTAGATTAGATTGGATTAGATTAACACACACATGCTGACATCTTATCATGATTTTCTTTTACAGAGGTCCTTTAACTTCTACCCAAACCACCCAGATGCAGAGCTTAGACTGCTCAGTGGTCGCTACAATCAAAATGGGATAACGTCACTGGCAGCTCACTGGGGGGTGGTCTACATGGAGCAGAGCAACAACACCGACGTCAGCGAATAATGACAGACAGGAACATTGATTAGGGATTCAAATCTGATTCATTATGAAAAACTTATCAATGAAATCCCACATGATTTTATTTATTGCAACAGTAATAATCTATTAATAATGAAAAATTTGAATAATCAGCTTCTGTCTGGGATGTTCAGGATGTGATTTGTTTTGTTGGAAATTCAAAATCTTTTGAACGCGGACATCTGTATTGTTTTTGCTATTGTTGTGCCGAATAAAGAACAAACTATAAAAAGTAAAGAAAGTATTCAATAACGTATCTACAGCAGAGAGGAATGACAACAAGGGTAATAAATATGAAAATAAAAGCAAGTTGATTATAGTGTTGTGGAAAGTCTTGAGCAAGCCCACATTTGTGGGTGTTTTGCTACTAAGCAGCTACTTTCTCCTTTCTTCTGAACAGGTCTTAGCGATAGCTCTTTCACTGATCTCTGGACATTGCTTTTTTGCTTATTTTCAGACAAGTCCCTGTACCCTGACCATTTAAATAAAGACACACACGCACCAGGTTTCTGTCTTTATAAAGCCAACTAGCTCTGATCTACAAATCACTGAGTGTTAAAACAAGGTTCCTAACTAAAGGGGTGATCCAGTGTTGGGTTTACACATAACAGACAACTTTGTAAATAACAAATTTACTTTATTTAACTTCTGAGATGGAAAATCTAGGTGCCATAAAGTAAAAATCCTGCCATGTTTTTTGAATTGCATGTACATTTAAAACAGATTTTTTCACTAATGAGCTCATCTACCTGGCAGAGGGGCTATGTTTTTTCAATTCAGCTGGTTTAGTGATGGTTGAAACAACTACTGGACACGATTTTTACCTTTGGTCCAGGTTTTTTCATCTCTGTAGTAACTTTTGGACAAACATACAGTACAGTTAGTTTTCATTTCTATAATGGGATATAGGCTCCACTACTTCCTGAACTTCAGACTGCACCTTTACTTCCTGTCTTTCATCACTGAACAAACTGATTAATCCAGTTGTGTCTGACCAGTTACTGAGGTCAGGCACCCCTGGATCAGTCAGTCTGCCTGGTAATGAAAGACAGGAAGCAAAGGTGCTGTCTGAAGTTCAGGAAGTAGGGAGTCGTGCTGATAGCCCATTGCATAGATGAAACCTGCCAAAGATCACAGTCTGACAAGCATGAAACTGCATGTTTGCATTAACAAGGTCGCCTGAAGAGCTGATAAATTAGCACATCATGAGATGCAGCATGTGTCTTAAAAAATGTAAGAATACTGAACAAATAGAGGGGGAAAAAAGTATCAGGCCTGACAATTTTCTGTAGCAGATGACCGGGTGGTACCTAAAAGTGATGTCCTTAAGGAATTTGTAAAAATGAAGCTGAGTCCTGAGATGTGCATTTGGCCCTTCTGCTGATCCATTAACTCTTTATTGAAGCCTCATCAGAAATGATCTCAGTGGAAGAGTGGTTGTCATTAAATCACTCTTACACTGCAAAAACTCAAATCTCAGCAAGTATATTTCTGTAATTTCTAGTCAATTTATCTCATCACAGTCAAAATAAGACTAAATTACTTTAAGAGAAACATTTCAGTAAGATATAAGATTGTGTTTTAAGGCAATGCGTCTTATTTCAATACATTTTGTCAGGAAAATTTTGCTTGTGCCATTAGCAGAATATTTTTACTTACTTAATTAAAAAAAATCTTGGCCACTCTTATATTAAACTTAGTTTAAAAAAAAATTTAATTATTATTTATTTTACTTTGATTTGAGCTTTTACAGTGTAAGGAAAAGAAATGGGGAGAAAAATGACTCAAGAACTAGGACTGAAGATCAGGAGCAACAGGTCTTATCTACAGATGAATCCTTCCCCGAGCCCAGACTTCATCACTCTGGAAACAGTTTTGGTTCATCTTGACAGAGATCAGCACAAAAGGCAGCCAATATCTTAACTAGAGCTTTGTAATTTTTTCAAAAGGACTGAAGAACCATTTCTGAAGATTATTTAAAGAACTGACAAGAAAGCTTGTCTAAGAAGGTTCGGGCTTTGTTGGAGTAAAGTTGCTCATTAAAAACTTTAAAACTGTTTTTTGCACATTTCAGTGAATTGCTGCACCTAATTCTTGTTTTCATAAAAACACACAAAGAAAAGAGGAGTAGTTCAAGATTTTTACAGGAATTAACCTTTTGTTTTGTGTTTTTTGCTTTTTTTTTCTTTGTAATTGTTTCCCGACAGTGGGGACAAAATACACAAAAAATAGTGACTACAAAGTTGTACACAGCAGGCACCATGTCTTTGTGTATTGCCATACAACAACAAACGTGCTGAAAAACAAGCTCTTGCTCTGTCTACTGCCTTTGGTTTTTTTAATTGATTGGGTTTATCAGTGAACTCAACTTCATCACTGCAGTTACAGTGTTGACAGTATCTGTTGATAAAGGAAACGTCTCCCCTCTGCTCTTTATCTGCTTATGACGCACAAGTCTGAATGATGTCGCAAGAAATCCAGAGGCAGTGATGCTACTGCTCTTCCTCTGTGGCTCTCCAGACACGGTAGCTCAGATAACTGCTTCCAGCGTAGCACGCTGTGGTCAGAAATGCAAAGAACTGAGAGGATGAAGGAGTACAGATGAGAAAGGATAATGCAAGAAAAAAACAGAAGAGGAAAAGAAGTTACATAAGTTAAATTGAAATTTACATGTTCACATGATGTGGGTCAATCAGCTAAACCCCTGTCATGTTCTGTGTCACGATATTAGTGGTGCACATGACTACCTCCTTTTTAGGATAATTATGGTCCTTATACTGCCTTCAGTTGCTATGGGTTTTTATGAATTTGTAAAAATGCTAAACTAAAACAAAATCTAAGTTTGGCGGATAAATACAAAGTCCAGTTTTCTTATCAGCTTGTAAGAACAGTTGCAAAATGTCTTATAAAAGGAGTTTAGCTAAACTGGCCAGATGACATCAGATAAAGTTAAAGATGGCTGACTTCTGCTGTAATGAGACTCCCAAATGTATGTAAGTGCAAACTTAACAGCAGATTTCTCTGAGATTTAGTTTATGCAGTTTAAAGAAAAACAACCTGGAATAGATGAAAATAAGAGAGGCGTGCTTACTGCTGATGCTGCCCAACAGTTGTAGCTGTGTCGCCCTCTAATGGCCTGGTTGACGGTGAGTGCCTCTACCACTGCAGTCACCAGGTACAAAGCAGCAGCGCTGCAGTCAAAGCACAATGACTGGAAGACACAAAATCACAAAGGATAAATTAGGGAAACAGAGTTGCTAAAAGATAAAAGTTAGACTCCTTTCATGCTATGTGTGTGTTACCAGTGTAATCCAGGGAATTTGTTGTATCCTGTTGTTGGCCCCAGTGAGGTAAATTATGAACAGGCATACAGTCAGAATCCAAAACAAGACGGAAACAAACATCACCCAGCAAAGAGCAGACAGATGGAAATAATCGGTGCCCCCAACGAGAATCCACACCAACATACCGAGCACCTGAAGAGAAAAGAAGAAACGTGCTGCATATTTATTCACTTTAATTTCTTTCCTCTGTCTTGCGGTGGGAAGGGACCAAATCTCCCTCTCAACAACTCCACCCTTCCCTTTTCAACAAAAGTTTCCTGTTGGATGCTTCATATCGCAGGAAGAAAACTTTGGGAAGTGAGGCTGTGAGCCAGACTTGTTCTCTTTAAAGATTTAGCTTGATTTTTTTTTTTTTTTCCAAAAGACTAAAACATTTAAGCACAGTTGTTAAATAAATTCAAGCTAAAGTCCTTGAATTAGTAGTTAAACAGAGGTGTTTTATGCTGTTTCATTCTTTTTTTTAATCTCTTTAAGTTGTGATCTCCCATTTTGGGGCAGTATTTCTAAGCTGCTAACCCTTTATAAAGTTACATCATACTTTCAGATCAAACTGTGGCACCTTGGAAAATAAATATAAAGAAATGAGGATTCAAGACTTTCTTCACACTTCTGTGTGCCAGTTGTGTCGTGCCCAGCCCGAGCATGGCAGCCAGCCAGACTGTATTTACAGAAAGGCTTTTTTCCTTCAGCTGATTTGAAAAGGAAGAGAGACAATGAGGGAAAGAAAAGAGGAAAAGTTGATTTTGCTAAAACTTCCTTTTAGGACTTAACTTTGTTCAAACCGGAACTGGTCTAGTTATTTTTTTTCCCTTTCCAACTTTAAATTCATTCAGTTTAAAATAATTTATACAGGAAAAAGTTGTTTTAGTTGTTTTTTCTCCCTCTGGTGACTCAAAATCGGTGCTCATATTTAATGCATCCATGCTGCTTTATGCAAATTACAAGTAGCTCTAACACTGTTCATGCTGACTGCAGTTTGCCGTTAGTAAAGCAAATGACCACTTTTAGCGCAACATCTTCAATATTGACACATCACACATCTCACTATTTCGCTGAAGTTCTGATCACAACATCATGTCTACAGCTTCATTTCAAACCAACTGAGAATTACAACAAAGATCCCACACTCAAAAGTCACACTTACTATCTCAGCCAGGAGGAGGATTCCTTTGGAAGTAGCGGTGAAATGTTGGTCAAAGGCCAAGGTGGAGGTTGAGGTGTTGTATGGTGGTAGCGGAGGACCCCTGCGGGTCGTCCCCACAGCCGGCCTTTCCATGATGCACTGACACAGGGAGCCGGCGTGCTTTCCCTGATGTTGTCGCTGCAGTGGAGGAAGTTGTGTTCCTGTCCTGGAATCCAGCAAGGACACCCATCTATGAAACAATAGCAGAAATGAACATTTATACTGTTGCTGCTTCATTTTCAGATTTGTCGCCTCCAGACAAGCAACTTGCCATTTTAAACATTTACATTGATACTTAGTAAGATGTAGGTTTTTATTTTATTAACTTTGATTCTTTTTTACTTCATTTTTGTTTTGTTTAGTAATGAATGCGGTTGGATGCTGAAGGGGAAATAAAAAGTGAGAAATTGCAGATGACTGTCCCAGAAAGGTATTTATAACTTGTGCTGAGGGGAATTACTGAGCTGCTGATGATAAATGGTGATGATAGGGAAAAAGAAGTTGTTTTTTTTTTTTTTTTTTTCACTGATGCTCTTCTCCAGGTTGACATGCTATATTTCCAGCACTGTTTTCAACAGTGCTTTGAAATTTGGAGTTTGAAGAGAACTTGGTCTTGCTTGACCTGATCCACAACAACCCATTTATTTTGTGATGTGTTTCAGGAAACTTGATCAATTGAAGATTGGGAGGGGGAGAAAGTGGTATAATAGGCACAAAAAGATGTGTGATATCACAATCTGAAATAGGTCTTTATTCCATGTAAATTCATTCTTAAAGAATGCTAATTACATAAAAAAGGCAGATTTCTTTAGACATTCAGACAGAAACTAGCAGAGATCAGTTTTCCATACCTAAAAAAAAAGTTTAGTCTGTTTGAGTATGTGAATTGTCTCATTTCTGATGCTGACCCTGCAATTTATACAGTAATATAAGCACAAAAATGTCTAATATACACAGAGAAACTTTCCACCTTCAGCAGATTGGTGTGAAAGCAGCCGTCTGGAGTTAAACTGCTCATTCTGCAAAGTACTGACATGACAATCAAGTGAAGTAGCAGTGAGTAAATGCTATTTTTGAGTACTGCAGTGCAGGAATGGAAAATTTACTCGTTGCTACTAATTTTGACCACAAGGGGGCAGTGTTTACACATGGCCAACGAGTCAAACTCACTACAGAAGAAACAGCAGAGCTCAGGGACAAAAGACACAAGGCCGAGGCCAAACAAGACTAAACTGAGCTTGTTAATTGTCTGCACAGTTGGTGTGTAAATCGCTGTTTTCGCTCATTTTTTATTCTGTTGTTGCACAGACAAAGCAACGCTAATTTGTTTCCTGAGAGGTTACCCCCAACCGAGGTGTGCGAGCTTAAGGCCTTCATGCATTTAAAAAGAGACCTTGGTAACTAGATGTTTTCTACTGCTGCAACTATTCAAATAAAAAGTGAAACCATAGATGTCTGTGCTGGTGGAGGGCATCTTTTTTTCCTGTTAATAAGATTGGAATAGAATAAATGAAAACAAAAGTATATTCTTATTTGTGGATTTAAATCTTTTGGGTCTCTATTCTTGGTATCGGTTTCCCCTGCAGGCAATCTCAGCCTCTGATTGGACAGAAGTGATTGGCATAACCAGGTGACTGTAATAATCTAAAACTAATTTAAAGTCAGATACATTCTTGAGTACAAATCAAACCAGATTCCCTAAGCCCCACTTCCCCACACACATAGACCAATAACCTTCACTTTAACATGCTTTTTTTGGTGCTTTGCTGCATTCAGTTTCCTGAACTATGCATTATCTGACTGGATATTTTACATGCTTTATCTTATGCTTCTTGATAGACTAATTCTGCCCCACTGGGCACATTCTGCTCCCAACAGCAATATATCCACTGCAGCAATCCATACTCTGCATTACCTCCCCTCTCTCTCTCATTTTACAGAAGCATTAGGGCATTAGCTTTTCTTGTCTTCCTTTCGCAAGTCAGTGACTACATGGAGCCAATACAACAACAAAACTAATGGCCAACTTAAGCATTTCTGTATATAATTTACAGCAGTCTGCACCAGGAGACATTAGTCTTTCTTTAAGACTGAAAGCTACTTATCGCAGCAGGACTGGGATCACTTTACAATCACTCTGTTACTTAAAAATAGAAATAAAATCCCAGGTTTATTTATTAATGTCACTGTGCATTCTTAATCATTTCTTAGCAGACTAACATCATAAAAATACTGCAATGCACATGATCACAAGCTCCTACAATGGATTTTCATGTTTTAATGCGACTATTTAAGTTTTTACATGACTGCTATGTTGTGTTTTGGTCTGGTTGATGATTTTTTTTTAAGACTTGTACACATGACACATAAACTTTACATGTAAGGTAAATGTGCTGAATGTATGGACAATGGAAGTTGCCAGTGTGCCCTCAAGTCTGTATATATATATAAATATATATAGGTGCTCAGTTGTAGTGTTTTATTTTCTTCATCTCATCACATGACTTTTCCCTTTACCAGCCTTTATAACATGCTAAAGTCAGAGTTTACTGCAGATCACTTCCTCAGCTACTAAATGGGTTCCTTTCTTATTCGTCTGAGTGGAATTGTTTAATGTTGAAAGTGGCTGAATTTTGCTAAATGATCAAAATGTTAGACTTTTTCATTAAGAACATACAACAGAACAAAATAAAAGAAAAATGGATAAAAAAAAAAAACCTTGTAACTCCAAAAAGTCCAGCACATGAAGGCTGGATGGAGTGAGGTAATGAATATCTTATAGGAAACCAGCGCATTCCTATAATCATAATCAACAGCAGTGGAGCATGTTACTCTGGTCATCAATAACCCTGCACTTCCTGCATAAGCCCCGTTCTTAGACTCTATTAATTAAAAACAAGGCTCTGTCAATTATCTCAGCAATCCAATTAAAACTGGGTTCCTAGTTTAATGCCCTGAAAAACCACAAAGGCTTCAAGGCACACAGGTGATTAATGGTTATTTCCCTGCTTTTGTGTAGACGATTGCATTCATTCTCACCACCTTGGCCCAACATGAGATTCTACATCATTCAGCTCTCGGTGAGGGGAGAATAGGAGTGAAAAAAGCCAATCTGAATAATTGTCAATTGGCAAAAAATCCCAGAAGCCGACATAAATGCAAAGTATGTGAATCAGCAAAACAATGAAACATATTAAATTAAACTTTTGTATGACTTCCAAAATGAAAAATTGTTCAATTTTACTTATTTATCTTATACTTCTAAAGAATATTAAATTGGACCTGACTGAAATGGGAATCCCAATCATCCAGAACAATTAGTCAAATAATTACTATCCCAAAGGTTTTGAAATGAAAATTAGAAAACAAATTAGCAAAAAAAAAAAAGGGTTTTTTGCAAGGTCAGAGGGGATTTGTGTGAATAAAGTATATGAAGAGTATTTGCAGTTTTGCAGCTGGGATTGGACTTAACTTCTTTTTCTCTTTTTCTTTTTTTTTTACTTAGTTTCAAGAAAATCATGAACCGTGTATCACATCTCTGTTGGAAATGATGGAGCTTTTATTGAGTTTCTTCTCCACTGCCCTCCTTCCACATGCACTTCCATTCCCACCATTGTCTTCACAGCCTCTCCATATTTACTCATCTTTCCTTCCCTCTAATTCTCCCCAGTCCTGTCGTCGTTCTCGTGGTGTGTGTTTGAATTCCGCCGCTGTGACACAAAGCCTCGTCACAGCTAAACACACCTCGAACCGTTTACAGAAACTCTACATGCTAAAATGTGACTAACCTGAACTCCACCTGAACCTCTTTGCACGCACACACACACACACACACACACACACACACATACACGCACACACACAAGCTAATAAGTGTGTGTGAGCCCAGATGCTGCACTGTAATTGGCCACTGTGGCTTCCTGCTGTGGCAAAGATATTTTTAACACACATGCTTAAAGACACACACACTAATCCTTGCCTCTGCAACATCTGCCACATCCCCCAGCACATGTGCTGGTTAAATGCAGTGACACACTCGCACGCACGTAAACACACATGCAGAGACATGCACATGCAGTGTATAACCATAAGACAGCCCCTCCCAGTTTAACCACCACCCCTGACATCAGTTCTGAAGGAAAAGATGTGGTTATTCGCTGAAAGCAGAAACTCGGCCTCGAAGACTAAACCTGCTGCTTTTTTCATCTTCACCAGTGTTTCCCTTGGACTGTTTTCTTGGTGCTGTGGTAAGGCCTCTGGAACAGTGTTTGGATCATGTGACCGCACACATTTCTAATAAATCTTGTAGTGAGTGACACGAGCATCCTTTAT
Organism: Atherinomorus stipes; assembly: GCA_023101725.1. Taxonomy (NCBI): domain Eukaryota; kingdom Metazoa; phylum Chordata; class Actinopteri; order Atheriniformes; family Atherinidae; genus Atherinomorus; species Atherinomorus stipes. Next base: position 292,061 of record JALJCO010009705.1, read on the forward strand.
AAAGTGTGTTTGCCTCCTAACAACAAAGTTGATCTTGATCTCAAAAGGCTTTTCTGTGTGTTTTTTCTTTCCTGCCACGTATATTATTTTTCTTGCACACCTGCATTGCCAGCATTATGAGGCTGTTTACAGAAAATGCATAATTTCCCCAGTGGTAATGCCCCAAGTTTTCATATTCTGTTTACCCAGAGTACTGCTGTCTGTATTTGTTTGGCCAACATGCACTGACAGTGATTCTTCAATAAATAATTGTGATGAGACGTTAAAACTTGCCAGAAGCTATTTGAAGTGGGAGCTCAGCACAAAATAATAAATGCATGACCCTAATTAGAAAGTCCCTGAGAGGAAGCCATGGCTCCTTTCACCTTTCCCACTCAGTTAATTGCTTCTGCGGCGGAAACAGGGTGATGTGATATTAGTTAAAAAGCCAAAGATTTCACTTTTGTTTTCTGTAATGTTGGTCTGAAATCATTTTTTTCTTAAATGTTGCCCGTTAACCTTCATATTCTAGTAATTCTTCACTGAAATTGAAGTGAAAAGTGATCACATTGATCTGGTAGGTACAGACACTTGGTGACTTGGATTAATTAGTCATATGTTCGTTTTAACATTTGTGCCTATATCATTTAATCAAAAATGAACAGAACACTTCAGAAAGCACAGTACTGTTGTCAAATATCATCATTACTGTATGATCAGCAAAACAGGAAAAAGGTGAAATGATTTATTTAAATGTTTGTGATCTTCAATGGAAACAGTGGGAACAGTTTGCAAAATTCTAACAAGCTGGAAAGTGATTTTGGAGTGAATTTTATTTTTCAACATTGACAAACTCATGTAATTTCTTTAACTAATATTCATGAATAGATCTCCAGGCTCTTTGAAAACCATTACAAAGCTCCTCTTTGGATGTTTCTAACTTTTGCTCTTGTCTCTGTCAAGATGATTCCACACGGCTTCAGTATTGTTGCAGTCCGGGCTCTGGGGAAGACCCCTCCATCAGACCTGCTGCCATTTTTCAGTCCAGTTCATGTCTCATTTGGCATCCTACAGCCTTTTCCCGGTTTCCCTTCCTTACGAGTGACTTATTACAAGCCACTCTTCCAAGGAGATCTTTTCTAGAGGCTTCAGTGAACAGTAAATGGATCAACTGAAGGACTGGATACATCTCAGATCCTGTCCCAGGCCTTGTGGATTTTTTCCTCCCTATTTCTAACAAACAGGACTTTTGGAAATCATCAGAAAAACTTTACTACAGTTCCGTTTTTTGGTTTTTGGTTTGTTTGTTTTTTTGGGGGGGGGGGGTGTTCTCCACCTTTAGAGTTCCCTCAAAAACTGCTCAACATACTGGGATATCTTTAGTTACCAGCTAATGGAAATCAACTTGTTGGTGCAAAAATCCTGTTTCACTCCTTTGGCAGATTTTCAACCAAAGAATTGCAAACAACTTTGTTCTTTTCCAAGTTGTCTGTAACCCTCAGGCACAACACATTTATCAATTGTTTGACCCTTTCAAGTTCACATTAAGAAGAAAGATCTAGTTCTTTTTGGAAAAGAATAAGAGTACTTTTTTTTTTTTAGCAAATAGTTGAGAAAAAAGTTAATGACTGTGAAATGGTCAAACTTTGAAATAACACTGGAAGAACAATCACTTACTCTGAGTATCATATACCCAAACCAGTTGGTAAAGGTAGCACAGCCAGGTTTCTTTCCACAGATTTTTAGCTCACAGATTTTGCTCTAACAGTGACCTTAAGTAGTGACCTTAACGTAACTTTTACACCTTAAAAATATGCGTTTCTGACTCGTTTTGATGACGCAGCAACATTCACTATGCGCATTTTCGAGCCGTCACTGCCCAGAGGCGTCCCGAGGCTCAGAAACAACACTACGTAACTTTTCCATCCGGGACGGGGCTGTGACGTTGCAGCCGACTATTGGTTGTGCACCGTCACTTACTAGCAAACGAATATGAACCAGATATGAACACAGCGGGTGTTTTGAACATGCATCATGTCTTATTTAGCAAAGAAACGCAAGGAAACATTACCGTAGGAAGAGATGAAAAGAAAGAGAGGAAGGGACAGAACAAGAGTCAAGATAAGACTCTTTTACGGCTGGAGTGAATCACAGTACATACGATGTAAGATGGATGCTAGTTTAGCTGCTGATAAGGGGCGCATCACTGAGAAAACTGCTAAAAGTTGCGTTGTGATCAGAGATCCACATGCATTTTTGCATGCAGCACATAAAAGCCACTTATCTTAGAAATGTAGCTAATGTGACAGGATAGTGTGGGTTCCTGTCGCTATGCCTCCGATAGATCACATGCCGTGGTTACTTGGTTATGGGTATTATATTCCTTTGGCTAAATGGTCAGCATGCATGACTCTCACCTGGGAGTCGGGGGATCGAATCCCACCCGGGCCCTCCGTTGCATACCTTGTCACAATAAGCAGTAATATAGGAGCACAAATTAACAATAGTGTCTTGTTGTAAAGTGAGTTTTATATGCTACTTGGAGCTGAGAGGAGTGCAACAGGAAAATGTCAGTGCTGTTAGGTAATTTGCTCAATAGCATCAAAGTGTTGTGGATTTGGCTGACACTGAGTTCACTGGATCAGACAGAAACAGACCATCTTCTCTAGCTCTATAAAATAAAACTTAATTTGATTTCTTTGCTTTGTTTTGTTTTCAAAAGTCATAACTTTCATCTAATCTTTTCCAGAAAGTTTGGACATTAATTCCTCAGGTTTTCTGAAAATTTCTCGAAGTTTTCCTTTTGACTTTCACTACCTTTTAATTTACTTTTAATTTAGCCTTTAGGAGGAAATTTAAAAAACCAAGACAAAGAAAACACATAACATTGACCTTAGAAATCATTCAAGCATATGGAAGCCACTTAAATATTGAGTCCTATCTTAACCTTTACCATGTATGGTTGGTGCCTAAATCTAACACAAAGCATGATAAAATGAATGTGAACAGTAAAAAAAAAAGAGCAAAATTACTGGGGAAAAAAAAAAAAAAAATTCAAGTCACCTCCTTTGATTCCTTGGACTTTATCCACCACCAGATCAGCCTCACATCAGCCACTTAAAAACTATCATAGGTGCCATTTCAAAAATACTAATATGAGGAATTTGATGGTGAGAGAAATTATCAATGGTTTTGTCCGAACGGCGGTTATATGGTCCTAACTTTTACCAAGACTGTTATTCAGGCCACGGTTGCTGTTTTACATCCCAGTTTCACAAGTATGAAGTTGTGTAAAGCAGCTTTGCAGTCTGCGCAGTAAACAGCAACCAGAAGCTTTGATTTTCATCAAAATTATTGTTTTCTACCACGATTATGATAATAATCCAAAACATATGAAAGCCCAGCTTTTAATGGTAAAAGTTGTTTTTATCATCGCAGGCTGGTTAATGTCCGAGGGGCAGGGATGTGTTGTCCAGGTTGGCAGAGAGAGACCTTCCATCTCTTGAAGAGCATTTACTATCTACCAGCCTCACTAGTTAAGAGAGACTGGGGGTGGAGGGGGAGCAGGGGGGGTGGAGGGAGCATAGAGGGAGAGAGCGATGGATGTATCAAACAGCAGCCCCCTGCTGAGCAGGGAATGGAAAAGCTGCTGGCACCAACATGAATATTTCAGCAGATAGCTACAGCTCTCTGTACCACCACCCCCCCACACCCTCATCTCTCTGTCTGTCAGTCTCGCGCTCTCTGTCTCTCATCTTTGCCTTCTTTCCACTTCCCTCCCTCTTAACCCTCCAAACCCCCACCCCCTGCTTCCCTCCCTTTACTGTCTCATGGAGTGGACTGTGATAATGAAGGGAGCGATAGAGATGGGAAGAGTGAGACAGAGGAGAGACCTCTTCGGACGGGATTTTGGGTAGCAGAGAAAATGGCTCCTGAATGTAAATCTGGGGAGCGGCAGCAGAGTGCTGCCTCAACTTGGCTCCTTCACCAACCCCCCCCCCCCCCCCCCCCCCCGCTAGACACTTGTGATGGTTTGGCCCGGGGTAGTTAGACAATAAAAACAGAGCAAATGGAGCAAAACAAATATCAGCAAGCGGGGAGTTTCTCTGGAGACCTGCACAGATTTGAAACAGTTTGCTTCTGCTACTTTTTTTTCTCAATAATTTAATAGCAAGCTTCCTTATCTGCCGTTTATTTTTAGAAATCTTATCTTTTCAATTTAGAGTGTGTGGATTTGGATGTGGGTCTTTAGAGTTGGTCTGTGTATTGGGATGATGATAAACACTAATGACGCATTGCCATAAATCCCCTGATAAGTTATAACTGATGTGTCTGAGTTGCACACAGCTACAATATAAAATTTGGATACACAACTCGCAATCCAGGTGAGCTGATGCCTGGAGGTGCAGTCTGTGTGATCTGAGCTTGTTTTCTATGCAGAAAAATATAATGAAAAATATAGTGCTGTTGCAAATTTGTCTAGAAAGTGTACGCTTTAAGCATGAGTGAAACAAGTCACTTGAGACGGGGAAATTTATTTGAATAATGCTCAGACTTGAGATGTGTAGCAGCTTCTCGTTCGTATTTTTGTCATCACACCCAAAATAAATAAAACCCTTGGGTTGCAAGTTGTTTGTCATCAGGAACTTTCAGGAAGAGCGAGAGGTTGAGTGTTTATTGATTTTTTTTTCCTTTTTTTAAGGATTTGTCAATCAGAAAAATGATTGATAATAAAATTTTACTTTATGTCAGTGAGATTGATGTCTCATGGAGGGACTGTGAAATAAGAGCGATAGAGATGGGAACTTTGATTGTAATTCACAATATTTTTTAAGTCTCAGATTGAATGAGAGGTTGTGCTTGGTGCATTTGTGACAGTGTGGGGTCCTGTCACTATGCCTCCGATTGATCATGTGCCCTGGCTACTTGGCCACAGGGATATATCTCTTTGGCTGGCTGGTTAAGCTGCATTCACATGATCAGAGGTTTGCACTTCGCTCACCGTCAGGTAAGGCGCAGAGGCACTGAGTGGACGCAGCGGAGCACAGAGCATCTGCTTGGAATGTACACAAAAAGCTAAGCTAGTGTTAGCATTGTATTTAGCTTAATGGTTGTTCATATACTCTGCCTATTCTAAAACCTGGTACCCCAAACTGACTCCTGACATTTCGCCATACATTGCTCTTCCTACCAAGATCACAAGATGCCTTCGAGGTGGTTATAATGTAGTTTTTCATGTAGTTTCTCTTCTTCCTCTGTATGCAGCGCTTCTGACAAGGTTAACTGTTATCTCTATGGTTGCACTCTGAAAGGTCAGTGGAAACTAGGTCAAAGTTTTTTTTTTAAATGTTTGTGAAGGAGCGCTTCCTGGATTCAGTTGTAACTCATTGGAGGTGCTCTTTGGATTGGGCAATATGATTAGATGAGCAGAAAGATCTCCAAGGCACTCTCCCTTAAAAAATTAAAATGCATTTATTTCTATGGCATAGTCATAATGACCTTAAAATCCAACACATTTCAGCCCACTGGCTTTCATAAGGGAGTCAAGGAGGGAGTCATTTGAACTTTGAGTGCAGCGGTCTGGGGACCGGATCCCGCCCGGGCCCTCGTTGCATACCTTGCCACACTCTAAACCTAACAGAATGTGGACTGGCTTAAAATGTTTATTTCAGTTTTAATGACAAAGCTGTGGCTGAAAAGGAATATATAAATAACCTGCAAAGTTGTATATCATAATTTTATCAACACAGATACCAATAACGATTCTCTTTATAGATACTGTATTTATCAATACGCTTATTGACCTACAACATAATTTACAGTGAAAAATACAGACTTTACAAGATGTTAAAAGATTCAACGTTTTCTTATATTCCACAAGGAAGATCAGAACAGCACAGAAGCTATTCTTACAATTAAACGTTTCTTATGTACAACAGAAGATCATTTAAAAAAAAAAAAAAGACAAAAACAGATATAAACAGAATAGTGCAGTGGAGTCATTTCTGGCATTTGGCCAGAGCAGGTTTTGTTAGGAAAAAGCAACATACCGTATTTACCTTCTCAGGCTGCAGCTGAGACCTGACAGAGTGTCTCCAGTGGTGGAGAACACTTGTTCAGACGGCTGTGAAGAGGCCGTGGACACAAAGGTGGGTGAAGGACAGCTGTGAGAATAAGGGAAGTGTGCCTGTCTTACTCCACCACCATGATTACATGACAGTGTCATGATTATGCGACTGTTAGGTACAGTAAATGTTCAGAAAGAACCAAAACAGTACAGTTTGTCCAGTATGGTAGCCCAGTATCGTTAAGCTTGGGGACCAAAACCATACTGTGCTGGTACCTGGTATACATCCCTAACTGATGCAACCTAATAATTTTTCTCATTTATTTTTCACTAACTTCACACCACTTCCGATTGCAAAGTTGAAACAATCTCTTATTTTATCCCCATGTTAATAAAAACAAAAGAAATAGAAACCAAATAAGGCAAAACAAAAACTCAGTTTAGGAAACACCGGCACACCCAGACTCCCCCAACAATCTTTCAAGTTCGGTAAATGGTCAGCTCTTAAACCGCATGCCCTTCATATGTCTGTAGTTATCAAGCCCAAGAAATGGACTCCATATGTACCCAACTTGACGTCATCTACTGGTTTGTGGGCTGCCATTCTGAATGCTCAAGTGTAGCATTTGCCCATCGCTATCTTGACTCTTTGAGGCCAGAAATGACCACATTTGGATGACACTGAAGACATGCAAGTTATCTAATCTATCAGGTCAGCTGATGCTGGTTCTGCCAAGCATGAGAAGGCAAGGAACATCTGTAATTTGTGTTCACTGAAATTGTTTTTTTTTTTTTTTGTTTTCCTTGATCAAAGCTTGTCAGAGAAAAAAACATAACTTTAAGGAGTGACGTGCACATTTTACTTTCTGATAAAATTCCACACAAAGTACATAAAATTTGTAAACCATTGAGCCTAATGCACCCTCCCTGAGGTGAAAGCTATGAAAAAATAATGTTTGTACTTTTGTATTTCATCAAGAAAAAGTGCCAGCTTTCTTAACAAATGGTTAGGCATCAAGATAAAATAGCCAAATAGACAATTTAACTTATTTTATCATAGTATGTAATTAACAAGGCTGCAATGGTTTAGTCAGGTTTATTTAAGGCCAAATGCATTCTGCCTCCAGTGTGTGAGAAAATAATATAACATTACTTGACTGTTGTATTGTCTGTTCTTCCAACTTATTTAAAAAAAAAATGACAACCATTAATCAATATGTACAAATTCAACATTACTGTTGAATTAATTCTCTCATCTATTTCCCTGATAGCTTGTTGTGGCATCCCATAAACCCCCAGGCATGTCCCCAAGCCAGCCACATCTTAAGTATACCTCTCTCTGAATTTTTTTATTGAAATAACTTAGGAATGACAACAGCAAAGTGATCAAAATGAGTACTTCGATTCCAAACTGACATACAGGGAAAAGTTACTGACTGTTTTAATGAGTGAATACAACGCTTTCTCAATTGGGAAATCAAAATGAAAGAGACTATCTGGAGCAACTTTCTGTCTTTGCAGAGGGAGCCACAAAGCACAATGGGCGATATTTGAAGGAACCCACCCCAGGACCAAAAGTACGGATCTCATAGAAATACGTGAAATAAACACAGATCTAAATGAAATCCCCTCACTTCTGTATGTGTCACAGCACATAATTAGGGCGGGCCAGGACCTGGACCAATCAGAAAAATTGGTGAGCCTAAGCACAACCTGGCACTAATAAGGCTACGCCCCTGCTTCTGCTTGTTGGCCATCCATCTTTCTTTAGTCTAAAATGGTGTTCCTGAGCTCTGGGGCCCTCGGTCTGCGTCGTGCCAATCCTGAGCGGACAACAGTCAGTGGTTGCTGGTCTCAGCCCGCTGGGGCCTGTGCCCTGAGACTACGGGGGGCTTCAGCTGGGGACACCTTCTGCCACCACCTGTTTGGATGCATGTCTGTCTCTTTAGTGTTGGCTAGGGTCCGGACCTTTGGGTGGCTGCTGGTGGCCCGGGTCTCTGGTCAAGCAGGCTTCCTCCGGCCCTTGCAAGGTTGCATCTGCATGACTGCAGAGCACCTATACTTTTCATATTCTGCATGCTGACACTGTGATTGTGGTTCCTGCTGGGTGTGTACTAATAAATACTTCTGGCTAGGTTTTGCCTCTTTTTTGTGTACTTCTGTGTGTGTATGCATAATGTTATTATACTCCAGCAGCTGTCTTTAGTTAAGTTGTTTTCAACTAGGTTGTCACCTGCAGGTCCTCCTATAGGGAATTGCTCGTTTTGTTTTCCAGGAAAGATCATGGAATATTGTTTATGGGTTTCTGTGCAGATGCATCAGTTGACTGAGTAAATGTATCCATGTTTTTTTTTCTCTTTCTTCTCTTTCTTCTGTTTTTTTTTTCTGTTGCCCTCCTTATTTTCCTTTTCTTTTCTCAGCTTCCTCTTCTCTCTTGTCAGGCCCAGCAATATTATGTAAAATTCAATTATAAACAAGCATTCAATTAAATTAAATTAAATTAATAAATTCAGAATATCAAAGGGATTCTTAAATTCATAAAGCTCCCCTTGGCAAAGTAAATCTTTTTAACACAACAAAACAGCCAGAATATCAATCTGCTTGCAATGATGCTGGACAAGACAAGTTGAAAAAAAAAAAAAATCGGAAAACAAGATGTTGCAATGCACCTTCAAGCCAAAATCGACTCTGAACTATATAAGAGAGTGCCAAAACCTCATAAACCCTCAAGAATAAATATGATTTGTAATCCAATCACATCACAGATTTTAAGGGTAAGGGACATAGGGCCATTAGAGCCCATTTTGGGGGTGCTGAAGCACCTCTAAATTGAATCCCAGCATACCTAAAATTTGATACTGTATATACATACATATATATATATATAGCTTTCTCAATAAGAGCCCACTACTGTTCAAGTTCCAGCTTTTTTCCAGAAGCGTGCCCCTTCTTGCAACAAGGAAGTGACACTAATGTCATGCACACGCACGAGCTGCTTCGACTGCATTGGTCTTTAGTTTAATCCACTAAGCCGAGAGAAAAAGGGAAAAAGTAAAATGAGGGAATGAAAAAAAAGAGAAAATAGGAAAAAAAAGGGGCCCGGGAATCAAAAAAACAAAAGGGGGGGTATAACTGCGGTGGCGGAGTACACAACACCGGCGAAGCCAGACGAATGAGAACACACAGCTCATCTGCCCCACAAGCGCCCCCTTGAGGCCAGACACAGACTTACCATTAGGCAAAGGTAGGCAGTTGCCTGGGGCCCCTAAATGACGGGGGCCCCTGATCAGCTAGGAAAAAATCATACCGTTAATCTATAGCGTCTTTTCCCCAATCATTCTCCTTCATACACACATACACAGGTGTAATGGAGGCATGGTACATGTCCGCTGCTCCTCCTGTATCTGTGCCCTTTGTCCCTGCACTTTTATTTTCCATTACAACAGTTTAATTAATGTGGCTATTTCTGAGCAGCTGTTAGTATATAACTAGTTTAACTCTTTCTTTTTTTTTTTCCAAATTGTTGCTGGCCTCGCTCACAGATTAGTGTTTGACTTTGTGTTTGACTTTGAATTAAATTTTCTACAACACTGAAATTAACTCATAAGGACATCATTGGAAGCATTTTTGAGAATTATACAAGACATTGCTTTTTGGCATTAGTAATCACAGAAACCGATTTAATCTTTGGATAAAGTTGTAACTAATTAGTTTTGTTTTTTAGTTACTAACATAACACTGGTTCCATCCCCTGCTAATTAGTTCATGCTGGGAACAAACTCAGTCTTCTTTCATTTCTGTGCGGAACTTGTGCTCATTATTGTTTTCCTCATATTAAAAATAAATCTTGCTAGAGTGGAGGAGACTTAGACCAGAGACCAGCAGCATGGATGATGATGATGATGCAGGTCTTCACTGGTACAGCAAGGATTCAAACTTGTTGTCTAAGACATCTGTTGGAGGGAGAAACCAGGCAGGGTTCTGGAAAAATGTTTTTGTTTGTCTCATCTTAAAGAACTTACTCTAAAGAATTAAGATTAAGATGAAGAATTTCTAAAGCTTCTTGTAGCTCTATAATTGAGTCGGTAGGCAACTTTGAAGAAAAATAGATCAGAAAAATTGCATTTTGACATATACTGGTGTTATATCTGAAACTTCTTTCTCACTTTCTACCCTCTTTTGTGCAAGTAGCCTATTGACAGGTCCAGATTCAAAGGGCCCCCTAGCTAAGTTCGCCTTGGACCCCAAAATTGCTAAATCCGCCACTGCTTGAGGCTTCGTACCCGAAACTCTCACATTGAGCACGCAGAAACAGTATTAGAGACAACTGCAGAGAAGAACTCATTCTTCAAACTATTCAGCTTCAAGTCTCTCCTTCAGAGCTCAGAAGCTGGTAAAAGCCAAACTAATATCAGCCCTGGTTTTCCAACTTGCAACTTGCTCTTACCTTTTCTTTGGTGCATCTGCCATTTTTTCTTTCTCTCTTTTTTTTTTCCTTCGAGAGTTCGAGTGACTGGCCTCTGCTCCAATCATGAGCTTATTCCCACATGGCGTCATGTCCTTAGTTCTCTCATTGGCTGGTGATATAAACAGAAATCTCCACCCAGAAATGCCTCAAACACAACAAAACAAAGCTAAAGAGCGAATTACAGGCAGGAGGAGAGAGAGTTACATTCAAATGTGCCACAGCACGCGAGTAGAGGCCCGAAGGCGCAGTTTGAGATGGATTTCTACTTGCACAAGTCTAACGTTTATTTTCAGGGGGTAAACGTCGGACTCTACCTTTAAATGGAAATAATCACATTTATTAAATATAGATTATTTATGTTACTTTAACACAATATAATGTTCAGTGGAGTTAAATAACTTATATTGCCTAATTAGCATTGTTTTATGTTCAGCTGATTCAAATAGATAAAACTAATTGGGGATAGAGGTTGGGACGGTCCAATCTTATCAGGTCATAGAACAAACTGTCTAAATGATAAAGGTAAGTTATCAAACACATACAGCCTTATTGACTTTATTAAGCTGCTGCTGTAGGTGAACTCAGTCGGAAAGTTTGCTTTAGCATTTGCATTTGCTTGAAATTGAGATGTTATAAAGACTGGGAAGGGGGTATGTGATTATATGGACATTTAACTCATGGTGCAGAAAAGAACAGAGGTTACCACAATGCATGATGGGAAAAATGTAAATAAGCCCATCAAACTCACTAAATTTGAGTTGAAGAATCCAAGAATGTTTGCTATGAAATTGTTTTACTTTAGGTCCATGAAAAATAAATATAGTTATATTCAACTGCTAAATTTGTGTAAAAGAAATGACATCTCAATGTGTCACCTTTTAAGAGGAGCTTGAGTCAGTTTTTTGAGAGCAGCTTCTTTCTTGATACTTAGTCACAGACTTCCCAAATAGTGTTTTGCTTATTTTTCACAAATGTGGGAATAAAATTGCTGTGTCAAACTGCACAAAACAATGAAATTTATCTTGCCTGGCTGGGGCAGCTCTCTGGGTATTCACCATGCCTCAAGCTCTGATCTTAAAATCGCCTCCAGTATGAGACAATAATCAAAATGGTTCGGGTTAAATGTTACTTCAGGTTATGTAAATAGAGCTTTGGTTTATGTTAATGAAGCAGTTTTACTGATGAATAATTTTAGAGAATGCGGTTTTCGAACTGAATTCATGATTGCTAAAAATTATTTAGAATGTTTTCAACTATAAGGCAGATTTATTCCCTTTCTAAAGCACACATCTCCCCAGCAGCCTACCTTGCTTTCCCTTTCTACTGATTATTCAGACACAGCTGCATAAAGGCAAAAGCACTTCGAGGTTTTAGCCGTGCAATAGTCTTTCTGTGGCAGTGCTTGGCCTTGTTTTTGTTCGAATCATGTGCCGCTTTTAATGATTATCGCTCAGACTTTTTTCTCTCTTTTTTTTGCCTGAGATCCCAGCACAGTTCTCTTATTCATAGTTAATAACATGTTGCATCATGCAAAATGAAAAGGCCTACATTGCAACTCACATTAAAACTGAACAAAAACACTCAGAGGAGTCTGCAGATGTGCTGCACAGTTCAGTTTCAATTCTTATTACAAAGGCAGTAATTAAGAATTGATTGAAGCTGCTCCAAATTTTAGAAGAAAAGACAGCAAATAGTGAAGCTGAATAAAACTGTGGTGAAAAGTGATCAGCTCATGAACACATGTAAGTTTATGTATCTTTTTTTCCATACTGCTTGAACACTGACTGCACCTCCTGAGGGCTTTCTGCTGTTGACCTTGACCTACGAGTCAGAAAAAAAAGAAAAACAGATTCTTCATAGAGATATGAGTCTGGATCCCAAAACAGTATTAGCAAAGTGCTGTGTTTGAGTGTGTGTGCTGTGAAGATGAGTGGTGGGCCAGTGCTTGGTTAGTTTTCCATCTGCAGATATGCCTGTCATCGTACAGGTCCAAGTGCTTGCCCCTGGCCAAGATATGGACCAATAGCGAACTCTGATAGCACTACAGTATCGCACCAAATGAGTTTGTGTGTGTGCATGTGCATGATGTGTGTGTGGTAGAATAGATAAGAGGGAAAGTGTGTGTGTATGTGGCTGGAAAGGATGGTTAACTGCGGCTGTTTCTCTACCTGCGAGTGTGTGTGTGTGTGCGTGTGTGTTTAATAGTCTGCTTAGTGTTTCATGGTGGCAAATCATTCGTTCTGTCTCATCTCACACACTGCTGGACAGCAGTCTGCACTAGCCTGATAACACACACATGCACCCACACACGCAATCTCACAAACAAGCAGCAGTTTTCTCACTGGCTCAGTTGCATGCACACATGGATGCATACACAGACACACACCAACGCAAAGCCAAACCCCTGCTTTCCACCTTGACTTTTTAGACCAGAAAATCCTGCAGCCTGTTGAGTACCAGCCAGTCTGCCAGGGTGTGTTTTGTTCATCAACGCTTGTGCGTCTATGACGACCTGTGCTGCATTGTCGATGATGTTACAGACATACAATATAGATGTTAAAAAAACAGCTGACTGGGTGAAATTTGTTCATTTCTTAAATTAGATAGCATGTCTTTGTAGGAGAAATTTCAATTGCAAACATAAATAGCAGATTTATTTTTGCTATTAATCAAACCAGGATTTTAAAATAACTTCTATTGGAGAATTAAAAAACAAACAGCTAAAAGTCAAAATATACAACATTTAATAATATGCTCTGCATAAATGAAATGTACATTTTTTTTATCCACCCTATTCCTGAGCAAACTAATGTACAGACTATTATGTGAACAATTTCCTGTGAGATACCGGAAATAGCGCTTAGCCATTGACTCCCAGTGTAAACTGTTGTTTCTGCTAGCGTTTGTTCATTTCAACAGGAGTATTCATAACATTTCTAAACAATTTGCCCCAGAAAATGTCCTTGCACGTTTCGGGAAGATGTTGTGCTGTTCATGGTTGTACTAAAAACCAGAGAAAGTTTCATTTGTGGTTACAATAGTGATATGTAGAGCATGCACCTCGGTCTAAGAGAGACAGAGGCTGCAGGGCTCCAGACTGCGACCAAATGGTCGCATTTTGCAACTAAAAAAAAAATTATATCTGCTGTTAAGTAAATAAGATTGTATCCCACCTCTTTCCACAAAACACAACCAACCTTATTACTGTGTATTACTCTGCTTCCATCTCTGGAATTCCTGATCTCCGTACAGTGAACGTTTCCCTCTCTTTAAATCCAGACTCAGAACTCTTCTGTACAGACACTCTTATTCTGCCCAAGTTAATATGCACCAATCCAATATTGTCTTTATGTGGTACCTGCTATGTTTTGTGTTTTTAGTGTTTTAGCTTACTGTTTTAAAGTTATCGGCTCTGTACAGTGTCCTTGGGGTGCTCTGATAAGGTGCTTTTCAAATAAAATGTGTCATTATTATTATTTAGGTAGTGATAACCCTTGAAGCTTTTAAGATTGCTCATCACAGTCAGACGTGACAGAGCTACTGTAAGTGGCTAACGTGGCTTATAATGCTACTGTTTGTTACTTTTGGTCAGATTTTCATATCATCCTCCCACCGCTCTGTTGCACGAGGCAGAGGGATTGTAATGCTGTCCTTTCTGAGCTGTGACTGCTGATGTTCCCATATAGTTTACTTAAAAAGTTTGTCAAAAGTGGAGTAGCACGAATATCTAGCACTTTTCCTCTAAACCCAGTGGGTGTGAGAGAAAAAGCCGGTTGACCAGCTTTGCTTGGGTAATGTGGGGTGACACCGCAAAAACAACCAGCAACAATGACAGATCCCTGTGTCATGTTTGTGCATCTTTTCACTCTTAGTGAACTGTTGAAGTGACCTGATTTTGGAGAATATTTATGTGGCGCACATTAGGGTGTGTGGTTGAAATTTCTATTGCCTGCTAGAGACCTGGCATGCACTCTGTGTTATTTCTGGTCATATTTGTGTTTTCCCTGCATGAGGACAGTTTTCATGTCACTGTCGTGTAAACGGATTGTTTTTCAAAGATGCAAAGAAAAAAGTTTTGCACTTTCCATGTTGTCATGTAAACAGGGCTTTATTCTTTCATTCATCCTCCGTACTGCTTATCCAATTCAGGGTCGCAGGGGTTGCTGGAGCCGATCCCAGCTATTATCAGGCAAGAGGCAGGGTACATCCTGGACAGGTCACCAGTCTGTCGCAGGCTTGGGCCAACACAGAGAGACAGACAACCACGCACACTCACACTCACTCCTAGGGACGATTTAGAGCGACCAGTTAACCCAACAGGCATGTCTTTGGACGGTGGGAGGAATACCCGAAGAATACCCACGCATACACTGGAGAACATGTAAACTCCATACAGGAAGGCCCCCATTGGAACTGTTCATACCCCCCCAGCCAGGGCTTGAACTAATGACCTTCTTACTGTAAGAACAGGCTTCGACTTATTCAAACTGTACAGAAATCTGCTGCCTAAAAATACAAGTAAATAAGATTTAAACAAAAAAAACCTACAATATTTAGGCAAGATAAATATCACATTTTTGTAAATATGTATTTGCGTGTAACTAAGCATAGAGACATAATAAAAGGAAGAAAGAAAGAAAGAAAGAAAGAAAGAAAGAAAGAAAGAAAGAAAGAAAGAAAGAAAGAAAGAAAGAAAGAAAGAAAGAAAGAAAGAAAGAAAGAAAGAAAGAAAGAAAGAAAGAAAGAAAGAAAGAAAGAAAGAAAGAAAGAAAGAAAGAAAGAAAGAAAGAAAGAAAGAAAGAAAATTAATTTAAGGAGACGGGGTAGAGTATTAGATAAGGGCAGGGAGTTGGGGGAACTGATAGCAGATGGAGGTTGTGGGAGCAGAAATGGAGGCAAGAGAAGATGAGAGAAGGATAGATAGTTGAGCTGAGATGGAGAGAGCAATCAAATCTTTCCAGCGCAGAGGTTATGAAGCTATTGAACTCGCATGGAGCTGTAATAGAAGGCATAAACCGTGTGTGTGAGAGAGTGTGAGCTGTATGTAAAATGGAGAGTTAATACTGCTGGCTCTTAATGGTAATTTTGGCCTGCCACTCTTCTAAAGGCCATCTCTGTGGGCCATCAGCCAGCTGCACACAGACTTCGCCACACCGTAAATGTCACCATTATCACAGAGGGCTGCTCACACGCATGTGTCTGTCTTTTGTTTTTCTCTTGCTCCTTAACATCCACAGTCTCCTCTTCTGTATTGACAGGAAAGGCTGTAAATATTTACATGTCCTGAAACTGTATTGATTGATCTTGGATCAGTTACAGTATGTTCCCAGCTCTTTCTGGAGTAGCTTCTTTATTTCTAGCTGTTATACATAATTCATATGATCAATCTCTAAATCTAAATTCATATTCATCTATGTATAACAGGAAACACTGTCATAGGTAGAAAATCTCCTCCTCAAAAACTGGGGTGAGCTAAACCAGCATGATAGATGTTATTATGCTTGTCAAGAGGCCATTGAGTTGGAAAAAGTTTTTTTTTATATAGTATTTATTGGTAATCAATGGTTTCTGATGAAAACCCTTGCTATAAAAGTCTCCACTCAACAAACATTGTGGGCAGTGGCCTTTGGAGCCTGGGAGCCTCATGTTTCTACAACATATCTGAGCAGGACTGAACTCTTGGGCAGAAAGCCTGGATGTTGTTGATGGAATCGGCTGGAACTACTGCTTGTTTAAGGGTCATGGCTCAGAGAACCACTGGCCTTCACTTTCCACATATTTTTTCTGCTTTATCTTTCAACCCTTGATATTTTTTGAGTTTCTTACAGTATGTTCCTTCTTGATGTTGTCACTTGGGATTGCTACAGCTATGGCAACCAGCTCCTTCCGCTTTGTCTTTGCATGGTCGGTCATTTCCAGTTTATCTGTGTGGATCTGAAAGTCTGACAACCTTTGCTCTTTTTTTTCCAATCCTCAAGGTTACTCTCTGTTTTACTTTTGGATTTAGCTAGCAAGCAAGTTTATTTGTATAACACATTTCATGTACAAGACAATTCAAAGAGCTTTGCATAAAACATGAAAAGTATAACTGGAAGAAAAAAGAAAAGTATTTAAAAGTACATAAAAATATAAAGAGAAGAAATATATAAAGAAAACAAAATCAGATAAATCATAATCAAATAATATAAAACAACTGAATTAAATCAAATTATTTAAAGAACAAACAATCCAGATAAGTTAAAAGATGCCATGCAAACTCAGATTTGGCAGAAAGGTTTGTGTACAAACTGTTTTAGGCCACGTTCACACGGCAAGAAAAGACGCAAAAGTGGCGTCTCGTCTTCATCTTTTTATCCGCATTCACACAAGCATCGCCATGGAGAAATCTGCGTGCATACAAGGACGCAAGTGTGTCCGCCATGTCAGCGCGCATGCGTACAATCGTTCGTCTCTGTTCGCTTCAAATCAAAACAGCTATGCCGGCTGGAAGGAGGAACTTAGTGTGGACAGATGAGGAGGTAGAATTACTTCTCCAAACGACACTCAATTACAAGCTCGCAACGTGGAGATCCGCTGGGCTTAGGTAGACAGACATTTTTGTTTTTCCTGTATTGTGTGACATCACGCGCATGCCACGTGAGCACGGCATCAGTAGTTCTGTGGGTCCACCATCATTTCTGCGTTTTGGGCCGTGCAGACGAGGGCGTAACAGCGTTGCATCCTCAGGAATTCCACTTTGGAATGAGTCTTCAGATTTTTGCGTCTTCAACCCACGCAAACGAAAGGCACTTCCGATGAAATATTTAGCCGTTTTTACCCGCAATCGTCCTCGTGTGAACGGCCCCTTAGTCACTTCATTATGGCCTTTCAACTGCTGCTACGCACTTAACTGTTTTCTCTCATACAACCAGTATTAGATGCATTTTGTTTGTCCAACAGTAAATAATAAAAAAAAGATTTCCCTTACTCCTCTTGATTTTCAGATTCATTTGTGATCTTGATCCCCCCCATCTCTCGTGCAGTGCAAGGTCCTCTTGATTCTCCTCCATCCATCATTCATACAGCCTCAGCGTGTGTCATGAACCTTGAACGTAGAAATAAAACATTTAAACAGAGTTCGTAGATCTCAAATTGAAAGTGCAGTGCAAGGCCCCTTTTAAGAGTCGTTTTCAGGGTTTCTCCTAGTGTTTTTATTTCAGCATGAATTCATAATCACTCCCACATTAGTTTCAAACTGCAACCCTGAGCCATTACAGAGAACTTACAGTGGTTTGTTTATACTTGAATAAATCTTAAATGTTTAAACTCAGCCATGAAATTAGACCAGTTTAAGCTTGATACGTGGTATATTTTCTGTACCTGTATGTGTGTTACAGTAGCATCACTGTGCATTGTTGTGTTTTGGTTTCAAGGCTGTAAAGTAATAGTCCTCCCAAATTTTGGAGAAAAGCAGTCAGCAGGAAAGAAGAGGTAGGTACTGTATCAAAAGAGCATATTTGTCATTACTTTTGCTGCATCTTCTTCTTGACTATTAAGATATCATTTAAAAAGAAAAACAGAAGCTTTGCCCGTAAATGTATTACATCGATACGTCTGCATGAGGTGACATAGTAAATTATACTGAGCGAATAATTTAACAGATCTATTCTGATACTAGAGTTAGAATGAATAAAGACAGTATGCTTCATAATCTTCAGTTTATCTCCAATCCTTTTCACTGTTTCATACTGCAATAGGGACCTTAGGGTCTGGTATAGTGGGTACAGTGGTGGGCACAGGTCTGGGGAAACTGGGTATAAGTCGTAATCTGGAAACACAGATGTGAGCATTTGAGCAAAGCCCTCAACCCCCCAATTACTCCCTGGGTGCCAAAATATGACAGCCCACTGCTTTCTAGGAAATCTACTAGACATGTATAAAATGCAGAGCCTAAGTTAGAATGAATAAATAATAATAATAATAATTAATAATAATAATAATAACAATAAAAGAATATATCATTTTGATCATCAGGCTCTTTCTTTCTTTTGCAACTTTTTTGTTGTTGTTGTTCTACAATGTTTTTGTCTGCTTGTGCAGTCCTTAGCAAAATCCTATGACAGTATTAAATTAAATTAAATTAAATTAAATTAAATTAAATTAAATTAAATTAAATTAAATTAAATTAAATTAAATTAAATTAAATTAAATTAAAACAAGAGAAACTTGATTATATGGAACATTTTTACCAAAAATGATTTGGGTGTGTGATTTGTTTCACTCTTGTTCCCATGTTAAAATAAAGGATGTGTGGAGAAAATGCTCATCAGCTTGTTTAGCTCCATTTCTTTTGATCAGGGTTAAATCTGAAAGTTGCAGCATTTGTGGAGAATGATATGGTGTGTGGCATGCTCTGTAATTCCTCTGGACAATGAGCATCTATAGACTCCGACAGCTTCCAACTGACTGAATAGGAATTGGACTCTATTCACTGCCACATCCAAAAGGTCTAACCCTCTATATGTGCGTGTGAAGCTGGTGGTAACATTGAGCACAGGGCCGTGTATTTCATTGTCCTCTGGGAGATCAATGACATTCCCCTCCTTTGAGCCCAGATTATCTGTCTGCCTGCTTTTTTGAAAATCTGTCTGTCTGTCTGTCTCGCTGCCTGAGCTTCTTCTGTTTTGTTCTGCGCTCTTCTGTCCTTTACTCTGCTGCTAGAAATTTTCTCCTTGTATACATCAAAATATTTTCTGATTTCACACCTTTCATCTGAAGTTAGATGTTGAAGGAGTCATTAACAAGTAAAAGCTGAACAAGGCCATCTTTAGAAAAGTGAGTCCCGAGCAGTGTACCTTCTTTCAGATGTAGGTGTTACTGTAAATGAAGTACAAACACTGAGACAACTGACATTTTCTTCTTGATGATTTTCACCATCTGAATTAAAGGATGAATGTTTGACTTTGATAAATTTCCAAACAAGTAAAAACATCCCCACATGGCTTCACCACACAAGAATGGCTTTACCTCAGTGGAATATATCAAAATATGACCCCCACATCTTGTAGACTTCAAGTGATACCTAAAGCTACTGTATATCTGCCATCATAGAGGGCAAAGAATAATGGGTGATGGAGATCTGAAGCACTCCTCTTTTGGGGAGGAAATTGCGTTGCATCTTTTCTGGCACTAGCTCAGAAAATGATCGTAAAAGTTACTGACATGGAGGCTAAGATACAGATGAGGGGTTCTGACCCCTACTTCTGCAACCATATGTGTTCTCTTTCTGCCTCCAGGATTACATCCCTCTTGTCTCTCCCCTCTTCTGTGTCTCTGCTTTATTAAGAAACTCCCTCCCAAGATATCCCTTCTTTAAAACCTCTCGTTCAATAAGGTCCAGAGAGATACTGTTTACTTCATTGACATTGTAAACGCCAATGAGGCTTAAATGTCATGTTTCATATAATACATAAAGTTGCATTTACAGTATACTGTAAATCAAGTTGTGCATGCATGACTGTACAGAACCTGAACCTGAAGTATTGATACATATGCACATGTTCTCCTCATGTACACCATGTTGTGGGTCACCCTTATTGTGCTATTATGTTTAGCATATATGTGAAAGCACTGTATATTTGTATAACTTTCAGTACTCAGTGGTTCTCAAACTGGGGGTCGGGACCCCGGGCACCCAGGATAACTTCATAGGGTCGCCAAATCATTTTTAAAAAAAGGAAAAATTAAAAATTAAAAATAAAAAAAGAGCTATCAAATACATTTGGGAACTTGGGGTTACCAAAATTAACACATTATTGCAAAGAGATAAATCTGTAAAATTAGGACATTGATTTTTTTTTTTTTTTTTAATAATTGCATAAATAACTAAGTTATTTGTAATACCGTATTAAAAATCTGAATTATCTCAGTGAGACAAGCTGATTTGGGGCATGTAGATGCCTTGTCACAGGAGTGAATTGAATTCACCAAAAAACCTTTCCCCTCCTCATTTATGAAGTTTTTGATAGCTTTCAAGTCTTACATTTAGAATTTTTATAATTAGGTGTCCAGAAACAAAGTTATTACAGGTGCTATTCTAAAAATCGGAATTTGGCCATATTATTGAGAGAAAAGCAAATTTTTGGCATTTGTGTGCTTTACCCGCAGCTATTAGCATAATCCACTAAAATTCACGTTATCCTCCCTATTTATGAGGATTCTGACAGTTTCCAAGCCTCACGTTAACCCCTTAACACCTGAATTTATATGCAAATGAATTAAAAAATCATTTCTTTGAGTTTTTGCTTTTTAAGCTGATGTTAAAATAAGTTGGGATTGTTAATTTTACCATTGTTAAGGCCCAGTCCACACGGAGCTGAAGCCAGTTCAGGTGGGAAATCGATGGCAGAAATCTGGAGAAAGGTTTCACCATCCGCTATGATGATTAAAGTGTGACCCTCCAAACCTAGAACAAGACACAGCGCATGCACAAATAAACTCACCGCGTGTCGCTGGAAATCAACAAAGAGCAGAAAGGTAAAGATGGCTGAGGATTAACGAGGCAAACGCAAAAGTTTTCAACACAGTTGAAAACAGTTGCCCACCGACGCCATTGTTGTTGTGAATATTTTTTCAAGAACATTATTGTTGTGAATGAGACCAACACGCGTTTTCACACTGACGTCCCCCCCCCCCCCCACCTCCTTGTGTGGTTATGCCGTCCCCATGAAACACAAACTGGTCAAGGTTTCAAACCTTTCCACCTTGAAACCCGGTTTCAGACATGACTGCTTTCAGGGGGCTAATCCCTGGTGGGAGGGGGGGGGGGGGGTAACGAACAACAAAGTATGTTATTTTGAGGGTCATGGCTCAAAACGTTTGAAAACCACCGCTCTAACTGGTTCATACAACAGTTTTGTTGGAACTTACTGAAGGTAAATATGACACTCCAACATGGTTTGGGTCCAGTTGTCCTAAAGAAAGGAGGAAGCTGATCTGAGTGGTAAAACACTTCTTCCTGCTCCTAACTGGACATTATTCCAACCTCATCGAACCCAAATGCAAGCCAAATGTTATGGTCTTTAGAGCCACAAGTTTGGATGGTGTTCTCCATCACTGCTATGAAAACACTGAGTAAGGACATCATTTTGGAAGAGATCTATTTCAACCTTCCAGCTGGAGACATGAAGTGACTAAACAACAACTTCTGTGTTTTTTCTTTTTTTCCTTTGTTCTCTCTTTCTCCCCATATGTATCCACTGACAAATTCATTAAATATGAAGGCTTTAGTAGTACTTTGATGGTTGAAATTCTGCCCAACAAAGATCTCCCAGTATTGATAGTGGATATAGACATGATCTTTCATATTTCATCATGAAGTGTATTAAAGGGAATTGTCTTTTTAGACTTTTACTACTAAAGTTAAGTTTGAAACATTTCCCTTTTAAACATTGAATTTAAAACTTCGTTCAACTGACTTTAGAGAGGGAGCAACGTGACCACCACGTCTGTCTCACTTCTGCAGTGTGTTGTAATTAACCCTTTCATGCATCGTGTCCACTACAGAGGACAACTTAAAAGCTGTTTACTAGTGTGACAGGACAAAGGAGAGCCCAAGCACGGTTTGAACCCAAGCTTCCTGGGTTAGAGTCATACACCCTGACCATTCAGCCAAAGGGATATCTCTGAGACCAAGTAGCCAGGGTGCATAACCAATTGGAAGTATAGTGACGGGGTCCTTAACTGTCAGAAGCCTGTACATGGGTGAAGCTGGTATATTTAAATATTTGCTACTTCAATGGACATTTATGAGTCATCTCTGCCACTCACTACAGAATGAACTAATATATTTACTTCATGTGATTTTTCATTACATACATAAAAACAAATAAAAAAAAGTTAATTTTTTACATTTTCACACACATTCACACACATACACAAAAAATGAAAAAAAGCACACCCTTGAGAATACAACAGAGACAAGTAAATAAATAAACAATAATTATAACAAACAAACAAAAAAGGACATTTTAAAAAGTAACCTCAAACATGTCTGTAGAAGTCAAATATTGCCTGTAAGACATTCTGACTGTATTTGAAACAGCCTAAGTGATAAGACTAGCACACAACTGGCACAGTGCCGGTTCCTGAACAAAAGAAATTGGTCTGGAAAATGAAAAGTCATTTTTTAAAGCCAGAGTTGGTTTTGTTATACAGTACTGCGTGAAATGGTCCTTCCATCCTGACAGTATCAATACATCATAGATTCATAAAAAGGAAGGAAAAAGTCAGACCTCTGTGAGAGCTGCAGTTTTGTAAAAACTGACCAACCCCTGCCATTCGCACCGAAAGGCAGGAATTGGTAATTCGAAACTTATAGAAAGAACGAATCAATGCCTTTATGTCTCATCTCTGTCCCTCCCCTCTCACCGCCCCCAACGTGACCCCCCCCGTGCGCCACTCACTGTAAACAAATATAGCTAACAGACTGCTAACTGCTGCTGCGCCAAAAAACCCAAAAAACAAAACAAAACAACGGATAAGGATTAAGTCTTGGAGGCGTTGACATTTGCAGTGTGGACTTTTTACACTGCAGAAGGAGTTGGAGGTGAGCAGATAAGCTTTTTAAAACATGGTTTGTCAGCTTTTTACGATCAAGCTAACGAGCTATCCACTCGGCTGTTATCGTTAACCCACTTGTAAAACATCGGCGCACATGTCCCTGCGCTCTGAAGGTGTGGTTTTGGGTGGTGTGTTTTTTTAAACTGTCACTTGCTCAAACCGTTTTTCCAACATTGCCAACCCTAGCTTTAACAGGCACCAAAATATTGATGCCTTGCAGTTGGTTACGTCACCTACGCATTCCACCTCACTGCTGCGATATTGAGCTACAGGACTTTTTCTATCACAACATCTACATCTACATGACCCGTCTTCTTACACAGGAAAAAGTCTGAATGCTTTTTTAAGCATGGATGCCTATTGCTGTTTCACAGCTGGCTTGACTGACCTGAAAATATGGTATCACAAAGAAGAAGAAAATGTTTTTGCTGAAAAAAATCAGTGAGTAGTGTTCTGGTGATCAACTGTATGTAAACAGCAGTTAAGCTATGCAGCAGTTATCTTCATAAGAGCTCCATGCATGTTTTATGCTGAACACTTGCATTTGTTACAGTAAGTGTCTGATTGGATTCACTCTCATAATTTGATTTTCTGATAAAATTGTACAAGACATCAAACCCACTTAGCAACAGCTAAAATTAGCTTTCCAAACTTGCGTTGAAACTCATCTGATGCGATGTTTACACTGCATAGACGGCTGCTTGCCTCTGATCAGATGATCGTTAAAAACATCTGACCGCGTACTCCTTCGGTAATCCATAGAAAGAAATATCCACGTCTCCTGTCTTATTGTCAGTCCCAGCTGCACTGACAGCTATGTACTAGCAGTCGGTGTCTGATCAGCTCTCCTGATCAGTAAAAGCTAAAAGCATCTTTGACCACATTCTCCTTCGGTTATCCATGAGCCCCTTTCAGACTTGCACTGGAAAGTGGTAATATTGCAGACTCTGTCCTTTATAACGCTTGCATTCAGATATCTGTACCGGTCTTTTACCTCAGAGATGTAGCGGACGTGTACCGGCTGGACAACATGTCACAAAAACGGAAATATTGCGGCACGTTGTTTTGGCTGAATGCACAAGAAAATGTTCCGGGCTGAGTTGAAGCGATAGTGTGACTGTGCGGACTTTTCCGCAACATTTCCTGATGTCTAAAAGCGCCCGGGATGCGATACTGTGTGTCCACAAAGGAGCGGCATGTTTGAAAAGACAAGTCCATTTAAATAGCGGATGGACTTTCCTGCTCATGTTCCGCAATGCAAGTCTGAAAGCGGCTATTGAAAGAAATATCTATATCTCCTGTCTGGTTGTCACTCCCACCTGCACAGTAACTGGGTGGGATCTGTTCAGCTGGCCGATACAGCGTTAATGTCATTACAGCTCAGCTCTGTGATCAACAAAATGACACTGGTGCAGTGAACCCAGTGCTTTAAATAAAACACATGCCTGAACATTAGTAGCTCAACCAAAGGTTCCTACTCCTGTACTTCCAATAACCCAATTTTTTTTTTCCTTTGGTAACACCACAACTATTACTACAGTATCCTGATGACTTCTATAGAGTTGCAATAGTGGCACCAAACAACGCATTTACTCAATATGGCAGCGGCTAGTAGTTTGAGTGCAGAGAATGCAACTGTGACATCAGCTGCAACCCATCACTAGTGGTTCTTCATCATTGACCACGACATCATCTCTGAGCAAAAGGTGTGTTCAGCCGAATACAAAATCACTGTACTACATATTCCAGTAACATTAAAATGAACAAAGAAAACCACAAACACAACACCAATGCTGGCTGTCAATATTTACAGAAGGGTTGTATTATCTTTGAATGAAGTTTAAGAAACATACACCAAACCAAATAATCTGCAAACTTCAGAAAGTGGAGAAGGAATACCATAATAGTAAATAAAAAAAGAAAGAAAGAAAAGATGAGCAAAAGTGAATGTGTGCATGGTGTTACATGTCCATCTTTCCAGCTGCTGGACAATGGAAGAAGCATCCTAACCTGTTACTGTCTTGTTATATTACCCTGGCAACCAATTCAAATTTCAGCTGGCTGGATTTGCTGCATGTAAGCACTTGTTGACAAGTTAACATCTTGCAAAATTCATGTGATTGTCTTTTTATAGTTTAATTTTGGAGAAAAGTTGGTTATAATGGATCCTGATAACTTAGCCATAAACTTTAATGGATAAAATTTCCAAGCTGTTTGTGTTTATTTCCTCAAAGTGAAGTCTGCCCACTTTAAGGTTAAACTGGTGTGAATGTGGGCCAGTTCACTAGAAAGTGTACTGGCCCACATTCTGGACCTCCAGAATGAATCCAGTGCCAGAACTTTGCTGCTCTGGTCTGTCACTTCTGCTATCGGTAGAAACTCAAACAAAAACAGCTGTTTAGCGTTCCTGCTTCCACCTCCAAACCGAGGTTGAGCAGCTGAGACAAGGCGATTACTTCTAGGTGAAGCTTCAGCAAGCTTCATGGTTAACTCCCTTCACTTTACTCAGCAGTGATGAAGCAGCTGGAACTAGAGGAGCTGAGGGTTTTTATTGCTAAAGCTTGAAACAAAAATATTTACTACTGAATATGTTTCTCAGAGCCAACTTTCTCTGCTCCGACGTCCCGGCTGCTGTGTGTAAGACCTGCTTGCATGCTGTGTCTCTCTCTCTCGCTCAACCTTAAAGGGGCCACACTCTTTCTTTGTTTGTTTATTTTTTCAAAAGCACTGTAAACAGCACCATGTCTCAGCCAAGGGGCAAACTGCGCTAGAAAAGAGTGAAGCCCTGAAGTAAAGTTTAAACATTGTAGCGCTTTTATCCGCTAGGGGCTGGCTCCAAAACAGAGCAAATCCCCATAGACTCCCAGGTTAAAAAGGTTCAACAAATGATTTTATGTTTAATAGGTCAAGCTTACCTTCATGTCAACTGTGAGGGGGGTGAATATTTTTTATAACTCAACCGTTTAGATGGTATTTAATCTTGAAATTACACATAACTATGGTTGTGTCCTTTTGATTAACAGGTGGCAGACCAGGTGCTGATTTTAGCCATCGTGGCTAACAGTTAGCTCCTGTAGCAGAGTTGCACAACAGCAGTTTTTAGCTGGTTAACAGCAAGTTTGAGCGTGTCTATCTTCGTTTGTTTCTGTTCACTTCGGATTAGCTTGGTTAGCATTAGCTTGGCTGCCAATCATTTGCAAGAGTACCTAACTGCAGCTACAATGACCGACAAGGCCACTGCCATACTGTACATCCATTGCAGGAAGTCTCAAGTGGAAGTTAGTTAAACACCGCCAAGAGAATCTATCTATCTATCTTGCAAACAGATGCGTATGGTGTAGTCGGGTGGTTAGGGTTAGGGGAAGGGTCAGGGCTAGGGTTAGATTTTAGTAAGTTACATGAAGAAAGAAACTTCCAATTGGGACTTCCGTCGTGGATTGGATATATGGTGATGTATCGTGACTGCAGTTGGGTCCCTCTCATCATTTGCCCTGCAGCTCGGAGCGGCTTTGCCTTTGCCCATTTTAGTATTTTCCGGGAGTGACAACAAACATGACACGGCAAGATGGCAACGGTGGGGAATGTCCAACTGGCTTCACTTTTCCGTCTTCAGACGTGACCGCATACTACGTCCATTTTTTTTTTTTTTTTTTTTACAGTCTTTGGTCTCAGCATAATGAAACGTAACTCTCCAAAGCAAAAAAGTTGACATTTTAAAAAAACCACCAACTTTGTGTACAGTTAGTTAGGTTAGTTGATTAGTTGCTCACATCCCTGGCAGCAGCATCTGCTTGCACAGGGTAAAAAGGGGTTTAAAGTGTCTGATTGGTTCCACCTGGTGTCAGCTCAGAAAAGAACCAATGGCTGACGTGTTTCATGGGTTTCTGTGCTGACTCTTTGGATGAATGAATTACACAAGTACAAGAACCACAGAAAAAGTGGATGTTTAAGATGTAAGCAGGCCCGCCTGGTGATCTGCCAAGTTTGTTGGACTAGTCAAACTAATAAATTAACAGTTTCAGGTCAAAAATCACATCAGCCCACAAGAAAATTGCCCAGAATGCCCAGTGGCCAGTGTTAAAAAATGTATGTTCTTGCATTTTATATATATTTATATATGTATATTTAAAAAATAGAGTTTGGGCATGGAGCTAGAATGAGGGATCTCAAATAAGCTTATAGTTGGTTTTGCACACAATATAAATGCAGATCATTGCCAGTGTTTTTGTTTTTTGTCTTAGGTGGTACTGCTGCTTTGCCTGAAATGTGCAAATATATCTGTTCATGTTCCAAAATATAAATGTGAGCCATGAAGGAAACTAAAGGTGTGATGGTAAAGAGGGAGAGAAGCAGAAAAAAAGATGATGAAGTATAGTCAGTCCTGATTTCCACAGCTGATGCTGCTCTCAGCCAGAAGGTTCCAGAAAAACACATTGTGGCCTTCACTACAGTAACGCACACAAACACACACATGAACACACAGGAGCACATTAACATTAGCCTGCTCTCTGTACAGATACATAAGCACACAAACACACGCAGGTGGGACTGAGAAGTGTAGTGTGCCAATTTGTTGTGCCCCTGGTCCCCTCTCAGGAGGCTCACAGACAGGCATCCAGCCATGCCAAGATTGGCACTGGTCCCACAAACACACACACCCACACCTTCACTGTTACTACACTTTGGCTTCAGGCACTGCAGTATTGGGTTTTTTAACGTTTTTTTTTGTGTGTAGGTGTGTGTATTTGAGAGAGAGATCTTCCACTTTTCTCCATTTTCATAGATCACAGGAGACAAATGCTAAAGGGAACATGTGGAAGACACTGCAGCCCTTCTCACAAATGGAGAATGGATCATCGCTTGCTTCAAATATCTAAGGTTGTGGTTCACATATCTCTATACGCAACTATTCCATTTCGACATGAGTATGAAGGATGGGAAGTTGTGTTTTTATTTCCTTCTGTCTACAGAGAAGCACTTAGGAGCAGTAAGGAGTTCAAAATTAATGACAAGTGAAAATGAGTGTCTGTGATGTCACATGCTGCCTCAAAGACAGTTTCTGCAAATTATTTAGCAGCTGAGTTATTATTTATCTCAATGAAAGCATCTGAACGGAGAAGATACTCATTGCCTTTTCAGAACAGCCCTGCATGGGAAAAATCTTGCAAGGACATGATGCTGCAGGTACAGCTGAGATTATTAATTAAAAACCTTCATCTGTCTCCTCTCTTTCCTGGACAGGAGTTTTTCTCTCGCTGTATCTGAACTGATTGTACCTGTATGGGTGCGTGTGGGTGTGGGTGTGGGTGTGTGTGTGTGTGTGTGTGTATGGAGCTGCTACAAATCCTCTCAAGCTTCAGTGTGCTCCACAATAAACCCCGTTCTGCCATTAGCTCAGTTATGTCTTTCTGTGGAATTTCTCCAGTCATTCCATTTAGGTCCCAGTCCCTGCCAGTTCCTAAACTTAACAAATGAGTGTGTACGACTCTGGAACGATAGATTCTATTAAAAAGGCAATTAAAAAATGTGTTTTGACATTGTTACTATAACATGAAGCTAAAACATCCACTCACTATATTAGATACATCTTGCTAATAGTTGGAGATTCAACAAGGTGTTGGAAACATTCCTAAGAGATTTTCCTCCATATTGTCATGATAGTGGGGCAACGTACGCAATGGAGGGCCAGGACGAGATTCAATCCCACAGACTCCAAGGAATCACGCGCACTTACCAGTCAGCCAAAGGGATATCCCTGTAGCCAAGTGGGCGCATGATCTATCAGAGGCAGTGACAGGACCCCACTCTATCCACTCTATCACAATAGGGGATTATCACGCTTTCCGGAACTTTCCGGAATCTAGGCATTTCCTCTTCCGGGCCATTTCAACAATAGGTTAATCCAATGTCCCTGCTCTGTTACACTTTGTAAATCAAATAAACGCCAACCATACTTAAGTTTTAATATATTCTTGACTGAAGTGATGCTAAGGAAGAAGTGGATCAAAGCGATTGATTCGCCGCGGTGAAGGGCCGAACTTTATAATAAAACAACGTAGCACGTTTGTTTGTAGCCAGCAGACTACACAGTTGGTGTTAGCAGGCTAGCATTAGCAGGCTAGCATTAGCCAGCTAGCGTTTGACGACGTGCCTAACTTTGTGCGGCTGACAACACACAAGCATCTTTCTTGGCAGTCCCCAGTTGTTCCACTGGAAACGGGAGGGTACAGACCTGATTTTCAGATGCTTGTGTGTTTTAAGACGCACAAAGTTAGGCACGTCAGCTAGTGCTAGCCTGCTAACGCCAGCTGTTAGCATCATTAAAGTGCTGGCTACAAACAAACGTGCTACGTTGTTTATTATAAAGTTCGGCCCTTCACTCCGGCGAATCGCTTTGATCCACTTCTCACTTAGTATCACTTCAGTCGGGAATTCGTGAAAATTTAAGTAGGGTTGGCATTTATTCAGTTTACAAAGTGGAAAAGAGCAGGGACATTGAATTCAGCTACTGTTGAACTGGCCCGGAAGAGAAGCGGCTAAATGTTTCAAGTTCCGGAAACCGGAACACGGAAGCGTGATAATCCCCTATAGCATCACAGTTGCGTTCCACCACATCCCAAAGTTGCTCTGTTGGACTGGATCTGGTGACATGGTGCATTATCCGGCTGGAAGTCCCAATAGAATATAAATAAGTATAATCAGATGGGCCATGGTGTTTAAATGATGCCCAGTTGGTTCTAAAGTCCCCTAAATGTGTCAAGAAAATGTCGCCCTCACCATTACTCCAAACTGTTAAGAGTCCTCTTGTTCTCCAGTTTTGGTTAACCCATGTTGATTATAGCCTCAGTTCCCCTTTCTTCAACAACACAAGTGGCACCTGGTGTGGTTTTCTGCTGTTGCAGCCCATCTACTTCAAGGCTGGATGTGTTGTGTGTTCAGAGATGGTATTCTGCATACCTTGGTTGGAATCAGTGGTTGTTTGAGTGGCTGTTGTCTTTGTATCATCTCCAACCAGCCTGCCCATTTCTCAGCTGAACTCTGACATCAACAAGCCATTTTCATCCATCAACTGATGCTCACTGGGTATTTTCTCTTTTTTAGACCATTCTCTGTAAACCCTAAAGATAGTTGTCTGTGAAATGAAATACTGGCACAACCATGCCACGGTGAAGTCACTTAAATCCCCCTTTCCCCCACCCATTTTGATGCTCAGTTTGAACTTAAGCAAGTTGTGTTGACCATGTAGCCTAAATGAATTGTGTTGCTGATGTGTGACTTGTTGATTGGCAGTTTGTGTTAACAAGCAGCTGAACAGATTTAGCTAATAAAGTGGCTGATGAGTGTATGGCCACATTTAATCATCAGGGTAAAGAGAGTTATAGATTCACCTAATAATGGACAGAGATCCCCTCCGTGACTATAGAATAACACATTTTTTGCGGTGCTTTGTAAATTCAGCAAAATGTAGAACAACTATAAAAACAAAGGTCTTAGTATTTAAACTCCACATCAGTTAGATTTAGGGTGATTTAAAAGACTCAAATTGGGGGGTAGTTGCGGAAAAAAAAAAAAAGGGGGGGGGAATTAAGGTGGGGGGGAAAAAGATAGGGGGAAAAAGGAGAAAAGGATTAAAAGGATTTAGGGCCTCGGGGGGCAGGGAAAGTTAGAGGGGAGGGGGAAAGAAAATGAAATTCATCCTGATAGAGGGAGATGGTAAGAAGAGAAATAAGGGAAAAAAAAAAAGAAAAAAAGAGAAAAATGAGGAGAGTAATGAAAAAAGAAAAAGAAAGAAAAAAGGGGAGAAAAGAGATTACAAAAAATTTATCAATTTACTTTTAAAATTTTGGAAAATAAGGCTAAAGGAGGGGGGGGGTTAATAATAAAAAAAAGAGGAGGAGTGGGAAAGAAGAAGAGATAAGTGTGTTATAGAGAGGGATGTTTGTCTGTGAAATGAATTAATTATAAAAAAATAAAAATAAAAAAAAAGAAGGGGAGGTTTGGAGTGGAGAAGAGGAAGGGTAGGAGAGGAGGAGGAGAGGAAAAGATGGTAAGAAATAACGATAGATGGAGAGATTGTGGCGCAATGTGGGACGATGCATGTAATGGATCTGTGCAATAGGCAAAACTAAAGTAAAAACAAAAGTAGGAGCGATAGTGGGTAGTTAATGGAGATTTTGCGGGGTGGGGGGTGGGGTGGGGGAGGACAGCAAGCAGGGTAGCAGTTATATAATTAGATAATAAAAATAGAAGGGAAGCTTGAAGAGTTGAGGGAAATGACATGGAAAAGGAGTCTGAAGTGATGTGTGCAGTATTGTGTGAGGCATTATGTAAAGCAGTGAGTAAAACTTGCATTTAAGACGGGTTAAAATACATGCAAAATTGCGCAGTTTTTGCCGAAGGGTTGAGAGAAAATATTGAGAGAGTAAAATTGGGGTGTTAAATAGAGTGTTTCAAAATCTCCTCCCAATAGGTAGAAATTCGGAGGAATATTCATTTGAGTAGACGTGGAAAGGACACGGAGAAAGGACAGCGGCGCTGATAGCGCAAAACAGGTTTAAGCCTCGTTTTGCAAATCATTTAGAGGATCTCTGGGGGAGTAATGAGAAGAATGAGTATAAACCATGGTAAAACAATCGCAAACCCCCTTAATGTCTCTAAAAAATAGAGAACTCCCTTTCTTCCTTTTTAACTCAGTTTTCTGCGCTTTCTGAGGCCAGTCTGATGCCACACCATGTTTTCTTGCTGGTACCCTTCAGGTTGTTGTCTTTTTGAAATTTAAACCTTTGTCTCCATCTTGAAATCTAAGGCACTCTGCAAGATTAACTCTCAAAACTCTTCTTTATTTTTCTACATCCATCTCTTCTTCTCGTTGGCAGGGCACTCTGACAATTTCTTTATTTCACTATGTTAATTATTGCAGATAAACTATACTAACCTGCTGTTGACAGCAATTAAAGCCAAATTAATTTTTCATCTACATACTTTGAATAAAATTTCACTATTTCATCCTTCAGGGACACTCAAACCTCTGAGGATACAGTTTGCTGATCCAACAAGACAAGTTTTACTGCTCTTAAACCAAATCACGAGTCTTGCTCTTCTGTTCTTTCTCCCTGTTAGGTGCTGCTAATGTCATTGTCAATGTCCTTCGGGCCAATTATACAGCAGCTATTGTCTGATTGGACTACATATTGTTTCAGCAGTCAGTACCACTGTGTGACTATGTGTACAGAATAATGGGTGTGTGTATAATTTAGTATCTGATGTGATTAGAATCTGTGGAGGGTGGAGAGAATATGAAATTGAAAGATAAAACAGCAAGAAAGAAAGACCTGACTCCTGTCTTTCTGTCTTTTCAGGGGCCCGGTGTGGCTCTAATCAGGGAGACGCAGAGACTCAATTATTCACTCGTTAGTCAGCAAACAGCAGAGGCCAATGAAAGCTATGTGCCCTGTGTCTCTGTCTCTCTCTTCATCAGCAAGTCACTAATAGACATTTATTGTATTTGTTCTGATTTTGCTTTTTGAGTTAGATTTGAGCTCTACAACTTTTTTTTTTTTTTTTTTGCATCACTGTTATTTTAAATGTCAAAATGTTAATGGGCATTAGATGGCACAGCCAGCTGGAAAAAACAATTTAATGGTTGTAAAAAAAAAAAAAAGAGTTGTTTGCTTCTCTACATAGAACTAGGAGACAGCCAAAAGATCACGTCCTATTTGTCTGTTTTCTTTTCTCAGTGGTTTTCATTTGACACCATCACAGCAATCCAAGGGAATCTAGCTAGACAGTGTTGCCCTCAGCAAGAATTGGATTGGCAACTCAGACAAAATCGATGTCAGTGAGCTGTAAAGGTATCATGGAAAAATACTGTTGGTCATAATCACTGGTTAAATTGCCCATCTGCTTTGGCTTCAAATGCTGCCTAGCTGCCATAACTTTGACTTATTGCCGTGGAAATAGTTGTGATTAAACTGGCACCCAATTTGAGGGCACAACTCATTTCGTTGGCACAGTTACTGAACTTTATAGAGTTCAGTATATGATGCGTGCTCGCCTGCCTGAAGCTCAGCCTCTATACAGGCTTCGGAAAATATATTAAGGCTCTGATTGTGTTATCTGTTTGTTTGTGTATGACACACTGAACCTTAGGATGTGCTCAGTGAGCCACACAGACTTTAAACAAACTGTAAAACAGTCATTTCTGTCCTTGTTTAACATGCTTTTTTCAATAAAGTAAGGCCTTTTCTACAAGCAAAAATGACTTGTGTCCATATTTTAATATCCAGGTTCTGATATTAAACCTTTTTTATACACAGAGAAAAGTTCAGAAAACAAGATTGTAAACTGAAAAACATCCTGGGATGACTGGGATTGATGCAGCCCATTAAAAGCCTCACCCTACAACGCCTAAAAGTGTTTCACTGCAGGACTCAAAGACATGGTGATAAGTTGGATGTAATAACCTCCTCTCTCTTACACTGTGGTCCCTTTCAAATCTTCTTTCAAAAAGTAATTTTTAAGGTTTGATGCTGCAAATCAAAGATACTCCTGGACCATTTGAACTGCTCCAATGATAATTATAAGCATTTAACAGCCAAGTAAGACCTGGTTCCTGCATCCCTATGATGATTTGTTCATTAGATAAAAGCAGTTTTTAGTCAGAATCTTAATCATATATATTACTTGTGTGTGATATGTATTGGAGATGTTTACATTTATAAAATTAAAGATGTGTTTGACTGCCTTCTCAGGAAGAGAATTGTGGTCTTAAATGTGGACAGTATGCTGGTATTTGTCTTCTTTTTTTACCTGTATGATCATTTATCTTCTCTCATTCAAGATGACATCCTGAATGATTACTGTATTTTTCTTGTTTTTTCTGTTTCTATGCAACTTTTTTTTCCCTGTTCTTCTCAGCTTTTACAATCCAGCTGTCCCTGAGGTGTGTTTGTGTTCTTCTGTGCATGCATGTACTGTACTTGCATCACTAGTGCTGTGTGGGCATTACGACTGTGGAGAGATATTTACACAGTCATGCTGCAAGGAGATGCTTGACTTTGTTGCATATAAACCCTCATTAATCATTATTTCTACACCAAAGACTTGACTGAAGAGTTGTCTGATATACTTGTGTGTGCCTCAGTAAAAACTGACTAGTCAACACCATCTCACTCCAACTCCAACCCACACCTGACAAATGAAATATGCATTCTCAGCAGTTCCTGTCATATTCCACTGTCAGCGGGCTTTTCTAGAGATATTTCCAAAGAGAATTCTTTAAGAATGACTTTTAGCATTGATGGTCTTCTCAAAGCATGGGACATGTTGGCAGTTTAAAAAAAATATTTACAGGTCCAATGGGTCCAGTTCATTGTAAATGAATTCCTTTTTGGTTGATACTTGCTATTATTAAACAAAAGTGGAAGTCTTTATCATGGAAAAGATGTAAGTCTGTTTAAGAAGGGTCAAATCATTTACATGAATCAAGCAGAGAAAACGTCCAAGGAGAGACAGAAACTAATAAAATTGGGTCAAGAACTGTCCAACACATCATAAAAACAGGAAGGATTGTGGGGAACCGCTGTCTTCCAGGAGGAAATGTAGAAAGAAATAGTGATGGGAAGTTTGGCTTTTTTCAGAGAGCCCCAGACGGCTCTTCATTCAGCCCTTTATTTTACCTTAACTTCACAAAAAATGGATGGTTTCTGTTGAAAAACTTTTTTGTGTTTAGTGTTTTCATGAGAAACCTTATAATTTTGTGCATTTATTCCATCATCAAACTGCAGCGAGAGGCTGCTTTATTTTCAGGTGTCATTCATTATATTACACAACAATGTGAAGCACTCAGACTTTCCTCACCACAGTCTGCTGTCTTTACTTTCATGGAACATCTGCCCTCTTCTCTGTTTTCACATGTTTGTATGAGTCTACTGTATATGCTCACATGTGACTGGCAGCATGGCCTCCATACTGGTAAATCAGAACAAAGTGCTGCAGTTTCCAAACAAAATGGGAGCCGGCTCTTCTGACTCATGACAGAGCATCAGCTCTCTGAGCCAGCTTCTCTGAGCATGACAAATCTTGAATGAAATCCTATCAAAAAAAAACAATAGAACTCAAGGATATGTTTAACAGTGAGACTGATGCGCTGTGTAGTCAGAAAACCACTTATCAGTGAGGAAAACTGGCAAAAAGACTTCAACTTGCTAGGGAGCATAAAGACTAGACTGTATTGCAATGGAAGAAGGTTATTTGGTCTGGTGAGTCCAGATTTACTCTGTTCGAGAATGACAGGTGCATTAACATAAGAAGAGAGGCAGATGAAATGATGCAGCCATTATGTAGCTTAATGGATAAGCAGGTTATTCCATCAATGGATTTTGTCCTCCCTGATGGCACGGGCATATTCCAGGATGACAACACCAGGATTCATCGGGCTCAGATTGTGAAAGACTGGTTCAGGGAGCATGAGACATCATTTTCACTCATGGGTTGACTACCAGAGTCCAGACCTGAACCCAACTGAGAACCTCTGGGATGTGTTGGAGGGGGATGTACTTAGAGGGTGGAGTGGAGATAAAAAAAAAAAAAAAAAATATTATTAAAATGGTGTTTTAAACATAGCAGATATAAAAAAAAAGCACAGAAGAGGGGAAAAAATAAAAAAGGGGTCTAAAAATGGGAAAAAAAAAGATTATAATAACAAATATCAAAAAAAGAATTTGGGAAAAAAAAAAAAAAACAATGGAAGGAAAAAAAAAATGAGACATGAGAGGGGTATGGGAAATGAAAGTGAAAGAAGGTGAAACAAAAATAAAAGAGGTCAATGAGATGAAAGAGAATGTGAACTTGGTTGTTTGGTTTGTTTTGTTTGTTATTTTTTGTTTTGTCTTTTTGTTATGTTTGTTGTTGTAGTTGTTTTGGTTTTTTATAGTGAGGTAGTTTGGGGCAGGAGAATAAAGAAAAAAAAATAAAAAAAAAAGGGAGAGAGATATAGTGTCTTTATAAAATATAGATATTTTAACTAAAAAATTCAATATGATATAGCGATCGCAGAGAACTGTGAGGTTGTATCTCTAATATAAAAAAAACTAAAAGGGGGGTCCTACAAAATAAGGTGCCCCCAGGGGGTTCAAAAAGAAA
Organism: Atherinomorus stipes; assembly: GCA_023101725.1. Lineage (NCBI taxonomy): Eukaryota > Metazoa > Chordata > Actinopteri > Atheriniformes > Atherinidae > Atherinomorus > Atherinomorus stipes. The sequence goes on from JALJCO010009705.1 coordinate 328,318, forward strand.
AAAGAGGGAAAAGGGGAAGGGAAACTTCCCCAGAAAAAATGAGGGGGTTATGAAGGAAAGGGAAACAAAAAAAAGGGGGAAGAGGGAGATGGGGGAGAAAAAGAAAGATAGTATAGGAAAAGAAAAGTTTCATGAGGAGGGGGGGGGAGGGATTAAAAAGGAGGGAGGGAAAGGAGAAAATAAAAGGAGAGGGAAGGGAGGGAAAAGCCTAAAAAAAAAAAAAAGAAAAAAGAGAAGCAGGGGGATAAAAAAAGAGAAGAGAGAATTAATAAAGGAGAGAAAAATAGGCCGGCTTTAAGAAGTACAACTGTACCATATGAAATATATTAAGCTTTCGTTACGGAATAACGAAATCTCACAAGATTTTATTAACAATATGTATATATTATTTTAATGTTGGTCCAAAAAAACTATACTAATATTTTCCTGTATCCCATTTTAATGCTAATATTGGCCGAAAATCTCGGTAGGCCGATAATATCGGACATCCCTACCTCAAACTGAAACCTGTATCCACAGCACACATTGAACTCAGCTATACTGCTGATATTGTTACTGAGAGCTTGAAACTTCAAGACTCAGAGTTGACAGATGCCAGTTTGAGTGTTACTGTAGCAGTTAGCTTGAATTTGACAGCATATTTTCTCTGACACTGCACTACTTCACCTCCGCCTGACACATGCCAAATGACACAAACTACTAATTTAAGTCACTGTACTTTTGTCAGCTTGACAGTATCCACACTATTAAACTTTAAATGATGCTGCAGTGAATATACAGCAACTTAAAAGTTTACTGATGTATGAAAATAATCAATTGGAAGTGAGAGCAAGTGTGTGTAAGAATGCTGAGGAGACATAATCATCACACGTTTGTTTTTCTTGGATTGAAGTTTAAACATCTAACTGAGCTCTGATAAATTCATGAGTTTCAGAAGTTTAATTTATAATAAATCTTCTGATTTTATACTCTGATATAAATATTTCTTATCTGTAGCTTAACACAAAGACACACTCTCTGCCCTAAAAACACCTGTGTGTTGGGGTGTGTGTGTGTGTGTGTGTTTGGAGGCAATGCGGAGGTCATGTCTAGCCCCACGGCAGTTCATTAAAATGCATGCATTTCGGGTTGTGTCTGTGTGCGTATGTGTGTGCATGTTAGTGTATGTGTGTGTCTGCATTTATGTGTTTCTACTGTGTTCACATAACTGTTTACATAATTGATGAATATGATAATGACACAAGCTGGCACTGTACTCGTGGGCATTTGTGTGCACACTCAGATGTAGGTCGGTGTGTATGCATGTGTGTGTATATACAGGATGTTCAGGGCTGAGGCAGATGAACCCCCAATGGCATCACGAGCTCATCATCTTGGCATTGGCAGTTTGACCATTGACAGCACTTTGTTCAGTTGGCAGAGAGGCAGAGACAGACAGAGAAGCGGATAGACAGACAGGTAGACAGACATGCTGACAGCATATGGTGCAAGACAGGAGACCTGTGGACCCATGTGGTAGTTAGAAAAACACTTATTCCCCCTTCTCACTCTTCCTCTTCCCCCTTGGCATATGTTGTGTGTGGTTGGCTGTGCGCCACATGCCGATCTGATGCCCTCAGCACTGCTGGGGCTCTGTGCCACCTGTGCCACTCACTCCCACAGCAGCCCCCAGCTCCCTCCACACACACCCAAACACAAAACACAAGCTCTCCGTTTGCACCTGTGTCTGCCGTGGGAGAGAATCCCGTTAAAGGGAAACATAAGCATCATATTGTCCTGTTAATGAGTTCAGTGGCCTGTCTAATGGATTTCTTTTCTCACACAAACTTACTTTAAAAGATCCCATATGGGACAAGGTTTTTGTCAAACGCTTGCAGCTTTTATTTTGGTATAATGGTGTTGTAGATTAGGACTTCATAAATTACAAATAGTCAAAGCAAATTTTGCATGATCTTAAGAGCATGCATGCAGGTCCTCTTCTTAGAGATTCAGATAATGCTAAATGATATGGGGATGTTGGACATCGCTGTGGAAAGTGTTGAAGAAGAAAGGTATGTGTGGGAGAAATAAAAAAGATTAACAAAAAGATCAATTAATCCTAAGTGAAGGCCATGTTGAAGTACATCCTTTTTAATAAATAAATGAATGAATGAATAAATAAATAAATAAATAAATAAAGAATCATTTGGCCACTAACACTGGCACTGGCACAGCTGGAACGATGCAGTGAGAGGGGAGCTGAAAATACCTGGAAATAAGATGCATCCCAGTAAATCTGATTAAAAAACACACACACAAAATATTTCATTTATTTAATGTGCTTAATCCTTGCATTATTTTCAATCCTAACTTGAGATTAGTTTGCATCTGTGTGTGCGCCCCTTGTGTGTATCTGTGTATGTATGCACATATACTGTATACAGTATGACTATATGTGTAAGTATGCGTATTTACGTGCATACTTATGCATGTGTGTGTGTCCATTTATAGATAAACAGTATATCTATTTAGGTATTTTGAATTTTTGTGCAGCACTTTTTGTGACTGTGTGTAGAAATAAACCTGAACCTGAACTTGAACTGCGCCACTTTAAAGGTATGGGGGAGTTGGTAGACTAGTGTTAATGCCGGGTTGCAGAAAACAAATTTCCCAATTGGGATTAATAAAGTAAACACTATCATTATTATTATTATTATTATTATTATTATTATTATTATTATTATTATTATTATTATTATTATTATTATTATTATTATTATTATTATTATTATTATTATTATTATTACTATTACTATTATTATTATTATTGTTATAAAACTATGTCATCAGGATCTTCCTGTAGAAGCCATGCAGATTTTGTTCGTATTTCCCCACATTGTATGCAAATAAATGTGTCCATAGCTTTTGTCTTCAAAGCCAGAGGTCAGAGTTTTGTACAGGAAGAACCCAGAACAAGTACTGCTTTGCCATTTTCTCCAAATAAAATCATCAAACATTCTGTTAAATTTATTTACATAATTTCTCCCTTTACCAACTTCTTTACTTGTGCAACAAGCTAACAGCAGCATACAGCACATTTACCTGAATCAATGTGATGTTTTGCATATTAATAATATACAAACAATGCATGGAGGACAATAGCTGCAAATTATCTTTTAAAAATTATTCTGTGCAACCAGCAGCCCAACGCCATCCACATTCAGGTCAGCTGGTTAGGATCAGGATCGGCTGTCCGGGTGTGGCTTCTAAATTAAGCATAAATATGGACCTGGATAGGTGTGAAACTGTGTAACTATGCCTTCCTGCATGTAGTATTAATAAGAGGACACTTACTTGAATCATTAAATATGAAATTTACTGTGAAATAAAACAGTACACTGCCACAGGATTATGCAAACAAGAACAGGCTAAAAAAAAAAGAGTCAGAGCCTCGACTCAGACTCGTGATTTGAGACTCATGACCAATCTCATATCTTCTATGTTTTCTTCATTTTTTCCTCTATCTGATAGACTATCTGCTGTATGTGATTCATTTCCCCTGACGCAGCACTGACATAGCATTACCTGAACACAGATGCATGCGCAAACAACAAAAATGGTGACAGACCAAGCAAGCACAGCCGTGGCCGCCCCACCTTTCATTTGAACTTTTGCATATAAAAGCTTCGTAGAAGTGGAAAATGAAAGAGCAAGAAATTGAAACACCTGTGGCCTAAAAATAGAGGAAATTCAACTTCATCCACAACCTGAACAAATATTGTGGAAGCTTAGTTCTGTGATATAAAACCTTCTGTTATCATAAATGTTTGCAACACATCAATAAAGTAACACACAGTGACATAAAAGTGAAGCTGGTACTGCCTTTGTAGCAAAACTGTTTTAAAATATGTTCTAAACAGGAAGCAGAAATCTGCAGAACACAGTGAGCTGTTTGCTGGCTTCGCCATCACCCTCACTGGTTAGTGTTATGATTTAGGCCCATAAACCAACAGATCCATTGACAACAATAAAGTTTACTGGGTCCATAAATATTGCTAACATTACTAAAGCAGCTGTGAGAAATACATCACAGCTGCTTTAGTAATGTTAGCAATATTTATTCGACCTCTAAGTATTGGATCAAAATAAATTGTAATGTTGTGAATGTTTTTTAGTTTTAACAAGTGTAATGTTTATAGTTTATCCTTTCTTTGATTATTTTGATTTTTCTGGTGCACTAGTAAAGTTTTGGGCCCCTCTCACATTAACAAAAATGCTATAAACTGCAGTATTAGTTTAAAAAAAAAAGTTATTTTACAACTCTGTGAGTCCAGATGGTTATTAGTACACATTAGAAATTCTTTGTTTTGTGATATGTTAGGAGCATATTTACTAATCTGAGTAAATTTCCATGTTCATCTTCAGTTTTGCTGAATTCAGTGGTGCAAATAAATCGCGAAGTGAAGAGAGACACAGCATTTGTCAGTGCTGTTGCACGATGCTGTCAGATAAAGGGTGAGTATGTATTTTATTGCGAAATACAATGCAGCAGACCAGACAGCAGAATAGCAAATTCCTCCTGGGACCAAAGATTTTAGACTTGTCTTGGTCTTGCAAAAATGTCATGAAAATCTCTCGTCCAAGCCATGAGTGACAGATGCATTATAGTTATTAAATGGAAAGTATTAGTTGATGCAGATTTTTTGAATGGCCAAATATTAGGTAATATTTGCTTTTGACTCAAAAGTGCAGTTTTAAAAAACAGTAATTCCTTTAAAAACAATCATTAATAGGGGCTGTCCCTTGACTTTGCGTGCCAGTCTAGCTTAGCTGCTAAAAGCACAGTAGGACAGATTATCATGGATTCAATACACACAAATCTACACAGTAACACACAAACACATCAGTTTGAACACACTAAAACATACACACATTGTGATGGACTAAATTACAAAACCAGTTCTCAACAAGCTAAGGTTCTTCCACTCAAACCATAATGTATTCTTTTGAGTCCCAGTTGTAGAACAAACATGGAGCTTCGAAGGACAGTTTGTTTCAGAGCAAGGTCAGCACGAGAGAGATTTAAAAAGATTTTAATGTGTGTGTGTGTGTGTGTCAGAGGCGGAAAAACATAAAGACAGGGAGGGAGATAAAGCAATGAGGCTGCAGGTTGCGTGCAAACCGGGCAGGTAAACAGAAAGAGGAACAAAAGACTGTTATCTACAGGCACAGCACAGAGTAACTGCAGGCTACACTTTTGTTCAATCACTGTGTCGTTGAACCAACTCTGGTAGGCCCACACACACAGCAGTCGATCTTCAGTGGAGACATGATTCATCTGGTCAGCCTCAAGCATCCACACATGTTATGAGACAAACCATGATTATTAACATGTACCTCATCATCACTATCACTGAAATATGGTCTTAGCTGCCATGTTGTCATCATCTGTCGTGAATTTAGGCAGGAAATGGTCCACATACATCTAAGCTAATCCCCCCATTCTCACGTCGTCTACAACAGCTGACCCCCATACACGGACGCGCATATATCCCTGGTCAGGTTAGCTAGCAAGGCAGGAGGTAGAACACCTGACCCCAGTCTGCTTTTTCTCTGGCTATGTGGTGCCAAGACCAAAGGTTAGCTTTTTACGTGCGCTTGACCACACACACAAAAACACATTTTCTCGCTCTCTGATTTAGTCTGAATCTGACAAACCAGTTTGGCTAAGCTGACATGGCCACACCTGACGCACACACACTCAGGTGTCCCTGCAATAGTCTCAGTTGGCTCCAGGAATCTGTGGAGACTTGACTGGATCAGCTGCGAGGTGAGGAGACGGAATGAAAGATGGATATGAGCCAGACAGAGAAAAACAAGGTAATAAATGACAGGAAAAACTTTCAAATACCCATAGAGTTTCTCTAAGTTCACTTGTTAACTGAAGTAGTGATGGTTCATCATTATGTCTTTTAACCAAAACATTGCTTTGCAAAATGAAATTTATACAATAAAAGCATTAAATCTGGGTTTGATTCAATTAAGCTAAGAGCTTAAAATGAATACATGTAAAGGCTTCTCTGACATAAACACAAAAGTAAACACAGCAAACAAGTTAACTCCACTGATATGAAGCAGTTAAACTCATTTTATTCACCAGAAAGCTGAAACTCTGAGTCTTGGTGTCTGAAATATTTCTCATCCTTTAGAACTTATTTCAAGTATTGTCAAGATTATACTCTCTTTTTTTATTGACTTACCTGTTATTACATTGTTTACAGGAATTACTTTTTTTTTTCTTACTGATGTTTCATTTCATTGTTGCCTGTTCGTATTTCCCATGCCCTCAGGCTGGGCAGCATTTCTTTCTACAGCTGAAGCAACGGGCTAGAAAACTGTTGTGTTTAACAGTGCTGTGCACATCAGCGTGTGTGAGCTCGATGGTGAAGAAATTCTGACTGTGGGTATTTGATTTTAGATGGAGACCGAATATACATAACTGGAGCTCTGAAACAAAAGCAGCTGATTCAAATTCAGTTGAATTATTTACACAGTTTTTCCTACATGTCAATGTGGCCTCTATGAGAAAGCTTTCTTTGTAATGAAATAACATATCTCCATGTAAGTCTGTTATTCGTTTAATTTTCCTCTTACATGCTTTTGCTGTGTTTTTACTCTGTGCATGTTTAAAATACTGAACAAGTATGTGGACATGTACTTTGCATCAGAGCTTAAACGCACAGTAAGACTCCTGTAAGCCACCATGCAAATAAATCACCTGTTTTTGCAGCTGTGATTTATTGGCCTGCTATACAGGGAAAAGCATTACACGCTTAAAAGAAAAATAAACTGAATGTTTGTTTTAACCAATCAATAAAGAAACTGCAATAAACTATTGATGAACATAATGTGAGCAGATTTTTTTTAGCTACAAAATAAAAACATTTAAAACTCCAGTGTTGTGACAGACATGGCATACAGTTTGAGATGTCTGTCATAACATGTAGCTCCTGCCGTCTTTTTAAGCTCCTATTTCAGGTGTTTATCTATTTTTGATGCTGTACTTTACAGTGGCAAATTAAAAGATGGTCCAAACCTTGAGAGATAATAGTAAACTCTCAAATCTACAATACTTGGTCTATGTCTTACAACTTTGTGCATGCTTAGGCCATGCTGCAATGCTTGAGCTCTCTCTGTAATACATTCAGAAAACTATCGCAATGTATTGCCTATATTTCTATGTAATGGAGACATGGCTCCTATTTTTGGTGTTGTTTTGAGAGAGAAGGAATTTACTATTCACCAGTCTGGCCTCAAAAGGAAGAAGGCTCACTAACAGGTTGATGTTATATCAGTAAAATCAGATTTGTCAGATTTTATCTCCTATTTGAAAAAAATATCGATGTAGTAACTCCAGAAAAGAACCAACCTGCAAGAGTTGTTTTTTTTTCTTTGCATCATAAATGTATTTCAGCCTCCTTACACAACCTCTGTCTTCCGAACCACCATACACTGACACTGAGGATCAGAGGCCTTGTGCCCAAACAAATAGAAGATTGAGACGCTTCTCCAGCACGCCCTTATCGAGCTTCATGGTCGGATGATGCTGCCATGAGTAAATCTGCTTGATTTGTCATCATGTTTTCCATTAAATGAATGTAATGCAGGTGTATTTCTAAAGTTCCAGTCTTATTCTATCAGAAACATCACTAATTCTGTTGAATGCTCTCTGCACAAGACAAAGACCAAACATAAAATCTTTCAAACCAGTGAGGATGCTGATTGTAAACATCTTTAAATGATTTTATGACATTGTTTTTCTTGGTTGAGGTTTCATTTCATCTAATTTTATAAAATGTATGTAACAGAACAGACAGATCTTAAGTCGAATATTTAAAGCTTGATAAAGTGCAGGCTCATGTAATGAATGAGTAGATGTCTTTCATATTTGATATTGGATCAATAAAACTAATATTTGTTCTAAACCTTTCAAAGTTAGTGGAGGAAAAGCTCGGTTATAAGTATCTTTGGCCATGTAGGTATTCCCTTCCATTGGCATAGTGTTATAAATTTGCTTTTAATTAGGCCATGTTGTTATTTTCCTGGAGCTCCAACTTATTCGATAGCTGGTTTCCTGATACGTTACCATAGTGATACATCCTGGTAAGAAGTGAGCAAACATCGTAACGCTGAAATCCAGAGTTGAACCTGACGGTACTTCATTAGCCTGCTTATACTGCTTTGTATTACAGACCTGAGGTGCTATCTGTGTGGAAATTAGACAAAATTGCAAAAAAAATAAAAAAAGATCCAGAGGGGCATGTGCTGTATCTGTGTGAGAAAGTTACACTACTGAAAGACGTTTGTCAATATAATTTACTTCTAAAGCTTATCTGATTGCTGTTTGAATAATAAAGACAAAGGGTCTATACCAGGGATGTCCGATATTATCAGCCTACCTATATTATCGGCCGTTAAGTGTGATATTGGAAAATATCGGTACTGTTTTTTGTTTTTTTTTCAGACCCATATTTTTCCAAACGAAATCTAGTGAGATCTCATTCCGTTACAAAATCTTGAAATCAAAATCGAAAGAACTTCATATCCCAGCATTCCTTTCAGAGTCATGTGACTACGGTGCAGCTGCTGCTGCTACAGACTTGCTTTGAAGCTGCTTATAATATGTCTGGTTTTAAGTTGTTGGTTAAGTTACCAAGTTGTCAGAAACATTACAATTAGCCACATGATGGCTGATACCTGCTAGTATCTGATATCTGGCAGCCAGATGTCCAAACTGAACTCTTCTGGCTGAGTTATGGCCATTTTGGGATCTTTGCTGTCAGAGCAGAATAACTGTATTTCTCAAAATATGAGAGATACAATCTCACAGGTATCTGCATATATCAGTATCGGTTGACAATGGACATTGGAAATTAAGAGTTGGACAATATCGGATATCGGATATCGGATATCGGATATCGTTTAAAAAGCCAATATTGAACATCCCTAGTTTATACACCAACTTTTCATACTTCTTATTCTACAACTCTTCAGGACAGGTAGAAAAACACAGCTGCTAATTATTTTAAAGCAGTCCCGCTTCATGTAGATGACTCAATGTGGAGAATATTTGAAGGCCCTTGAACTGACTGCACTGCAGTTATAAATGCAGTTTATTCACCAAGCCTCTGCACACTATACACACTAACAAGCCCCTCAAACCCTTGAATATGATATTATTTGTTCAGGTGGACAGCTTTTACAGTGTAGAAAGACAGGGAAAGCCCCTGCAGGAAAGAATACATTTAAATACATTAAAGACTAAAAGCATAACAGGGAAAGTGTTGAGGCAATACTTGTTTATGCTGTGCAGTGTTTTTAGAAAGCGCATATGTGAGACACATAAAATGGTTAAAAAAAAAAAAAGTAGATTTACTCACAAAGAAATCACCCACTGTTTCTATTAGAAACCATTTTGAATTGACAAACACAGGGCCCAGTGCAGATTTTGCCAGTCTCCTCCTACCCTCCATGGAAAATAAAGGTACTGTATGTGTCAAGAATAAATAAATAATTCACCTCCCATTTCCAGTTTTTCATCATACTGTTCAAATCCCCTGATTAGTTCCTGTTTTAGAAAAAGCTTATACATTTTATTACTTTCTTAGGTATACGTTTCCAATTGTAACACAACACACTTTTGGTGGATTTTAACTTATTCCGTATAAATGCCAAAAGTAGTGCCCAAACCAAATACAGTGTGAGCAACTGATCAGTTCCCAGGCTTGAGCAAAAAAGTCCTTGAACGTACACAACTAACCATTGTTTAAATTCTCAAATGTGACTTGTAAAGATATCCTTACAAGCAACAGTGAGAAATGTGATGAATAGTATCTCTTCAACTTTCTCAAACACTTACTTTAATGAGCCACACAACAGTGGCCTGTTAGGGAGGAAAGGAAAAGTGCTGTTATGCGCAGTATTTTCAATGACACACCTACAACTATAGGATGTGTTTAAAACTAACATACAAAAGGTTTTGTGCTTTTAGTTTTGTTTTTCAAATCTGAGTTAGCTAATTTGGTGATACAAAAATACTTTACCAAAACTGTCACTTCCTGGTTGGGTTTCAGCAAATGCATCATTTTTGTTAATGATTTTTATTACAGTGGAAAATAGATTGCAATTTATACGCATACACACATATTCATACACATTATGCATATACATATCCACACATACTGTATAATTACAGTGTCAGTATGTTTAATACATGTCTCTGTATTTACCACCCCCACACACATTTTTACACGCCCTCCCCCACATACACAAAAATCTGGTACCAATGAATGAATGAATGAATGAATGAATATTTAAATAAATAGATACAGTATAATGAAAACATTCAAGATGTATAAATCATATAACAGAGAAAAAGAAAAGATAATACATTACTCCTCCAGATGTAATTATGTGGTATCTCCCTTTTTTATAAAATCACGAAATGGTTTCCAAATATGTTCATAAAAACTTATGTTTCGATACATTTGATTAGATTAAGGCAAATAGTAAGGGTAAAATGCAATATATCTGAAACGCAGCAGTGCTTTTAATCTCCTAACACCGAATGTATAAATGTTTCTGAAACCTATTGCATCACTTTGTGTAAAATAATAATAATAATTTAAAAATCCTAAAAACTCTGTTGTCTACAATCAGATTCTTGCTTTCTGGCCTCAAGTGAATGCTTTTTGCACTGCAATAATTCTCATTGGCCCTGCGTCAGACTGGCGACCTGTCCAGGGTGTACCTGCCTCTCGCCTGATAATAGCTGAGATTGGCTCCAGCAACCCCACGACCCTGAACTGGATAAGTGGTACAGATAATGAATGAATGATTATTCTTTCAGATCACACAGTAATAAATATCTAAACATAAATTCTGTTTGTTTCTGAATTTTATATCCTGTTAAAAGGCCAAAGAAAGACTATATTTAGAAATGTCTAGTTTTTATAATTTCTTAGTTCAGGCAGTAAAGGGTTAAGTCTATAATTGTGCTGTTTGCTTTTTACTTAAACAGCAACACATCACATTGAAACTTTGACATCATCCTACCTTGTTTCCGGATAATCTGGAGGTTGTGTTTTCAAAAATAAAATTAGCCTATGTAACAATATAGATAAAGATAATTGTCACTCTGTGTTACCCCTGACAACATGTGCAGGGTGTACCCTCCCTGTCACCTGATAATTGCTGGGATTGGCTCCAGCAATCCCGCAAACCTGAGTTGGACAAGCGGTACAGAAAATGAATGAATGAATAAATATGTACATATACACATACACACACACACACACACACACACACACAATATATATATATATATATATATATATAATCGCGATGAATCGCAGAGCTTCATAGTTGACTGTGATTAATCACGGTTTGGATTGCTTTGCATATGTAATACTCTGTTATTTTGCATGTCAAGGCAGTTCTAAGCCCATAATTTCAGTATATTTTACCATAGTCTACATTGGGAATCAAATGAACACATAGAATTTTCTTTTTACCTTTTTTTTATTTTAAAAAAAAGTTCATGTAGACCAACCTCCAAATATTACGAAGAACAAAATAATGCATTGCTTACTTTGAGAGACTATCAGGCCACTCTCTTATGCTACTTTAAAATAAACAATAGCACCATTAGAAAAACAATCATAAAAAGAATTTCTAGCTGGAAATAACAGCAATGAAGTGATATGTGTCACTGGTAGGAAATTTCTATCTCGCTTATGACAAACAGAACAGTCTAAAACACGAGTTGGCAACTAAATTTGTCCTTAGTCTTGTCAACAGAACCGTCTGATATTATTTTTTTAAACATGTTGTTTAAAGCTCTGGTCGTACGTTTTCATCCATCACTTTTTACCGCTTCACAATATGACCAGAGGGGCTGACTAGAGGTTAGTCAAAGAGACAAAACAGCTTAAATTTGAAATGCAATTACAAAGATGTAATTGTGTTATAGATTCTTTTTAACTAATTGCAATTAATGCATTAATGCTGACAGCCCTTTTTTTTCTTTCTATCTATCTATCTATCTATCTATCTATCTATCTATCTATCTATCTATCTATCTATCTATCTATATATATATATATATATATATAGAGAGAGAGAGAGAGAGAGAGAGAGAGAGAGAGAGACAGACAGAGAGAGAGAGAGAAAGAGAGAGAGACAGAGAGACAGATACATACATACTGTACATACATTTAGCAATGATTTGCTACAAGGAAGCAGAACCTTGGATGATAGATCAATAATACTAGTAGATCATTTTTACTTGATTAGTCGTGACTGTGTAATTGGACTGTGCATCTTACCCATCTCTGTATTTACTGGAGAACAGTAGGCTGCCATGTTTCTGTGCTCAGGGAAAAGTTGGGGGTTAAGGGCCTTGCACAGGGGTCAGAGTGCTTCCCCTCTCTTGGTACAACAGAGACTTGAACCCAGAACAACAATAAGTGGAACAACTATACAACACCAAATCCTCCATGTGCTGAAACAGCATGAAGACTCGACCTCCCTGCAGTCCAGATCCATCATTTTCTGTAAACTGGCACATCGAGTGCACTATCAAACCCAAAATACAACAAAGAAGACCCTGAAATGTTTATCAGCTGGAGTCCTATATCAAACAAAAATGCAAAAACATGCCACTCTCAAAACTGCAGCAGTGGTCTACTAGTTGATAGAATAGTGTTGATGAAAGAAAAGATGATGCAACATGATGGTAAACATGCTCCTGCCTCAACTGTCTTTGAGATGTGCTGCTAGTGTCAATTCAAAATGAGCACATTGTGTAGAAAGAACAAATCTTTTACACCAAAATCTCTTTCATGCAATAAAGAATTGTTATGAATAATTTGCAAATCACCACATCTTGTGTTATTAACATCTTACATACCATCCTAACTTTTGGTAATGATGTGTAGATTGGTAAAATGTGTACAACTCAGAATGAAGACATCAAACAGCCAATATTATCATTAGTATTCTTTTAAAAATTACAGTTCAATGGATGACTGAGAACGCCCACATAATGTTACTGTTTCCCTGCTGACATGTCACACAGAACGCCCACAATACGCTGTAGCATGCTCATAAGTTATCTGTGTGCTTGTCCCAAAGCAGCTTTTAATTAGCAGTTCAGGGCAGAACTGTTGCTTCTTTTTCTGCCTTTTTGTGAGACGATGATGTTGGGTGCACCTTTAAGTCAGAAGCTGTGGTTGCTAAAGCAAAATAACAACTATGGAAAAGGCAGAGCCGGTATAACAGACCACTCTGCTGTCAACACAGATGCTGTTGTGTTGCTTGTCACGCCTCTGAATCCCGAACGTTGGCATGTTGTCTGAAAGAACGCATCACTCAGGGTCTGCTCCGTTCATGTGACACCAAAGGCAAGCAAAGCCCACATAATGAAGCATAATAGCAAATTCTCACATGAAAGGGGCAAAAGTTACACACTTCCTTTTCCTCAGCATACAAACAACATTCCAGTGGGGGCAAAGTATCAAACCAGCACCTCAGCTCAGCTCTTGAGTCACACACATGGTGAAGTACACACACTAGCACCATGCAACATGCTTTTTCCAGGTTGGTAGCGTGTCTCTTTTCGGACAGGACAGCTACTGAACTTTAAATAGCTGCAGCACTCAGAGCATATCAGCTGATATACGACCAAGCTGACATTGAGCAGTTCACCTCCTTCTGGACCTTCCCAGTCTTTGTGTTGAACTCGAAAAGAAAGCTTCTTTCTAAATCAATAAGAATCTCTGCTTGCTATCCTTTAGTGTGGAATCGTACACACTTTGGAGATACTTGCTCATGCAACAGATGTATAACTTTATATTTATCGGTTACATGAAGCTTAATTATTGATCACAAAGGGTAATTATGAGGGAAAAGTACAACCACAGTGATACAGGGCTTTGATGGAAAGACGCTTTTGTTCTCTTCTCATCCCAACTCTGTTTTACATCTGAACCATAAAGATTTATTTTTCATGAATATATTAAATGCTTTGTTTGAATCAAGTCTTTGTTAATGCCATACTCGCTGCTGAATTTTCCAGGTGTTTGTATTTATCCAGATGTATTCTTTTCCCTTTTCCTTGGGGTTTCCTTGGCAACAACCACTACAAAGATGAATTAACAGGATCTGTTTTTTCTGGCTTTCTCTCTGAAGTATGTGGTTAAATGAAAAGGAGAACCTTTTACAAAATACCTCCTCAATTAAACAAGTTTAGAGGCAAAATGTATTATAATTCTGGATTGTGTCTTTATGTGTCTCTGATGTGGAAAAAAGCTTGTCAGAAACGTATTACCAAAGGGATTTGAACTAAGAAAAACATCTTATTTCAGCAATAAAAGAATATAACACAGGTCCTGAAAAGTGCTTTGGGTGTTCAGAATAAATTCAAAGTAACCTTGTGAAGGACAATTCAACCATTTCTTTAAATGCAAAGTAAGTTTTTCTCAAATAAGTGCAAATAAACAATCATCAAACCTCTCTTAAGTATAGAAAATAACAAAACATTTACATATCATTTTCACCAGGAGTTATTCTTCCAACCAGGACACAGATATGGAAGAATTTTCTACTATGAATTTACACTTTTTACTGCCTTCTCTCATCACGGACATGCAGGTCTCCGTCTTGTCTCGTGAGTTGACTGTTACTTTTTATATCTGCTGTGTGCTGACGTCAGACAAAAGATGTTCTTGGCGTCATTTCCAAATGTGACCGTCCGATCTATAAAAGCTGAAATCTGTCTCACGGCTGGAAAGGTACACAATGACTGGATAAAAATGATCATCCACAAACCAAAGGTGTAAACTTCTGCAAAATAGAAAGAGTGAGAAATATAAATATTTGTGTCAAAATGTTGGCAGTAAAAGTAAAAACACAACAACACACACAGTAAAAAAAAACACATTGGCAAATTAGCGCCCAAGTAAACTGAAATTTTTTTTAACATACCTTAGTTAAGTTTATAGAATCACTTTCATTTTTTTTGACCTGGACCTTATTTCTATTGATTTATACGTACATTTACTCACCAGTAAGATTTTGGTATCACTCTGACTCCTTCGAACACTATTTAGATTAGTCGCACTCCGTACATGTATACACATATAATGGGAGTGAACAGGGCAAAATGAATGGACCTCCCTACAAGGCATTATTGGCAGCAAAACTCCTTCATTTCGCCAATACTTTAAGACGAATAAACGAATAAATGAGTACTATTGTCCTGGTAAATCAACTTAAAGTCTTGGTGAAACGAACGAGCTGCAGTTTGTTGTTTTCTGGCTAGCTGTTGTCCGGCTACGGTGGCGCGTGGAATTGTTCGCACGCGACCAGTAGACATGTAGAGAGGCCCCAAATTACTACAGCAAGCTAAATCTGAACTCACAGGACAACAGTACCAGTTTGTTCATTCATTCATTTGTTTTAAAGTATTGGTGAAATTAAAGTGTTTTACTGCAGATGAAGCCATATAGGCCCAATTTTTTTTGTCCCGTTCACTCCCACTGTATGGATATACGCAGATCGCGACTAATCTAAAAAGCATCCGAAAAAGTCAGAGTGATACCAAAATGTTACCGGTGAGTAAATGCATGTATAAATTCAGAGAAATAAGGCCCAAGTTGAAAAAAACAAAAGTTATCTTTTAATGATTCACTGAGGTGCCACCAACCCAACATCTGGACAACATCTGCTGTTAAAGTATCCATAAATAAAAATGAAGCTGTAACGCTTAAATGAGCATATGGCTACTTTCAGGTGAAGTTTGGTGGTGCAGGAAAAGCGTGGTGATGACGTTGCGTCAGAACTCTGAGCTGCACCCGTGCTGCAGGTCCCAGTCGGACCCGGAACAGGACAGAGCTGATGGTCCGGGTTTAACCTTGGTCTCAATGTCACTCACCAGCCTCGTGTTTCTCTACCACCAACAGCTCTCCTCTTCCTCCTCCCTCTTCTCCCTCCTCCTCCAACCCTCCACACCACCATCACCCCCACCCTCAGCTGGTGCGTTTGAGCTTCTCAGCAGGGGGCCTGCAGTTCCAGAGATATGTGGGGGCGGTGTGAGTGCGTGCGTGTGCACACGCACATGCATGTGTGTTTGTACGCAGCCGTTTGTGTGCAGCCTTTCGGCTTCTCTCTGGATGTGCTAATGTGATAATTGAGTATTCCAAGTTCTGCCTGCAACTGTGTCACCATGCAGCCCAACACACACACACACACACACACACACACGCATTCACAAACATCACACAGCTAGTTTGTCTCAGAATAGCTATCTCACTTCTTGACGACATTCTTCAGCCCGAGCTGTGTTGAATAGTCAGTGTGAACTCATGCAGAGATTAATCAGTTCTTTATTTTTGCCTTGGATGTGTTACATATGTTACATCATTTTCCACATGTAGCCTACCAAAACACTTTTTAGTTGCACTTCTTAAAGCATGAATGAAAACCCTATATCCAGACCAAGCAGCATGAGAAATGTATGTACATTATTTAAGGAATCTTGGTCATTTAACTTTACAAACATCCTAACAAAACTGTAAGAATTTCTCTTTTTTCAGTCATTTCTATGCAGTAACTGTGTTATTAAATATAATTTTTACATACAGAGAAAAAAGAAGTGGGAGACTACAGGAGAGTAAAGTTTTGAGACAGATCACATCCTCACAAATAGAGCGTAATGTGCTTTCCCCTTATCTGGCTGCGAGAGGATGAAGCAGAGATGTGGTTGATTCTTTTGCAGGAGCCACCAGTGCGTCCAGGGACCAGCGAGCGGCATCCAGAGACCGGCCCCCAGTCCCCTGCCTGGAGTCTGAGGAGCAGCGAAGTGAAGAGTTGATGCACTCAGAAGCCAGTAGGTCATTGCTTCACTCTGAAGCTCCAGGCAAACACATCACAGGCAAAGCAGAAAGGCACTCTGGCTTTCAATATTGATCACTTCTCACACATTCACAAGCGCACACATACACACCGCATGTCAGAGGAATCAATGAGCGGACAAATTTACTCTGGCTTTCAGCCAAGTCATTCTGCTTGTAGTTGTGTTTGTTTTTTGTTTTGGAGTTTTGTGTGAGCTTGGGTGGATATTCATGACTGAGAAACAGGAGAGAGCTGAAGAGTTGGATCCACAAAGTTTCTCTGAAGATTTTCAACAAACGATTGAGGTGGTGGAGGGTTTTTTTGGTGGTGGTGGTGGGGGGGGTCGCATAGGGAGGAGAGGAGGCGTTGCCGATGCGTTGTCGGAGGGAGAAGAGAGGAGGGGATTAGGGCTGGCGGTTTACTGTCGAACCAGCATCGATACAACGGCAGCATTTGCCTAATCCCTTGGTAATGGGAGCTTAGCAGCCTCCTCGGACACACAAACACTCCCACTGCCTCCTCCTCCGCTCTGCTCCTCTCTTCTCCTCTCCTGCCCTCCTCTCCTCTCATTTACATAACATTAGAAACATTAGGGCGACTCCAACAAGGCCCCATTATGTGCGTGTTGGTTTTGGGTCCCATTGCGTCGGCCCCAAGGCTTTGGAGAGGAGAGGAGCAGAATGAGTCAGGACATCACAGAGGCTTGTCCACTGTTTTGTCTACTGGAGATGGTTTGTGTGTTTCTAAAGGACTTTCTGAAAGGAGAGAGAAGGAGAAAGGGGGAGGGAGAAAGTGATAAATGGTTTTCTGAGAGTCCAGAGCAAGCGATCTGATTGCAGATGTGTGTCCAAAGAGCATCCCGAACATCCTGAGAATGCACAGTTTGGATAAGGATTGTTTGTTTTCCCCAATAATTAATTAGACAGAGGAACATAAAGAGCACTGTGGCAATGATGTGTCATGGATGACTCCTGGCACCAGAATTGTTTTGCAGAGCCGCAGTTCAAACATCAAGGTGACAGAACTGAGAAATAGAAGGAAGCTTTACACCTCGTAAGCAGCTGTTTGCACAGTCCGCTGCCAAAAACGGCTTCATTACCGTGAAACTATTCAGTTTTTATCTGCAGCAGCAGCTTTTTAACCATAACAATCTGCTTGCAAGATTAATTTTGATAAATAAAAAAGATCAAATGTCAAACAAAAGGGCTGCAGAATGGATGCCTTTGAATTAAAGGAACAGAGAACAAGAAAAGTGAGGACAAAAACATGCAGCAATTTTAAAAGAACCATAAAATTTATTTCTAGTGGAGAAAAAAATCCAATAACTGGTGTGTTGTTTATCCAAATCTAAAGTGAAAACTGTTTTTAAATGACAAATGGTCGAACCATGTATGAGGATGAATAATAAATGATGATAATCTGAATGAATGACTCAGTAATAAAACATTTTCGCATTTGGTTATAAGATTGAGGCCCTACATTGAAGAGAAGCGGCCTATCAGTCCCGGAATAAGCTGGTAAATGTTTCAATGCAGCTTAAATATCTACTTTCTGTTGAAATGACATTTTGCCTCAATATGCTACTCTAATGTAACTCACAGCAGAATTTCCCATCTTTTAGCAGCTTGTTTAACATTCAACAAATTTAATCCATGAAGACTGGCATAAAAAATAAAAAAAAAATAGTTTTTTTATGGTTCTACATGTTAGAAAAAATCCTGTTCATATACTTCCTTTAGAATATGAATTATCTCACAGCTAAACATAACACATTATTAAAAAATATTCACAAATGATCACTTTGGACATAATATATTTTGTAAAAGAACTTCAACATATTTTGCTCATAAATATTAAAATAGAATAGCTTTTTTTTAATGCTGTTAACTAATAAATACAACATAATTTTCCTGCAGTTTAAAAGCAGCTGTGTTTTAACTGTGTATTTGCTGACAAATATGGAACCATTGACTGTACATATACTGTATTTGCAGAAGTCGCAAAGAAAAGCTAACAGTGCAATTAAACATCAAACCAGACATGAGCTCACAGCCACGAACCAGCAGAGAAAAACACCGACAGCATTCAGTGTTTCCCTGCTTTTTCTAACTTTCCCATTTTTCTCGCTTTCATTTAGTCCCATAAAGCAGAGTTTTCAGTTGGCTTCAAAGCTCTTTGCTGAGCTCAGTTGGGGGCCTTCAAAGCCCCCTGTCTGTCGGCAGGTTTAGGCACAGAGAAAGCTTCTTGTTCTTTAAGGATTTGGCTCACAAATAACGCCCAGCCAGGGCCAAGGCAACTAGCTTGCAACCTGACAGGCTAGTAGGCAGATTCTGCATGTTTTTGGGGGGCGATACCTACATCCATCTGAGTGAGTACCTGCTCTATTTGCTTACGTTTTGGTCATCCTCATGAAATCTAGCCTCTAAACAGAAATCCTGCCTGCTAGTGAGGAATCATTTTGATATTTGCAGCACTGACGCATTTCATCAAAAAGTAGTTTCTGGGTTGCAACTGTTTCAGTGTGTTGTAACTTCTAGCAAGCCGGCTGTTCGTGCATTTTAAATAACACAACCATACAGACAGATCTCTTTAGATATTATCTTAATAAATTTCAATTAGATTATGTGTGTGTGGATTATCATGTTCTAGTTTCAAGAAAAGTATCTGGCTTCAAAGGTTGTTAGATATGCCGTTTCAGAATAACTCTTAAAGTAATTATAATTGGTCTGAAATCTTTTTTCTAAGGAAGTGATATTACTGTTTTATTAGTACTCCTTAATACATGTGCAGCCCTCTGATGGTGGCAGATATTAGATTTCAGATGTATAGATACTGAAATGATAATTAATGATAAATTAATTATAAATACTGTCTAATTATGCTTTGGATCATAGTTTTTTCAACTTCTTTTAGTGCTTTTTTTCACCTCTCAAGCTCCCAGCTTTAACTTTAATGTAAACAAGACAACAGGTTTCTCGGCTCTATACCATGAAAAGGGAGGAGACACAAACCTCCTCTGGCCAATCAATGCAGGATTCAAGCATGTGTATGTTTTTCTAACAGCTGAATCTAAATCTAAACCGCAACTATTAATCTTATTTCAAGTATTCTGCACAGCTAAAGACAAACAAAATGGTTTTGTGGTCTAGTTAAAAGTGGAATTGCAGCAATGATACACGGTCACTTTCTGTCATTTAGCAAGGACACTACAGAATGAGCCTTATGACAGATTTATTAGATAAACAGTCACATTTAAGGGATTAATTTGCATGTTTACTTGGAGATCACTGCAGATGCTGGCAGGGATTTCTCTGTGTAATGCAGTGGGATTATCTCTGTGTTAGGTGTGTGTTTGTTAGCACACTAATGCAGAAGTAAGCATACTGAGACTGTTCATAATGGCACATGGTACTCGTGCAACAGAAAGGAATATAGCTTGATATTGATAGAAATGTTCTTTTTTTTTTTGATTGATGTTTGATGAAGATTTGATTTGATTGAAGATTGATGTTATCTGATGTTTTCAAGCTATTAGTCCTGCTGTTTGTGTTGTGTTTCTTTAACTAGTGAAAAGGTTTATGTCTCTTATAATGTTCTTGCTTTAGTATTTATATCGTTTTACATTTATGCTTTTTCTTAGATAAGGTAATTCAGCAGATTTAAAAAGGAAAAGAGCAAGTGCATGAATGTATGAAGCAATAATTTGTCCTGTTGGTTATCAGTCGACTACCATCAGTGCAGAAGAGCCCCTGCTATCAGTCAGAGCTGTTAGATTTATGCAGTAAAATCGGCTCTTTTGGAGTTAAAATAAACTAGCTGTGTTATCACCATGTGCAAACAGAGATTCCCTTTTGGTCTTCTATTTGTGGAGATTCTTCATGCTTCTGTATCGTGCTGTTGTTTTCCTCTCTGTTCTACTTGTTTGCCTCTGCACCTGTTCAAGTTCTTCACATTGTGTCGTCGCTCGCTGCTGCTCTTTACCACGGTGCTGAGGATCACAGGAATCACAGACAACACAGCCTACTTTCTCCACTCCTACTCTTATTGTCAGTCACTTTGGATAAAGGCCGCAGCTAAATGCCTAAATTGTCATTGTAAGCCGTAGGCCTGCCCACATGTTAGCTCGCCGGTCACAGCACACTTAAGAAGGCAGAGCTGAGAGACTGAAGGGATGAGATTGAAACAGGCAACCATTATAATCAGTCATTCAGCCTTTTGGAGCGGACATTCAGCGTTTGTGGTTTGTTCTAAATTTAAAGGGGAACCTCTGTGACCTGCTGGCTTTCACAGACCTAAAACCACTCTGCTCGGCTCCCTCCTTCCTTCCCTCCTCTTCAGCCGGCTCCCTCTTTCTCTCAGAGTTTTTTTTTTTCTGTTAGTCATGTTTGGTTAAAAATGAACTTTCCAAAAGTCAAAGTCATAAATAGAGATTGCGAATGTGCTTGATCCAGTCATTTCTCGAGATGACAAATTAGTAACATTTAAAGCTGATAAAGTGTTGATAATACACGATCATGGCAAAAATTATATTTGTTTTTACTTGTAATTATTCTGTAAAAAAAATAAGAAATAAAAAAACAATTAAAAACAAACACTTAAAGATAAATTTGACTGGCAGCCCTGATATTATATCACAATTGTTTTTTAGTTTTTTTTTTTAATCCCAAAAGCTGTTATGATGAAATCAGATTTTTCTTGGATACTTAGTGCAGTGAGAATCTACCATGACAGCTGATGTCGTCATATAACACATTTCATCTATAATCAGCACAGTTATGTAGTTAATTTTGTGTTTTTTCATCAACATTAAATTAATAATCTAATCATTCTCAGTGGACGTTTAACTCCGAGTCAGATTTCCAGGTTTTGTTGAGCATCCTTTATCAGGTTTATGGTGTTGCTGTGTGGATTTTTACTGCAGAGTGTCGCAGTGCCAAGCTGAAACTGACATCAGTGCGTTGAAATTGCATATGGAAAAGGCTTGTGTGGGGAAACCTGTGGGAGTGAGTGAATATGAATGATAACTAATTAAGGATGGAGGTAATCCTCAGTGGGAAGCTCCATAAGAACCATAACAATGAAGTTCCTCTATAAAAGAATAATTGCAGCACTCTGTGGTTTTGTTCACATTGTCAGGACTGAGCTGCAAACATCATTTTCAGGCCTTTTCCTGGCCTCATAATCTCAGAAAAATGGACTTTTTCACAATTTAGTGCTAACAAATTTAAATAAATCCCTCTCTTCGTGGGCTGAAACATCCAAATTCACAGCTTTTCTTTCAATTTCTACTTCATGGTTACATTTGTGGGAGGGACAGGTACAGGAGCCATCCCCCAGATTTCACTAAGGGGAGAACAGCTTTCCTCCCTCGTCATACTCAGGTTCAATTTCAACTTCCCCCTGCACCTGAGTGTGCTTCAGCTGCAGGAGGAAACCCTGCAGAGCGGAAGGAGGTATTGTGCAAACAGCTAAGAAACCGACTAAATTAGGCAACCAGTGAGCTGCTGTGTCCCCTTGTTATTATTATCAATAACACCCTGTCTCCCTGCTTCACCTTCCCCCCCCCCCCCCCCCCCTCTTCCCCATTTCTGTCTGTCAAAGCACAGATGGGGATATTGCCTGTGTGTGTCACTTCTCCAGCAAACGGTGGCTCTGCTCTCTGCTGTGCTAATCATATTTCTTCTGGCAAGTTGTTAACTCTAGCAGGAGCAAGGTGTGGGGGATGAAGACGAGATGTGGTGGAGAAACTAATAAAAGCACATGGGAAATGGAAAAACACGGTGGGGAAAAAAAAAGACGAAGGATAGAGTCTAATTAGTTAAGTTGTGTCTCTAATATTCAGAAAGGATACCTGAACCTCTCACTTACTTTTGTGTCCCCGCCTTTAAATAATACAGTGTGAGAGGCGGTTGTTACACACTGAGGGGGTGTCAGCAGGAAGTAAAACACAACATCAGCACCACTGCACCTATACCCAAATGACACAGTACTGTCGAGCACCCCCCTGCTGTCATCTCAGTTTAGTGTGCAGCTAAAGTCTCCCACACCATGCAGATAATCAGAGCGACTCGCACCTTTAACACACAGCTTTACGGCCTTACAGCTTCAAATAACTGCTAATAAATGCATCGATACACAAACAAATGCTGGAAAACATGGTGGAAATGTCCAAATAAATGAGAGGCTTTACATTAAAACTGGGCCAATAAGATAAGAAGAGCATTATCTGACAAGTGCAAATGTCTGACTGTAAAAATAGACTTTGAGTCATGGCGAAGCTCTGTGATGCTAATATATCATAACAAGGATTTAATGTATGTCACCAAGAAAAGCACACTGAAAGCTTAAATATTAAAACTGGGTTTATATTAATAAATCAAGCAGATTAAAGTCTTAAATACTCTGTTCTATGATGCATTGAAATGTATTATTTTTAATTCTAAATAGATATACTTGTGTTTTTCATTATAATACTTTGCACAAATGATTAAAAATGTGTTTAATTTTTTTTTATTAAAACAGTTTAAGCTGCCTTTAAATTGTATCTCAGTCAAATGCAGACATATGGTAAGATTTCTATACTGTTGCAAAGTATTTTTCATATAATAACACAGCTACAAGAATTATGAATAACACCACCATTTATTAGACAATGTGAATAGTCATTAGAGGTATTTGATTGAGTGTGATGAGGCGGATCAAAAGGACTCAAACCAGGAGAATAAATTATTAAATCTATTTCTTCTGGTATGGTCATTTGTCTTTGCCCACAGAGTGAGCGCTTGGGATGAAATTATCAAGTGCTGCCAAGATTTAATGCAACCACTTTAACATTGCTGGATGCTGCCAAATGTAATAGAGCAGTTTACATTTATTTATCTTATGTTTATAGTCATTCATTGTCTGAGCTAATATATATTTTTAAAAGCTGCATGGTGCAATAAAGTAGCGATCCAATTACCTCAGCTTCTAGTACAGTACAAATTTGCCACATTTCAGAGCCTCTCCAGGCCTCTACTGTCTTCTCTTCTGTTCAGGAGCAGATTTTTGGTAAATATAGCCAGTGTGGATTCTTTTTTTGTCTGCCTGTCAACGCTGGATCTGCTGCTACTTCAGTAATCTCAGTGTCAGTTGTGTATCAAACAAATGTCTAATAATAGCCTGCCTGTTAGATAGGTGCTTCTTGTCTGGGCTCAGGCACAATTAGCTGTTTCATGCTGTCACACTGAATGCTGAGCTGATGAAATAGTTGCCTAGAATGCCATTTGGACTCTAATTAGCGATAAACAACATGTTGGCATTGTATTACATTTTTGCATGCTTATTGTCAGTCCTCCCGGTAGGGGTGTTTAACTGCAGTGCAACCTTGCTGTGGCGCAATGAGGGATATTTAGGAGCACAACATCAGCAAAGTATAATTACATTCAGCCTCTGTACTGTAGCGGGCAGCAGTAGGAATCTAGCTCTGTGGTCAGGTTTGAAAATAAATATGGTTTGTCATCAATGCTTTCTCATATCTCACATCTAAAGATTAAAAATTGCAGAATGAAATTTTCTTTTTGCTCCTGTTTCTTGTGTAAAACTGTTGTAAATGCGTACAGCACCTAACTAATCAGGAAACGGAGAGAGCAGCAACGCAGAGACTAATGTAGGAGAATAGATTATTATATTATTTATACTAAGGGGACATTTCCCTTATCATTTGAAAGGAGAATATCACCCACACGGCTTTGTACCCACAGCCGAGGCGAAGCTGTCTTTATACATAATTCATATTTCCATATCATCATGGTGATCATGTGCGATGAGTGTTTGCTCTCACAGCAGGGGAGCTGGATGATGTTAGTGTGTGTGTGCAGTCCAGGTATTACTAGTGTTGCGGGGACCTAACTCGGTTTACAAAGTCACATTAAGAAAGACAAAAAGCAAATACTGTAAATTATTAAACTTCAGGGTAAAGACTAGCTCGTTGTTAGCATTAGGTTGAGGCTGGGTAGTTATTGTTGAGATTAGAGATGGTTTTAGGTAATCTAAGTCAATGTTATGTCCTCTGTAGTGATGGAAACATGACTGTGTGTGTGTGTGTGTACACAGAAAGAAGGGTTTGGGGCCAATGTGTCATGTGGGAAAGAAAACTGGGAAAGAGAAGAAGGCGGAGGCGGGGGAAGAAGTTGAGAATCATGACAGGTGAAAACACTAACTCCAAATTCACTTTAATTATTCTCCATATTCTCCACATTTTTCTTATAATGGATATTTTTGCACACAGACAGAGTGCCAGTATGGGACGGAAAGAAGGCTTAACAGCTTACAAATAAATGGATTATAAGTCAGATTTATTACCTAGAATCACACGTACCCTGCCCTGATTCGTAGAAAACATATTAAGGAACATTAATGTACTATTTTCCTCTAATAAATAAAATATGACACCAGGCAATCCATTAAAGAATACACACACATTATACTGTAATATGCCATTATCTGTAAATTTAGAATGAATTATTTTGCACCATGAAACTCTCTGAAAGACATGGTTAAAAAAATGGGAAGGTGAAGAAAAGATACTCCTGGATAAAAATATTCATATGTTGAAAATACACGCACAGTAATTAGGTAAATTTGTTCCTCAGGATTAATTTTATTCATACACAGAAGCAATGCTTAGTCAGTGCAAGCAGTTAATGAAGTTTAGCATTGAGGGAAAGTATAACAGTCATACGGCAACTAAATAACTTCCTCAACGGGAGGAAACATTTTTAAACTTTCAGCATATTGGGAAGTTTCAATAAACATTCATAAAAAACAAAACTCATTATTATAATAACAGCTCATCCTAATAGGGTCTGACTGGAAATGGCTCCATCCATCTGCTCCAGTGAGGGTCTTTCTGGTTTCATCTGCCTTTATAATCTTTTAAAAAGCAAGAATTTCTTGGTCTTATCTTTTCACTGCAGTTTGTCTGCCGCTCTAAACGTTGTTTGTGTTTTAGCTTCAATACTGTACCTTTGTTGAATCTCAAATTTGTATTTTTAAAGGACTCCTGTTAGGTTGCAGCTCTCTGGTAACTGGAGGATGATGGGTTCCAGTTAGATTCAGACTTATTTTTTACAGTTAGTTTTCAGTCTTCCCTCGCAATACTCTTTTTTTTCTTTTTTTTTTTTTTTTTTTTTTACATCCTTTTGCATATTAGAAAGAGAAATATCCCAGTTCTCTGGTGGTCATGTCATTATTTCAGCTATTTCCAGAGAGTTGCATCTTCCTGGAAGGCATTTCACAACTTTAATTTTGCATTTTACTATTTTCCCTGAGCTAATAGAGCTGCCTCGTTTTATAAACTCTAAATAAAACACACCCTTCCTCATTTAAAAAGTAAGTCTCAGCTCAAAATGATTAAATCCAGCAAGGATCTGGTTTGGGAGATGGTTAAAAGCTCAGACAACTCTGCATCCTAATTATTGTCAGATTTGACTTCTTGTTTGTTTTGAAGTGATTTCCATCTGGAACCAGCTGATGCTTTTTGTAACAGACATTTGACTTACTTGTGTTTTTTTGTTTGTTTGTTTGTTTTTTAAATTTTATTTTATTTTTGCCTGACATTGTAGAAAAACATAAAAGAATATACACAATGTTTTTATTTCTTAAATACACTGAATTACTGCGCAGCTCCTCATTCATTCCATGCATTCAGGAAGACACAATATTTCTACAGTGATTAATAAAGTTTTTATTTTTAAAATCTGATAAAAGATTTCTTTGAAGTTGAGATCCACAGTTTTGGAGGCAGCAGAGTAGACCAATCCCTCCGAAAAACATTCACTGATAAGCAAAAATTCTAACAAAATACTGATAATAAGATTACTGGGGGAAAAAAACACAGCAGTTTATTATTTTCCCATAATTAAGGAGGCTTTGCGGCGTTGTCTTTGTTGGCTGGTTTGTCTTCGTTCCACCCGGAGTGAACTTGAATCGATCCCGTTGCTACCCTGAATCTTCTTGAGAAGCTTTCCCTCCACACACAATCACACACAGGTGAACACACACACATGAACACATCCCTCATTCAGTCTTGATATTTCACTCTCCCAGTGGACAAGACAGACTAGAATTAATTATCCCTGCCAGTTTTGGACACACATATCACACATCCACAAGCACACATTCACCCTTCATGTGTGTGTGTTTGTGGATGTGTTTATACACTAAGGAGAAGTGTGAAGTTGTTCATACTTAGTATTCCCTTGGTGTCTCACAGGAAGATATTGCAAAGTGTATCTGTGTGTGTGCGTGTACGAGTGCACAAGTGTGAAGGCTGGAATTCAGTATGGTATTGATTAAACACAGCAGGGGGCGAGTGTGTGAGCACTGCAGATAGCTCGCTCACCTGCCACTCTGCAGACACACACACAGCCATGCACAAACATCAAACTGTCCGCTGGCTTCATTAGAAAGAGCCTGTCTGGCTTTGGATATGATGAATAAAATAAATCAAGGAATTTTAATTCAGCTTTGAGAGGGCGAAATATCAAATTTGTGTTGAAAATATGGCGGGTAGCTATTTTCTGTTCCTCTTTGTGATGGAGAATGTTTCTGTGTTTGACAGGTTTACCACTGACAAATAGCTCGAACATTTTCACTCAATCGATACTCAAAAACACCAATTTGACCTTTTGGTTGTTTTTGCTGGGTGAATTTTTGGCTTTTCTTAAAGGATTGTGAAGGATTTTCTAAAACCAAGAAACACTTTCCATTGAGGCACAGACTGTTAAATGTTTTTCTTCATTAACAATCAGCTTGTTGGACATTTTAACCCGACGTGCACTGAACTGATCTGGGAGCACAACCCTGCACAGTCAAGATGGCTTGTAGTATGCGGCCATGTATTCATTCAAGGACCTGATAACATCTGGATTTAAGCATCAAAATTATTTTTCTGTGAGTTGGTTGCAAATTAAAGATACATACAGAACTGTTTTCACTATTTAAATTAAATGGGAAACTCATTCTTTTTTGGACTTTATGAGCTTACTTGTTATAACATTAAAAATGACTTTGTAAATGAGTATCAGGGGTGCAACGATACAAAAAAGTCACGGTTCGGTTCCATACATAAATGTCACGGTTAGATACTTTTTCAATACAAACAAAAATGCATTTTCATGCAGTTTTTAGGCCAATGTGCTTTTGTCCACAACGGCTTACCATCAGGGTCATAATTAACATTAAGACCAGTTCGGTACACACCTGTAATGAACGGTTCAATTTGAATGCATTGTATTGTCGCTATATATATATATATATATATATATATATATATATATATATTATTTTTTTTTTTTTTTTTACATACCTATGTATATATACAGTTGCCCTCAAAATTATTCATACCCTCTAATTGAAGAAAATGCTAAATTTACAATAGTCATTCAAATAATAAGAAACTAAGGAAACTAATGATTGTAAAAATTTACAAATTATAATTTAGTGAAATAAAATAATGCTTTTGAATTGTGGTTGAAATAATAATTCTTAAAAAACAAACAAACATAACTGTCCCAGACACTTTCCCATCAACAGTGGACCAACATACCTGTCAACAGGTGTAGAAGTCTTGTTGAATATCAGAGAAAACACCTGATTACAGTGATTGCCTCAAAGTGTTGCGCAATAAAATTTTGGCTTCAGAGCCCCATCATTCTGGTTTACTGGTTTTATTTTTTGTGTGTTTGTTTCTAATATTTCTTCAAACCACAATTCAAAATCAATGTCATGATTTTCATACATTTCTTTTTATGTATTATTACTTTTTTCACTTTTAACTTATTTCACTGGCAGCTGAAATATTTTCCTTCTTTGATTGTAGGGTATGAATAATTTTGAGGACAACTGTATATATATATCAGTGGGGAGATTGTGTTTATCTGAATCAGACATGAGACAAATGCAACACGACTTTATAAGTAAAGAAAACGTGGTCAGTGTAAAACCACTGGGATGTCATCATACAAAGGTCAGGCTGCTTGTCAGCATGCAGGAAGAAGTAAGAGGTGACTTAGTTGTTTTATTCATGTGCAAACATAAACCAGGGCTTAAAGCTGAGTAATAACTGGGATGTGCTCAGAAATGCTTTGACCTTTGCTGCTGTGCGGGTATTCCGTTCTGTTGCTTCAATAGTTTAATCAGTGTGTCATTTAAGGTCTCAGGACTTCCTTGTCAGACTCTGATCCCTCCTCTTTTACTGAATCCGAACAGTAAACAGATCTTATAGAACGGCAGTGAGGCAGCTTGCAACTTTATACTTGTAAATGGGCGGGAACTGTAAATCTGTGGGAAAACGCTGGTAAAATATCAGCATTTTACCTGTGATGTTACTGTCTGAGCTCAGTTCTGCTAATGTCTTCTAATAACATCTTTAACATTTTCATTTTTTCATAAAAAGTCACGATTTTTAATTAATTTATCAGACTTTTTGGAACTCTGGTTAATTAAAATGACGTGATGTCTCTTTCTTTTTTCCCACCTTTTAAAAACATTTCCTGTATTATTGTATCTGAACTGGTTGTCTAAGAAATAAACACACACAATTGACATATTTATACATAGTTGCTTAGAAAAGAAGCAAATCTTAACAGTGCTGAAGCCAATCAAGTAAGCAACTTCGTATTTGTTATGATTGTGGTTTTTCTCAAGGATTAACACATTTTTGTTTAATAAACATAATAACAGGATGGCTGCCAGCTAGCTACTGAGCAGGAAGAATAAACAAAGAACAGGCCCACAACCTGACTGGGATCATC
Organism: Atherinomorus stipes; assembly: GCA_023101725.1. Lineage (NCBI taxonomy): Eukaryota > Metazoa > Chordata > Actinopteri > Atheriniformes > Atherinidae > Atherinomorus > Atherinomorus stipes. The sequence continues at coordinate 358,047 of JALJCO010009705.1, forward strand.
ACTCATTATTAAAGATTAAGCCAGATAGATATTATTATCACTAACTAATAACCAATAAAAACAAAGTTCTGGATGAGAAAAGAAATTTAATTAAATCAAGCTTGCAATATAGATAAAAGTCTGACTACTCCGACAAGTTCCAATGATTTCTTTTTGTATTGACATAATGTAACAATGGAGGCTCATAGACCACCACACCCACTGCTTTCAATATGAAAAATTTGTCCAAAGGAAGACAGAAAACAATCTGCCTACAGCTGTAAATGTGTTTTTATCGGAATGTGTGATAAATATCTTGTTTTAGGTTTGCATTTTTAATTTACTTGCATCTAGAAATCACAAGCACTGCACAGCAGATGAGAGCTGGTGTGTTAGTGGGAGGAGACGGAGGAGGAGGAGGATAAGGGAATGGGTCAAATCACTATGAGGAATCCAAGAGAGATGGTCCAGTCTTTCAGAACTTGTTTTTATTTTAATTTATTCATTATCTATCTATCTGTTTGTTTGTTTCTTTAGTTTGTTTGCATTAGCAACTTATTCGTTCAAATGGAACAGTGATATAATGGGGAAGGACAATTTGACCATTCAGTAAGGATGTGAGGGTGTATGTGAGTGTGTGGGGGTGTGTAATAATGATGGTTAATGTGCCACCATGCTTGTGTCATTAAACAGTGTTGACACTGAGAGCACAAAGACTTCCAGTCACCTTGTTAAGAGTGATACAATCACATGCATGGAAGGCCATCTACCGGGTTTTTATTAACCTGACGTTAACACCTGTAATAAATCCTCTCTTTAAGCACTTAACCCGATGATCTTCTCAGGCAGCTGAAAGAGTTGCAGAGCTCCCTGATATTATCAGAATATGAAGATCATTACTTATTATTACCTATTTTTACACATGTATGATGTGTTTCCTGGCCGGTTCCTCATTTCTCTTCTTCATAACCACCTCCTCCTCTCTTCTGCTTGCAGGTAGCAAGGACACCCCCAAGGGGTGGCCAGTGCACCCCTGAACAAAAAGCTGGCTTTTTCATTTATATCAATTCGTATGTACTATTAACATGGTGCAGCATCCTTTGCTTGTAATTAAATGTCAAAACCTTTATAAGCTAATAAAAATTAAATAAATGAAAATATTAAACTAGACTTACCATTTTCTGCCATTGCTTTTTTGCCATAGTCCCCTGTAGATCTATCACTCCTAATTAATTCACCATTTCTTATGCAGCTCATCCAGGAAGGCGCCACACAGAATTGCCCCAGTCAGTTTCTAAAGCCCATTTCACATTAGCACCTACTTAGCCCGGCCCTCATTGGGCCGACACCACACTTCCCTGTTTAGTTTGTTCACATTACAATTGTGGGCAACTGAGGCCATCTTCAGCTCTGGTGTTCAGTGTGAGTGAGGTCGTCATAGTGAAGTTTTGTAAAGTCATTTGTTTGCGACACAAATAATTTGCGACACACACACTGAACTGCTGAGTACAAGAAAAAAAAATCTTGGTCATTCTTAAAATAAGCAAAAAAATTCTGCCAATGGAGCAAGTGAAATTTTCCCTATAAGATTTAAGATGTATTTGTCTTAAAACAAGTTCCCATATCTCACTAGTTGGGTTTCCATTACACTTTTTTGAAAAATAAAAGCGATATTTCTTAAATTTCAGAAAAAGTACAATAGTGATATGTAGATGTTTCCATTGAATGGTATATTATATAGACTTAATTATATATTATATAATTCTAATAAAATCCCGCCCCGCGAGACTCCACTTTGAGGAGGATGGAGATATAAACATGTTGTGTTTTAGAGTTGCTACTCATCAGGAGATGAAAGCAGCGGATGATGACTCAGAGGTAAAGTCCGTATCTACAGAGCCTCTGATCACATCAGCAGTCACCACAACACTTGTGGTAACTTCCAGGACAGACGCCCGAAACGTAACACAAATTAAAAACCCCTCGGGATTTTAATTTGTGACATCCACACTTCTGGAGTGTGGATGTCATTTCTTGATCTTGTATTTCACTTTTATCCGGCACCAGTTCCTGACTGATGTGGTGATGCAGCTGTTGATGCGAAGGCGCAGTCACACAATGTTATCAAATCCTGGTGACATATGATTAACATGAATGAGACAACCAAGTCGTGGTGTGTGCAAATGACATAAACAGCTCGTGACTAGTCGTTAATACATGAAGAACTTAAACCATCTGTATAATGTCCAAAATTAACTCAACTTGCGGAGTTGCGGCGATTTGGAGATTTTTCATATATGTGTCTAATAAAACTTCCCCCATCACTCCGATTTCAAAGTTAATGCTTGTAAATGATCATATTCATCATAATTAAGGAGGAATAACTGGATTTTAACCCCCTACATCACGCCTGATGGCTAATTGCAAAAAGAATGTTTCCATTACACTTATGTGAAAAACTGCTTTATCGAAAAGTCTGAATTTACGCCTCATGAAAGCGTAAAAACTATTTTTGCGATATTTGAGTTTTTTTTTCTAAAAGTAGATGTTTCCATTAGCATTTTTTAATTGCGATATTAAGGTTTTGCGCAATTCCAGGTGTAATGGAAACCCAGCTACTGAAATGTTTCTCTTTAGGTGATTTTGTCTTATTTTGAGTGTGATGAGATATTTTGATTAGAAATCAGAAAAATATACTTGGTAAGATTTGAGTTTTTGCAGTGTATTGTTGAAATTAAAGATGTTTGCTGCAGATAATTCCTTATATAGAGGCCCATTCATTCCGCCCCCTTCACTGCCATTACATGGATATATGCGGATCTACGACTAATTTAAATAGCGTCCAAAGGAGTCAGAGTGATGCAGAAATGTTACTGGTGAGTAAATGCACTTATAAATTCCAAAAATAAGGTCCATGTTGAAAGAAACAAAAGTTATCTTTTAATAACCTTTGGCCACCCTGTGGCCACCCCTAAAAAAATTCTCTGCGGGCACCCCTGGCAGGTAGTAATGCATTGAATGATGGAGGAATTATGTGTTATTGCTCTTTGTCCATCTCTCTAAAATGTTGTGGATTCACAGTAAAGGTGCAGAAATTTTGAAATGTTAATGTTTTTAGTGCCCCATCTTTTGTACAGGGGAACATTCAGATGACACTATATGAACCAGCATCTTTATGTTTATTCATTTAAAGTTTGCAGCTTTACTTTACCTAATTACCCACAAATAACAATAAAAATCAAATGTGAAAAGTTGTTTTGCAGTCTTGGACCAGATGAGATTCAAACTTGCTTCTCTTGAGTGATAGTCTGCAGTGCAACACAGTTAACTCTTCATGTGTTTTCACATACAACAGTCATGTAGCATCACACCTGGGAGTTTCATAAACATGTTGCAAAAGAAAATCTTGTTTATGGTCACATCCAGTCTTTCAACCTGCAACTATCAGCAGCAGAATAAATGGCTCATCAAACCCTCTAATTCTGCTGATACCCTTTACCAGGTTTCATCTGTACACTTGTTACACAGCTTAGTTTATACCAGGGCTGATGTATGTCTGCTCAACCGAAGTGGCCTTCAATGGGTAGTTTTTCTGATGATATGCACTCTGGTTATTATTATCTGCTATTATCCTGCTCATTATGATGCTGTCGCTTATTTCGACACAAATGCACTCATGTTTACAGAAACTCTTCTTGAGCTTCACAGAGAAAATTGCTGAAGCCTATTTCCTGAAATTTTGAATCAGGCTGCCCATAAATATCACAACTACAGTTCACAGCATTCATGAAAAAGGCTGTGTGCTGTGAGATGCGTTTGTGTTCTCGTTCGTTATTTTGCTGACTGTCTTTCCATCCATCCAAGTCTTTTCTTCCATCCTCCTCTCTCTGCTTCTTTCTCCCTTGCTCTCTCTTTCCACACCACTTGGTTTTAATCACTGCTGTAATTGGCAACTCCCTGCTGTGCTCGTGCACACATCCCCGCACACACACACACGCTCTGTCTTGCTGCTGCAAATCCCTCTGGCAATGTATGTGTGAGCATGTGTGTGTGAGGGGGAAGGAGGGAGATATATGGAGAGATAAGGATAATGAAAGAAGGAGAGTTTCAGAACTGCAGGCCAACTCAACAATCTGTCTGTGCTGTGAAGCACTGTGTGGAAGTGGAGCTGTGCAGCCAAACTGTAATTATCGAAGGGAAAAAAAGGCACGCTTTAAGATTCATTACAGAGCACAACATTGCGTTTGAGTTACTGGAGAGACTACGGCAGCCCTGACTTGTTCAATTTGATAAAAAGTAGTTGCAAAAGTGTGCCACAAATGAGGTATTATTGAAAGTTTCATAGATAGATGCTTAAAAGGATGAGTAGAAGTTATCTTGGTCATGCTGTTATTTTCTAGTAGCTTTTGAAAATTACTACAAATCTCCTAAAATAGCTTGTTTGCTGCTTATGGCACGTAAATAATGAATAACAGGATTTTTTTTTACTCCTAAAATAGTGTAAGGTAGATTTAAAGAGGTCGGCCCATTTATTTTGCAGTTCTGGCTTCAGCTGAGGCAACACAGTCATTCACATAAATATATGTTAGATACACATGTTGTATTATTTGTAGAGATACATCTATTTAATCAACACTTCTTTAAGTCAGCGACATACTTTATATTGATTGCTTATCATAATGTTGTTGGATTAACAGCTCCATGTGCTGTTTGTGGTTAGGTTTGCAGGGAAAGCCACCTTGGACCTACAGGAATGGCTGTTTGCTTACTTTACAGAAAACCTGTGAAGTGTAATGCCTTCATTTAAAATATACTTTATGAATAATAAGGTGAGTTATTTGGCTATGTAGACTGTCCACATCTAATTTTGTCGTGACTGACAAGTGAGGATATCTTCATGAAGGGAAATCATTTTCATTGTCTTGATAGGCCAACTTCATCATATTAACAAAAAAAGACCTCTCTAGAATTTAAAACCTTTAACACACTTTCATAATAAGCTGTATAAGAAGCAGAAAGAGACAAAATGATACAAATGATAATGTTTGAGAAGAATCTCCATTAAGCTGATTCACTGTTGCCAGGTGAGGGTGCCAAGATTTGGTATAAAAGGAATATTTACCAAAGGTTTAATCTCTTTAAGCATGGTGGATCATGGGTCAGCATGTGTGTGAAGTTTCAAGACTCATCAATCCATCCATCCAGGGATGAACTGGTCATACTGGGCATTTTTCCAGTGAGCCAACGTGGTTTTGGGGCTGACATAGTATTTTTATTGGTCTGACTTGTCCATAAAACTCAGTAGCTAAATCAGTGGTCTGAGTAACGCTGGGTTCAAATTAGGAACCAGCTCAAATTTCTAAACATACCTCTTTTTCACTGCGGTCCCTGTAGCTAAATAACTCATCAGCACAGAATGTTTTTTGTTTTTTTTCACCAGCTCATGAAGCACGTTGGTCTGCACTCATTGGTTCTGTTCTTAACTGACACCTGGAAGAACCAGTCAGATACTTTAAACCAGTGGCGGGGAATCCTGCAGGTCTTCCATGTGTCCTCTGATCGGCTGTTAGATCCATTTGACTCCAGGTGTGCTGGAGTGGGGACACATGGAAAACCTGAAGGGACAGCGGCTCTCAAGGACCAGGGTTCCACACTGCTTTAAACCTTGTTTGGCTCTGCTCGTGGATGCAGCTACTTGTTGGAAATGAAGAGGTGGCACAAAGAAGCTGTGCAGTATTGAAACAAATAACAAACAAACAAAAAAGACAAACACACAAAAGATGCTGCCAAATTTCCAAATATAATAGACAATAAAAAAATTGAAAAAAGTTCTGTAGCATATGTTTAATATTGAAGCAGTTTCTGCACTTTGTCCAGGACCAGTTTTCATCTAATCATCTATCATGTCCGTTCTTTTTATTTTCTTTCTCCATTAAACTCAAAATGGGACAAATGCTGCTCTAATATTCCTCACTGTGCTAGAGTATAGATGCTTATTTCATTGACAAACTATGCTTTTTGAAAGTATTTAATGTGTCTACTCTCACTGATTTCTACTAACACACTGCACGGCTTTGGTGGTTTTAAAGGAGCCCTATCATGAAAATGGACTTTTAAGAGCTTTTCAGCATGTTACTGTGTTATTTCTTCATAAAAAAAAACTTCATTTAAGTAGTTTTTTCATCATTTGTGCATATTTGAGTAATATATATGAATATTCAGGCCAAGCTGTAGCTTCCTTAACATAGCTGACTTACACCGGTATACGCAACAAGGTGGCACCAATCACGAAGCGACAAACACGCATGCGCAGCATCGTAGCAAGACGCCCTCTTTGTTGAACAGAAACTCAAAGAGAATCGACGCAAAGAAAGATTTCCTCAGAGACAAACAGCCATCAGCTAACAGACGTTTGCTCCAGAGTTCAGGAGAATTTTTTTTTTTTCAAGCTCTAGAGGGCGGCAAGTTGGGAAAAATGTGGTTGCGTTCGGCGTGGGAGTTTATTTGTTGTACTGGATGAATCAACTTGCCAGAAGTGGTTGGATTATAACTTCAGGAGCAGAAAAAAAAACTCAACTTTGTGTGTGAACTTCACTCCTGACAACTTCATGAATCTCGGGCAGTCAAGTGTTTTTTTGGGGGGGGGTTACTTCTGAAACCTGACGCAGTTCCTACTATAAAAACGCGCATGGACAGACAACAGCATCGGTGAGTGAAACACATCTCTCAGCTCAATGCTAACTGTTAGCCTACGATTTGTTTGCTAATTTATTTACTTGTCAGGGGTCTCTGTGGTACTTCTGTGGTACTGCGTGTACTTCAAACTCCATGTCAGACTCTGGCTTGAGTGCATACAGCTCCATAACAGGCTGGTCCGTTTTATCCCATCGATTAGAGTCCGATTATCCATCAATGTTTACAAATAACGTCCATGTGAGCTGCCGGTGCCGGTGCCGGTGCTACAAACAATTCTGTGACGCTTCAGAATCAGTGTCTCTTCCGGGGCGACGTCATAAAATGGGCGTAAAACATGTTGCAATTGGTCGAAAGCTCCGTGGATCAGTACAGTCAGCCATCTTACTTCCGTGTTGGAAAGTAGACGCATAGAAAAACTAATATTTAACACCAAATTAGTTTCTATAGTAGCAATGGGAACATTTTTAGCTTATAAATGCCTGTATTTGACTTTTTGAACGTTCGAAAAGCATGATACAGCTCCTTTAAAGAGTTGTATGGCTGATATTTACATTTTTAAGAGCACAAACATTTATGATGTGCATGATCATCGACACTGTAAAAGCAAATAATGTCCTAACTAGAGATTCATTAGTGCAATAAAGTTCATTCATGCTAGTTTTTCAAATTTACTTACATCAAGTTTTCTGTACTTTCTACCTGCTACTTGACTTATCAAGGAGTACAACTCCTGTACACAACAGTTCCTGGTAGATGGGCCTATTTACATATTTCCCATGGTGCTTTGCAGCACCCTCTGTTCTGGCCAGCACTAATTTCTTCAATATTTTCAAGTAAACTTAACTTGTTAGAATTTACAGTAGGGATGCACAATATAATCGGCCCCCTATCGGCCATCGGCCACCCCACCAATGAAATCTTGCAAGATTTTCCAAGTAAAATAGATTGATACCGTATTTTCCAATATTGATTTGATATCGGCATATGAAAATATTGCAATATTTCAGTGTATTGATATTTTTTCCCACCCCCTGTTTTACAAAACTGCTATTTGCAATGACTGCTTATTTTTTTCAGCTTTGATATTGGTATTGATATCAGTTATCAGCCACATGAGTTTTAAAATATCGGCATATCGGATATTGGCCAAAATTCCAATATCGTGCATCCCAAAGTTACAGTGTATATGGGCCAAAATCCCAGGGTCAATCTTTTTGTCCCAGTACATCCCTGCAACCATCCGTCCAGTTTCTACGAGTGCTTCATCCTGCTCAAGTTTGTGGTGGCTGGAATCTATTCTGGCAATCATAAAAACAAGAACCACCCTGGATAGGTTACCAGTCCATCACACGCCAGCAATCACACCAACATTTAGAATCAACATGCATGTTTTCAAGACAGTGTAGTGTTGTAGTCAAGACCGCACCAACCGAGACCAAGACATTTCCAAGACCAGGGAGCACCGAGACCAAGACAAGGTCAAGAGTTTTAGAGACCAAGGCCGAGGCGAGACCAAGACCACAAATATCAAAGAAAAACAACAAAACATCAAAATGTGAGGGGTTTTAAAGTTTGCCTTTAAATAAATATGACAACAAAATTAATCTTTGCTCTGTTGTTTTGAAAACAGCACTATGTATTAAAACTATATACTAATAAATTTTGGCAAACATCAAATTTAATTATTGCCTAGTTGGCAGAAATCTCTCCTAACAAGCAGGATGGTAGTTTATCTTATTTTCTGTCATTTGTTCATTTTTTAATCTCAGTGTCTATTTTAGACCTATGACAAGAGTATAAGTACTACTATACCTATAAGTACTGCATATCATCTGAAATTACTGCAGTCACTATCATCACACACACAATGTTGAAAAGTTTATGGAATAACTATTTTGTTTAGTAATGAGACAATTTGCACAAGCATGAAATGATATAATCACGACTAAAAAGCTTATAATCAAACAAAATTCAGATTTACAATGAACCTGAAGTAAACACTCGCGCTGCATGACGTGAGAACCATGTAGACTCAATCAGAAATGCGCAATCAGGGAGTTAGTTCAGTAAATATGAACTCTACACTAACCTGAAGAAAATAATAACCCCGCTAAGCATCACTGTTGCAAGTTAAGTAGTTCTTTATGATCTCAGATGTGTAAAAATAATTACTCTGCATACTTAAAGTCTGAAAAAATAACGGGCATTTGCTGTGTGGATGATTGATCACTGATCAGTGACTGAACGACCAGCTGATGGGGGTTTATGGCAGGGGTGACTTGTATGCGAAGGTATTAGAGACATGCTGGAATTTCGAGTAGCCATGCACACCATTAAGGTGAATTCATCTAGGAGGTGAGTAGTTATTTCAGCGGGACAATGTCTTGTGCCCGACTTACAACAGCATGTCTTCATTTGCATAGTGTGTGTTCATGACAGGCCGACCTGCTGCCAGTCTCTGCTATTAAAAATGTATGGAGCATCATGAAGAGGAGAATCAGTCCATAACAACCACAAGCTAACGAGCACCTTAAATCTTGTATTTAGTAAGATTTCTCTCCAACAATTAGTGTCCATAGTTCCCAAATAATTCAAGCATTTGCTGAAAAGTGAGGGTGATGTAACAGAATAGCAAACATGGCTCTCTCAGTGTTTCTAGTCACTAAAGACACTAAAGATAATTTAATTTTGTACTCGTGTCTGTTGATAAAGTTTGAAAAGTTTACAGCTTTTTTTCAAATAGCTTTTGTAAAAGCTGTCAGTTTAAAATCAGAGGAGTGATGGTAGGAAGGAGCAAGAGATGGGCAGGTGGACTGGGATCTTCTGGGACTACATCAGTACCAATGAGGGCCCATTGTGATGAAGAGGAAGCTGGGAACAAAGGCAAAGCCCATGATTCTCTGGTGTAATACTCCAACCCTCAAAAGATTTACGTAGCTGCCAACAGACCCAGGTTGTGGAGACAAGTGGCTGAAACGAGTTTTCCACAGAGAGTAGCTGGGCTCAGCCTGGAAGATCAGGTCAGAAGCTCGCACATCTGGAGGGAGCTCGGCATACAGCCACTGCTCCTCCACATCCAAAGAAGTTAGCTTAGCTACACTCTGCTGTTCAGGCATCTGATTAGGATGCTTCATTGTTGCCTCTCTTTGGAAATTTTTGGACATGTCCAACTGGGAGGACACCTGGGGCAGGCCCAGAACTCAGTGGAGGGATTATATGTTTCCCTTCTGACCTGCTGCTTCAGTGTTTCTTTAGCCTGATTTGGTGATATTAGGTTTTTGGGTGGAATGTTTACGTGTGCAATCAGCACAAATTAGTTTAGTCAGATTTATAGAAATGAGCCTTTATGTCCAAAGCCAACCCTGCTTAAAATGATCTAAAATATATCTTCAATCAGCAGCCTGAACTGGAAGGATGCTTGGTGGAATATGCTGAACCCTTCTTGCACGCAAATCCCACACTGTGAGAACCACATGACAATGGCCGTGCTAAACCCAAAGCGAAAGAATCCCAGCTTTATGGTTATCATGCCACATTGGCCATAGAAAGGAAAGTTTCATGGTTGTGTGTGTTTGTGTGTGTGCATCTTTTATGTGGGTCACCCCACCATGTCTAATGGCCCCTTGCTGCGTGCAGCGTCCTGCGCTGAGCTGCTCCCTGCTGTCACACTCACACACACACAAACAAATGCATAAGCGCAGTGGGGGAGATTTCGGGGTGTCCCTCACCCTAATACCCTCTACAATGCACCACGACTGCATCTGTTGCTCCTGTTCTCAAAAGTTGAAAGTTGGTCAGTGAAGTGCTACCGTGTCTCTGCTGTTCTTTGGTAGATTTGCTCTTTTTTCCTCATCACATCTCCCCCCTGCTCTTCTTTGCTTCTGACACTTTTTATTTACACACCAAGCCAGACATGGGCTGTTATTTTTGCCATCTCTTTCGGTGGTTTTGCTTTTTATTTCTTTCACCCTCAGATGAGCTGGACTGGATTCTACGGGTTAGTTGATGCTTGTGAGAGGCAGAGGGACAACCTTGACCCTCTGTAGGCCTTCACCATGCACAGAGCTAGCATCTACCAGACAAACAGGTGAGCCTCTACACCACACAACATGGGGTTTCATTGTAGTTTCACCATCTACCAGTAAAATGATTTACTATGTGTATTTTTTAGTAAATTTGGTCACTTAATCATGAAGCAGTTTGTTTGTCCTGCGAGTCATGAAGACAAAACTGTGGTAGAGCTAATCAATGAAATATTGGTACCCAAATGTACTCAGCGTATGCTTCAAGCTGTTAATGGCCTAATTATTTTTTCATTAGGAGCATCATTATTACTAGTGTGGTGGATAGTGTTGTGTGTGTTCAATTCTTTGTGAAAGTGTGTGTTTTTTCCCCCTGCAAAGACGCCAGTGCTTGTCTATCTAGGCATTAACCAGACAGAAGAGAAGAAAAGGACCGTCATTAAAATTCTAGCACTGCAGTTTTATTTACATCCTTTATAGAGGAGAGGAGAGGAGAGGAGAGGAGAGGAGAGGAGAGGAGAGGAGAGGAGAGGAGAGGAGAGGAGAGGAGAGGAGAGGAGAGGAGAGGAGAGGAGAGGAGAGGAGAGGAGAGGAGAGGAGAGGAGAGGAGAGGAGAGGAGAGGGGGATGGGTGAGGTACAGATTGAGAAAAGGGTAAGGAAAGAGGAGCGAACACTGAGATGCTGATAATTCAGTTTAGACCCAGCCCATCCCCACTGTGCAGCTGAAACACACAAAAACACACACAAGTATATCAACTGCACATGAGGATGGCATACATGTGGATACAATAGGTTAACCAAACACTAATGAGGACAAACTTGCTGCACACTCCCACGATCAGCTCGAAGCAGTTGTACTCAAACAGATGTATTTCAATATGTGCAACAGTATGCACATTTACTTCAGCCCACAAAGTGTGAAACACACTCATACACACGCATACTAAATCTGAGCCACAGAGAAGCCAGTTACGTCAGTATATTTTCACACTGCGGTAGTGTCTCTTTGTCTGCTTGTCGGCCAGCCAGCTGTAAGATGGAGGGCGAGAAATATGCTTTTAGCGGACGATTTCGTAAGACAGAATACACAGCTTTGTCATTTTTTTGTTTCAGTGCTGCATTGTTCTCGTATTGATTTGTGTCACGATGATTAGTCTGTTGGATGGCGTTTCTTTTCCCTCTTTTTTTTTTTTTTTTTGAAGTGTGCATGACTGAGTATTTGTCCAGCTATGAGGGTGTGTGTGTATGTGTGTGTGCGTCGAACAGTTTGTTGATTCCAAGACCGAGTTATAAACTATGACACGCTTAGGCAGAAAAAGCAGAGCTGCGTGCGTCTGTCCACGTGAACATGCTAGCATGAACCTGCTGCGTGTTAAAAGGTGAGTGTGTGTGTGTATGGGGTGAGGGTAACCTTTTGTCCACCTGTCCACGGCATCAGCTGTTGTTCATGCTGCTACAGACACTCAGACAAACAGAAGAGCAGAATTTGGTCCAATCCTGTCTTAGAGTTTGCCACGAGCGCCATATGGAGCTGATCACATCATAAATAAGTTACATTTGAATGCACACCAGTACCAATGTCCTCCAGCATTATGCTACCTTTTATCAAGTGTTAAATTTCCATTTTCTTAAGAGAAATTGACTTATGTCTTTTCTAACCAAATTAGCTAGCTAAGCATGTTTTTGTGTGTACAAGGATTTGTGATTCTCCCCACTGTGAGCTACTCAACAGCTTTACATGAGCATACAAAAGACAACGATCCATACTAGTCATTCATGCCGGTTGTGTTACTTTCACTGCCACGCCTCACACGTAAAGCATCGGCTACTTCACCCCTCTAAACCTGGAGCAACGTCACTGCTTGGTATAAGGTATCCAGCCTTTATTCCAAAACCAGATCCGTTTGAGCTCAGCTGATCTGGATGCTCTAAAGAAAGAGTCCAGAGTGTCGATATGTAGCAGACACGAGCACAAAATAAAGCCCCAGAGATGCACGATGATGCGGTGGAATACAGAGCTGCAGAGCGATCCTGATGGATGGAGGGCCTCCGAGAGATGCTTCATTATTGTCTGATAAACAGACGAATTTAAGCTTTGATTCCAGGTTGATTTTCACTGCTTATAGTTGGAGCCGTCTTTTAGACACAAACCTCACACACACACACACACACGCACACACACGCACACCGTGGACTGGACTGATAGGATTAGAGACTGGTGCTATAGTGACTCTGTCTGTCTTTCTTCCCCTCTCTTGCCTGCCAAGCCTTGATTATTCACAAGGTTAGCTCTTGATTGTAATAACAGCAGCAGACATAGGTTCAGTATCATTTCACCTCACATCTATCTATCTATCTATCTATCTATCTATCTATCTATCTATCTATCTATCTATCTATCTATCTATCTATCTATCTATCTATCTATCTATCTATCTATCTATCTATCTATCTATCTATCTATCTATCTATCTATCTATCTATCTATCTATCTATCTATCTATCTATCTATCTATATGATATTAATCTTTTTTTTAACTCTAGGACGATGTCATGTGTCCATTATCTGAATAAAACTGCAGCAGAGCTGGAGACGAGCAGATTTAGCAGAATCCTGATAGACTAAGTGTGTGTGTGTGTGTGTGTGTGTGTGGAGGATATCAGCGCTGCAGCAGTAGGCTTCAAAAGGTAGCCGTCGGCCAGCCCTCTGCTGACACAGAGAAGCTCGTGTTATAAAACCTCCAGCAGCAGCTCCTGCAATAAAAACGGCACATAAGCAACAATTTCTGTTTTTTAAAAATGTATCAAAAGGAAAAATGAAAAATGTCACTGATGATGTTTTGTACAAAAAAGAGAAAAAAAAAAAAACGGTAAAAAAAGAGTTCAAATATCCTTGCAAGAGTCATTTTTCCTGATAATTTTCATTGTTAACATCGTGATGAAGACTGAAGCTTTATTTATTTCTTACCCGTTTCAGGCTTTCGCAGCAGTGTTAGTTTTTCTCTGTCTGAGGGACAATGTCCCTATTCTGAGGAGAGTGTGAGTGCAGTGTTGACACATGTTTGTGCTGGCTGATTAGTCGACACATAAAGGAACATGCAGCCCCTCCATCACTATTCAGCCATTTTGTCTCCTGTCTGTGCATACTGGCAGAGTGGATGTTTGTGCGTGCGAGAGCGGCTTTTGTTAAGGTAATGCTTTAGAGAGAGAATGGACGAGGGAGAAGACACCGTGAAAAATTGCACAGACCACGGCCAAGTCCCGTTGACCCAAGAACGTTTACCCCCTCAATCTCAGCACATCAGAAAAACTCCAGTTTCACCAGTTCTGATGGCCCAAAGGCCTGATTTGATATTTTCTTGGAAATACCCTCCAAAAATTAAACATATCTAATAGTAAATTTGGACAAAGGTGTTGCGCAAGGCAGTGTGTCAGATCACAACTTCTGTCTCTTTTGTGTCTTAAGTGGATTAACAGAGCGGTCAGTAAGATAGAGCGTCACAGTGGCAGCCATAACCGTTGTTTACAAGCTTGTGTCGCCTCTGTCGCTTCAAATTTTCAGACGATGCTGATTTGCTTCCCCCAGACTTTCTCACAATAGCAGGTGGAGTTTGTGCAGGTTCGCTGTGTGATCTTTTTGAAAAAAGCATGAAAGTTGGTGTTGTCACATCTCATCAATTTCCAGCGATTTCTTTTTGTTAGTTTGTTTTTTACATTTAAAGCTCTGTCTGTGCTGTTTATGGTCAGATGGAAGACTATGTAATACAAAGTAATTTCCCATGAGCAGGTTTTAGGATCTACAATGCTTGTTTCATGATCCAAATATTTATTAAGAGCTCTGGATTTAAAGTAGAAATTATGAATTATGATTTTCTGGGAATTAATACAAACACATCAATGTAGAAAACTAATTATTCAGCTAATTTGAAAAAAAAAATCGTATTTTCAAACAAAGAAATAACTCTTAAATATTCTTAAATTTGATCAAAAAAAATTTCATTTAAGCAATAATTTTTTTTTTACCTTTTTTTTTCTTTTTTAAATATATTTTGATTTGCAGGCAAAATGTATTTAAAAATTATGAATATAATTGGGACACATGTTTAAAACATATTAACATGTCTCATCTTTTGTAAATATATATATATATATATATATATATATATATATATATATATCCATCATAAATGGATAAAACTGTTTGACTTTTTTTTTGTTTGTTTTTGGGTTTTTTTTCTGTTTGTTGCTGGAAAAGGTTAAAACACTGCATGTCATAAAAAAGCCTTTTACTTGTTTGAACAGCATAGCTCCCCCTCTGGCTTTCAGATGGCTCAACATATTTCATGCACCTCACGCCTCATTTGATGGATCCAGTCTGTTGTTGTGACAGTAAAATTTTTAAGTTGAATGCTTTTTTATTATTATTTAGAAGCTGTAAAAGAAAAAAAGAGTTTTGCATCATCAGCAATGCAATTTGTATAAAAAGTTAAAAATGTGCAATATCATTTAAGTGCATGAGAATTGCATTTATTTTAAATAAAAATCATCTGTTAGTTTCACCTTTGGCACATTCGTATTTATACAGAGAGCAGCTATTTCTTCTAAATAACCCGCTACAAGGATCAGATTTAAACTACAAAGTTTGATTAATGGCTCAACTTGAAGTCCGCTGCCATGCTGCCGAGGATTGTGATAAAAAAGGTAAATATACACTTGAGCTTTTCATCCGTCTTCTTGGAGCGATCAAAATCATGAATTCAAGTGAAGCTCCTTTCATATTTATTCTCACTCTACACATTTCTTATCTCCACAGATAATAAACACCTGCATGTTTCAGATTTCTTATCTCTCTCTCTTTATGTCTTATCTCTGCAGTTAATATGTATGCCTATATGTATACACTTAACCTTGTCTACGATAGAATGAAATGATAAGACTTTAATAATCACTTTAAGTGCAGTGAATTAGATGGGAGTGTGATTACACCTTCAAGGCCTCAAAGTCACATCAGTTTAAACAGCGTTATTCTTCTCATTTTCTTTATTTTTCTCCTCTTCTTTTCCTTCATTTATTTTTTTCTTTATAAGCTTGCTGTGTGTGATGCCGTTGTCCATAAGAAATGCATATGGTATGGATTCTTCACAGGGTTTTTAATTATTTAAATTAAATTAAATCAACTTATTTATTCGTTAGAATAATGTGCTTTTTATCAACATGGAAATATCTAAATCAAAGGTAAAACTGGGTGGTTCAACAGGCTTCAAACAGCAGCTGAGCATGAGTCCCACTCAAAAATTATTTTGATCTTGTGTGCAACTTTATTACAACTTATTATATTCTTAAAATAAGTTCAAATTTAGGATGTATTTTTACTGAAACAGAAGACAATTTATTTCATTTTTATTCAAATATTATGGTCAAATTAGCAGCAATGGGAGCATTTTTTTCTGCAAAAACATTAAATAAATTGTAGAATAGTTGCACAACATGAAGGCACAGCCTCATTTTATTTAGGTTAGTGTGTTTTAAATGACCTTTTAACATTTTAAATGTGTGTATTCTACATACCAGCGACACCATCTGTATGACCATTCAGAGCCGGCAGCTTTGGTCGAGGCCTGCTCTGAACACTGCACCAAATGTGTTGTCATCCAGGAGTGTGTGTATATGTGTGTGTGTGGGTGTCTGTTTGCATTGTAGCTTTTCAAACTGAAGTTTTGCATCTACAAGACTCTCTGTTGTCGATTTTCCCTCTTTCTTTTTCTGTCTGGATCACACATTCTCCCCTATCACACACACACAAAGTCAGCGAGGCAAACCTGTGCAGGATCAGTCATGCAAGAGGTTTTTGAGGTGCCAGTTTAACATTGTTGTCTATAAGCTGCTTTGGACCAAAAGGAGAGGCTCTGAGGACAAATCCAAATGCTTTTCTAGCTGCACGGATAGCTGTGTGTCAGCGAGTAACTGAGGGGGAGGGCAGCAGTTCACTCCAATTCACTCTCACTTGAACCTGCTCCAAATGTGAATAGAAACAGCAATTGATTTGCTAATGATAGAGCCCTCACTCTTCATAAAACGGGTATAACAAGCTTGTCCTTGTCGGTATTGAAATGTTTGGGAAGCTTCCTAAATTGATTAACTGAAGGTGAACTGGAGACAGCCGTGCAGGATGTTGTTTTATCCAGTGGAAAGATGATTTGAGATAAATATGCTGCTGTTTATGTCTGTTATATTGCTTGGATTTGCTTGGAGTAACCAAATTATAATTATCGAATTATTGTGTAACAAAATGAGGGGGAGGAACATGCTCTGTGGGGATTTATTAAATTAACTTGAACATAATCAATGCCCTCGATTATACAGTCTCAGCTCGGCGAGGACTCCTGGCTCAGCCTGCCGATATCACTGTCACTTTTAAATGCAGAGCTTTTACACAAAGACTTTTTACACTATTTACTTCTGTAGATTAGATAAAGATGAATGTTGTTTAGATCATATTAATTATATCCTGCCTTCTTCTTAGTTGTTTTCCACATTTAACCATTTTATACATCCCACAGCTGCTGAAACGTGCAGTACTCAAATAAAGTTATGTTTTCTACCCAAAGTAAAAATCTGAGCAAAGCAAAGCCTAAAATGACACCTCTCTCTCTTTATCTCCCATCAAAATAACATTTACTCTCTCTCTTGGCTCGTTGAAATCATTACTTGGTTCATAATGATGTGGCAATAATGGTGATAGTCGTCGTGCCCTGCTGTGGATGTGACACAAATGGCATATAAATCCAGATGTGACAGGCTTTAATAAGCAGCTGCTGACGATAATCCAGCTGATAAATGACGTTGAGGAGCTTTAAACCTCTCAGCTCCAGTATAGCTCTCCACGAGGAGTTTATTTTCTACATGACTTCATGGGTTGTAATGAAATATCAGGGGGCAGTGTGGTAGCTTAGTGCATCACGCGGCGTTGATTGAAATCCGCTCTGAGACAGCTCTGTTTATCTGTCTGTCTTTGTGTCCTGTATTTAACAAACAGAGATTCGGTAGAAATGATTGGGCGTAGCAGAATAGTGCCAAAGCTGTAAAAGCGAGCACAACTGTGAGCACAATCTGTGGCCTTCGTCATACACGGGCTTGCTGTGTTAGTCGCGGCGTTGTGCTGTTCGGTGAAGGTGTGATGGATGCAGAGCAAGAAATCGCAGCATGGTTTTACAGGTACATCTCAGTGCCTGTTCATCACGCAGCGGTGAATAGCTGTCACTGGGTTTCAGCTGTCTCCATCTCTCAGACCCTCAATTTCCTTTTGTAGAGATCAGTATGAGCGTTGCCTCTCTGTGCAGGATGGAGGACCTTTACCATGGCAACCACTAATGCAGTATAGATGCAGAGGCTGGATCTCCACTATACTGTTGTAATAACACAGGATTCGTGGACGGCAGGTGGAATGTCATCCGGGCTGTTTAAATGAGTACCTTTGATGTCTAGCGTGGTGAACACTAAATCCCACTTGGCTCTTCTGTGGAAATCAGGCTATTGTTTCCTGTATTAGTTCAGCGCTGCCGTATTCTTTCTATTCAGGTCCCATTCAGCAGCTTGTAGCCAACAAAAGAGTCTCTCCTCAACATGGCTTCCTGCACTGCAATGCATTACAGCCTCACTTCATTTTTTATGACCGCCTCTCCTTCACATTGTTTTCTATATCGGCTTATACTGCCCAATCCTAATAATCCTCCTGTAGACCCGGTCAAATGTCTGGTCTGGCTCTCTTCGTCTTCTAGGGTGTGACTTTTCTATCTTCTGCTACTTCCTCTTCACACACCGGATTACATTTTTCTTGTTTTGCTTTTTCCTTTTTTTTTTTTTTTTTGAAAGAGAGCAAAAATATAACCTGAAAATATCCCTTTGTTAATTAAAAACTGCCACTGTGCAGCGGTGCATGTGCACATAAGCACTATTTCACTGGATATATTTTCATTTAGAGCCACATCACAGTGTACACACTGCACTGGAATAAACACACTCTTAAAAAGAAATAATTTTGTTTGTCCGCGTTGCATGAGACCTTTTCCAGCAGACAGAAAGGCCGTGACTCACAGCCCTCCAGACCAGAGCATCTGAAACTAGCATTTCTCCATAAGGCCTTGTCACCAGCGCTTTCCTGACCTGCTGCTACTACTGTCGCTATGCATGCGTGCATGTGTGTGTGTGTGTGTGTCTGTGTGTGAGGGCGTATTTGTTTTGTCTGCCCCTATCTATAGCTTTGAGCTGCCCCTTTCTTTCACAGTGAGAGAAAGAAACCACACCCCTCAGGCCTTCGCCAGTCTATGTGTATGTGGCAGTTTGCTCTCCTGGGATTTAGGGATTTCTGTTGGAGTCTCTGCTCCACAGCAATAAGCCACAGCACACCAAATACTCATGCTTCCGCATGAAATACACAGGTGCTTCTATAAAAGCTAGTGCATTGCAAAAATATGTTAAATATAAGTTGTTTTTTAAAAAAAAAAAGTTTGAAGCCTTTTTTTTTCTACAACTAGAAAATGCAAACTAATCCAAGTTCATATAAATGACAATCACATGAAAACAGCAGATATTTTGGTGTAATCGTTGACACAGATGAAGAATCCACACACACAGGGGTTAACACACAGCGTTGGCTTTAGCCAATAAGAAGAGAGCTTGAATGTGACCTGCTCTTGTGTGAATATATAAACTCCCAGAGGGACCAAAAACATACCTGTTTTTAAGTGTGTGTGTGCTGATGTGCTGTTATCATAAGCTCAAAGCATACATCCTATATACATACATGCTGTTTCCTGCCAATCGTGAATTAAACAGGGTGATGTGGAGTTCGGTGAAGATGTTTATGAAGCGTTAGCCATTAATGCTGCAGACCGCACGCTCTGATCACGTGTTCTGGTGTGTCTCATCATTTCCATCTACTGTTGCAGCCTCCAGTTCTGGTCTATAAAACTGTCAGGCACACATGCAAGAACACTGTCTTGGACTGCGTCGCTGCAGATGTCTTCATTTTTCAATATTTAACAGGGACAGTGTTTTGATTTGAGAAGCTGTCAGACGGCTTCAGTGGAGGATTATAAAAGCCCAAATCTTCATCCTCATCCTCTGAACACATTTATTCCATCAGCTGATTTTTTTCTGAGTGAATTGACCAGAGATTACTTACACATCCACACAGCACTGCACTGTTAGAATAATAATAATAATGATAATAATAATACAGATCAGTTGCATTTATTATTACAAATCCAATGAGTACGTGTGTTTTAAAGAACAGTGTGCTGATGTTCTTATTAATCTGCTTGTATTGATGAATTTCAGGTGTAAATCCTCAGTGAGCTCCTGGGTGGAACATGAAACGGCCTCTCCACCTGGACGAGCAAGAACTGTGCGGTCTCCCTGAAGTGGTGCAGCAGCAGGATGGTTGGAGAGCCGCAGCATGTTTGGGAACAGAACAATCTGTGTTATTTCAGGACAGCCTGTTGGATGAAGGGCCCCTCCACAGGCATTACAGATTAATCTTTGGCAGGATCTCACCAGGATCAACCAAAATGGGTTGTTTAACCTCACGTGTTCCAGACCTCTCATGATAAGCCAGGATTCAATGCGACCCACATTGGGACTGCAACATAAATGTATTATGTGAATCCTAATGAAACATTGTGGAGATAGAATCTGTACATCACTAAATCCAGATGTTGATGGGCTTCTGTCCAGCTAATTCTTTATCACCATTGCTGTTTATTTTAAGCTTTTCTCTCCCTGAGTTCTTTTAAAAAGTGATCTGCATGCACTTAATCCTTCACCTTTCTGCTTGTTTTACACATTAATACAGCTAAAAGCTCCCACTTTTGTTTTACAGGACTGAGGAATGAATTTAACAAGTACAAATATGAGCCATGTGTTCTGGATTAAATACATATTTTGTAAATTAAGTAAATAATTACTTGAATATGATCTTATTTTTGTACAATCAGGGATAAATTAAGCACAAAACCTGACACTGCTGGCCAGTTCAGACCTTTTGCAGAGATCCCAAAGACAGTGTGCTGGATGCAGACTTTCATAGACATCACAGATTAGACTTCAGTAGGATTTCACAGAAAGTAAATCAGATTTTTTTTTTCACTCTGACCTTTTAATCCAGACGCAGTGGTCACAGGAAGATGAACTGTGACGAGCTGCTTGTGATTAAAACATGACGGTGACTCCAGCCTGACTGCAGCTTTCTCAGGATACTTTTAATTTAACTCTGATGAATATTGTTAATTCACTGTTCACTATTATGTTGTGAATACAGATATTTTTTTAACAGAAGTAACATAATAAATTTGTTCCATCAGGTAAAAGTGAACTAAAAAAAAAAGTCATGCTAAGATACTGAAAAATAAAATCTCTCTTACTTGCTCTTGCTTTAACTTTAGTGCAACACTAAATTTAACTTCAAACTATAAAGTTGAAACGTTATCACAAGCATTGTAAACAACTGTGGATCCTTGGAAACGCTGTGTTTAGATGGGTAAACTATGTTTCACCACTACAAAGGCAGGTATGTCTTTTTATGAAGGAATTCTTTTACAACAGCGTACTTGTTAGCAGGTGAAGGCTTTAATGTGCGCTTGCCATCTAACACAAACATGATTATGTCAGACACTGTATGTACCATTCTCTCTGTTCAAAGGCCTTTTGTGATAATATGTTTTAATGTACTTTATCAAAGCTACCTTTTTTCTAACATCTTCACCCGCAAACACTTTCTTTACTGTTTGATGTTAAGATGATATAATGGAAAAAGTTGGAGGTTAACAAGCATCTGATCCCCACCCTGTCACCTGAAAACCTTCTCATTGATTTACCTTTTGGTCTATAATTAAGATATCTGCTACCCTGAATGTTGAGTGATGTCATCTTTTATTTTTCCCTGAAGTTACTCACTGTGCCCTGATTTTGTACCATTTTTGCATGAGCACGCTCCTGTAAAATCATGTGTCTCCTGAGAACTGGAGTCATTTGATTTCAAACCTCATGGCTCTATATTTAACTGAGTGACAGCAGTAATTCTCACTGTGGTTTGAAAGCGATTCAAAAATAAAATCTATCACTCTCAGTTACTGTAATTGTTGCAATCTTCTGACACAGGGTGGAGTCATTTTAGGTGATGTGCTTGCATAATGAAGCTATGATGATTTGATTCCCGTCTATCCTATTACGAGACTGGTGAATTAACTGTTTTCAGCTGGAGTTTGGCTTTCAGTTATTTATCACAAACTACAAGTAAAGGCTAATAAAGCCTGTAGCCAGGTGGCAAGAGAGTATTTTGTTTGGTAATGACACCTAAACCATGAAGGGACAGGGTAAAGGTACATCATTTGTTCAACATTAAACAGAGAATAAGCGACCAAACCCTGACTAGAGGCCTCTTCTCCTTATTAGTTAATACTGAGCTAAATAGAAACTCATCTGAAAATGAACAGCTGTGATCTTAGAATAAAGGAGAGATCATATTATTCGCTTGAAGGGCTTCATATATGCTCATGAATCCCTAATAATTTTAATAGCCAAATCTGCTTTCTGATTGAGTCAGGGAATATAGTTCATCTACATCTGTGATATTTTGAAGAAGTAATCCTGTTAGCTTGTGTGCCCACATTGTTTGATCAGGTAAATCTGTAGCAGGATTAATTGCCTAAACTCAGATTTCTTTCCACTGAAACTGTGAAAACACTGGTAATTTATCACTGTTTTGACCTATTTCCTTGACAAGCGAGATTCAATTTACTTCACAAGCACAACTATGTCTATTCTGATTATCATCACTTCTCAGAAATCACTGACTCACAAGATGAGAACTGATGCAGAAGTAAGCCTCCACACGAAAGGTGCTCCGACCTGCAGAATGACTTGCTTTTTAGCCTGCAGGCGTAATCGCAAAGTTTTATTTGCTCAGTGGGAAAGGTGTTTGCAAGCCAACAGCTGAATGCCACTGACATTTGGCAGATGATTATCTTTAAATGAGAAAATGAATAATAAGAATAAAAGTTTGGTTTGTTTTTGTTTAGTCCTATTTTTTATCCCAACATTAAAACTGGATTGCTGAGCAGTGAATAAATGTAGCAGCTCATGCAACATTTTGAAAAAAAGTATGTTGTTTTCTTAACTGAAACGGATTTTGAGAACTCTTAGGTTTTTTTGCAGACTGAGGTTATTTATTGTAGTTTCATTTGGTGCTGGGAAAAACCACCGACAACAAAAATATTCTTAACACGGAAACCCTCCTTGGCACAGTCTGTAGAGGCAGAAGAGTAACTTTACATAAGTAAGAGAAATTATCCATGTTTTCCAGTCAGATAACTCGGGGAAAAGGATCAGATTTCCTTTTTCCAGTGTGTCGGAACTTCATTCCATTGTGTATTCATACTCCAGTCATATGCATAAATTACGCCTTACTTTATTTTATTAAATCAAATGTTTCTCACAACCAATGAATGTTGTTACCGACTTAGATGAAATATGTTTTAAAACTGATCGGACGTATAAAAATGAAAAAATGTGTGATTTTAGCTTCTGTTTAGAAAGGACTCACGGCAGGATATGGGACTACAGAGGGTGTTATGCGGTCTATATAACTCCGCCGCCATCTTACATTTCTCAGTCTCTGCTATTCAGGCTGCGTCTGTACAGACTGCAGGTGGAGGGAGTGGATGAGGACTCCCCGCTGACGCTGGTCTGCACATTTTCCTCGAGTTTTTTTTTTCTTTTTTCCATTTTCAAGTGGTTTTACTCCCCGGGAACCAAGTGGACGGACTTGCTGTGTTGACAAGGGTAGGCTTTAACATCAAACCTATCGGTATTATTCCATTTCTTCCTCTTTTCTTGTCCGGCTCTGAATGCCAGCGGGAATGGAGACGGCTGTTGTGTGCGGGCCGGCCGGAGATGCTGCTGCCGCAGCTAACGAATCGGCTGCCTTCACGGCAGATATTTGGGATATGCCAGCCACCGCCTAATGGGAAGATACCTATTTTACCGAAGATACACGCTGACCTAATGTTGGTCAATGGTTTGTGTTGGCCATTATAGACTGTTTTCCACCATAGTTAGACTTATCCTGGGGATCTCCTTGCCTTGCAGTTCATTCAGAAAAGAAAACTGGATTTGGAACAAACGCCGATGTTGTTTTCTGAGCTTGTTTGAATAGTTAACATAAGCAAACGTTAGCTTAACTATTAGCCCACTCAGTGTTGGTCACATTCCTCTATTCTGACTCATGTTTGGGCTCCTTGAGTTTCGCCCTTTCGTCGTTTATTTTTGCAGCTGTTTTCGCTTTACCGACACCACGAGATGGAAATCCGCGCAGGTGAAGCTCAGTGTTTTACCACGAAGTTGGGTGTTTAAAATCTCTTAGCAAAAGTCAGTTACCATTATCCAAGTTACGAAATGTGTTTTCTTAAGACATTTGTATCGTCTGAAGCTCCACTTGAACTTTCTAGAACCGTGATCAGCTGAGATATGTCAAAACGTTGAATCGTTCTTGGTGTGTAACTTTATTAGTTTATTTAACTGCAAACCCCTTCATGTTTTCCTCACGTCCTTTTAAACAAAGACCGACAAATTCCTCCCAGCCGAAGTGCTTTGGGAGGAAGACGAGGAGGAGCCAGAGTGTGAAATTTGAGTCGGTGGTGTTGGGGCAGAAAGTCGGGGGCAGCCAGCAGCTGTGGAGGAGAGGCGGGGCGGCACGTTTATTGTTTGGGTGAGCGTTTGGTCTGTTTTATTCGATGTTAATGGGTGTAAATCTTACTATCGTCGCCTTTTACAATCAGAGATTTAGCAGTGTGACTGCTGGGGGTGCACCTGTGAGAAACCTGTTTAAAAGAAAAAGTTGGATACCCCGCAGCTTTTTGCCTCCCGATACAAACAAGTGGTGCGAAGGCTACTCCTTACACTTTGTTTACGCATATAAAGGCATGATTTTTACGTTTTAAAGTAATTTGTCAAAATATTGAAATGTTGCATCTGTTTTTATGTTGTAATTTAACATAAATCAGAGTAGGTTCTAGTCTCCTAATTGCTGGATTGATTTCACCTGGTCGTGTTTATTTTTTCTGTATTTTACTTATTGATTTTTCTGTGGTGCTTCCAGTGAAATCCCCGACCAAGTTACACAACGGAACAAAAAACGACCCACCTGCTATCTCGTCAGCAAAATTTTCTTCTGACGATGCATTGATAATTTTGAGACGGAAACGTGGGTGTTGGTTACATCCGACATTGTACCTGGTATGAGAGACAAATCACTTGCAAGAAAAACAGCTACCAAAAACATTTCCACTGGTACTGCCATTACCCAAGACTTCAATTTCTTTCTTTTCATAACACGTTTGTGTATGAAATTTTGTTCTGAAGCAGATTATAGAAATGGTGATATAAATTTGTTATTTTTGTCCTTGAAAAGACAAACTTTTTTCCAGCAGTTATTAGTTTGAACTACTCTCCACCCATAATATGTATTTATGCTGATGGAAATTAACCTAAGTGTTGTACAAAACGATGGCAAAGTCACCCTCATTTGAGTCCCATGGATGATATACCAGTTTCTCCACAGGATTTTGCAGTAGAGAAACAGAATGTATCTCTGCAGCGGCTGCAGGCATTGGGTTCATTGTGTTGTTGGCAGCCAGCAGTGAGTGCTGCTGACCCTGCACATTATGCGGCTAAAGCCTGTGGCAGCTTCTGTCTCTGCTTGTGCCGATAATACAACTTGTTTGGGTCATTTACTCATTTGGATCTATTGACTCTCTCTGTTTTTCACTAGAGTAAATGGGTTGTGCTTGAGCTTAAATGGATTTTCTTTATTTGTAGTCCTGTCCTCAAATGCGTTTCTTATTTAACCCAAGCTGTGCATAATTTCACCAACAAAGTAATTGTGTGTGTATTTTAGAGGCCGCTGTGTGCTGCGGAAAGACTTGAATTAAGCCAAAAAATGTCTGCAGGCTAAAGGACTGAAATGTGATTTCAAAGAAATGTGTATTACAGATTTTTTTCACAAAATGGTTATATGGCACTCTTCACCCAAGGCTTACCTGAACTCACTTGCTGGCAAAATGGATGTTTTTTTTCTCTTCAGGAGAGAATAGTATTAGTTTAAATTCCAGTGATGGATAGATGAGTGTGGTTTTGACATTTTCACAAATAAAATGTATGATGAAAGAGTCAGTATTCTGTTTTATTCTTTGATTCTTAGATAAGTGGCTGAAATATTGACCCAAATGAGTCGAACCTAGCCTGTTGTAACCGGCTGCATAGGCAGGTTGAAGTTGTGGAACATTAGAAACATCATTTGAAGATCATTTAATGGTTTTATAAATTGTGAAATGAAATGGTCTCATGTGCTAGTTACACATTCTCTATACTACATTAAGGACAGAAGAACTGTGTTCCCAGTAATCCCCTTCTGTGCTGGAGGTGTAATGCACTGTTGAGTGTTGACCTGTAGTTAATCTCAACTTCATGGGGCTTTGAAGTGTGCCTATGCACGTAGTCTCACTATCTACATTCACATGTGTGATGGACTAAACCAAGCATGGCTAAAGGTGATGTTTTCCTTTGTTTCTCTGCACAGGACAGCAATCTTCATACTCTGGGGGCTGGTGTGTTAGTCAGTCAGCATCTGGTTTCAATTATATGGCTTTTAACTGCACAAGGCACGACTCCACATATTGGATTTCACATCTGGCTTCAAAGAAACCTATCGTTCAGATTTTTGTGGCCAGGCTGCTAGCTTGATGTCTTAGAAGTCTCAACAGTAACAAGTTTGTTGTGCAGAGTTTGACTTTAAAGTTTAAGCTGCTGTTTGTGTGTCTCAATTGGAGGCCAGACTTTGCTTGTTTGCTCATCAAAATAAAAAAAAAGAGAGAGAGATCAGCAGAGTTTCCAAGGCCAGATGTAAAGAACCACTTTACCACCAGTGTGAATCATAAATGGTTCCACTGTGTGCTTTGATTGTATGTTTGATTTTTATCCAGGCATGTATGGGACATGTGGCTCCCATTAAGACTGCTGGGTTATGTGAGGGCAGGCCCGCAGTTTTTGGAGGATGGCGTGTGAACAGAGAATTTGAGTTGGTACATTTGTGGTAAGATGCAGAAGTCTTGGAAAATGATTCAAGATTGTTTATAGTCACGCAACCAAGCTAAGGTGATGCGGGTGTTGGATGGGGAAGTAATTCAGAGCTCCACAAACTCTTTCCTATCCAGTGGCACTCAGACTATTTTTTTTCTCCTTTTTACCATTTATATTACTGACTTATCCCCCCCCATTTTTTCCCATCGCTACTTGTCTGAAAGCCTCTGGCTTCATTTGATTCTTGAATTTTTCTTTTAAAACTCACCTCAACTGTACAGAGGAACAGGTTTACAAAGTTTAGTGTCCCCTCCACACATTCGGTGCTGTGCACGATCTTACAGCACTGCAGGGAGAAAACTGGCATTATTTGATATCAAAGGTTGAAGTGACTTTTTGGATTCTTTGACAAAATATTCAAATAGCAAATGACATTATTCATTCCTGTTACTGCATTTTTAAGACTTAAACAAGAGAGATGGAATTTAATGTCTGTAAGACAAAAGCTAGTTCCTGCTACTAAGCAGATGGATATTATGGTGTTATTGCCTAGTAGTTTGATTTTAGTTTAGATTTGTGAATCTATTAAAGAAAAGCTAAAGCAACTACACACCTGTTGAATCAAACCTCATTCTGGGGGAGGTGGCTATGAAGAATTAGAAATACTTTTCCTTCACACTGTGACAATCATACAATGAATCAAACTTAAGTGCATGAAGCTGACATTTTCATTGAACAGTCTGAGTGAGGGGGTTTACCCGGTTAATGTTCTCCCCTTTTGAGCCTAGTTAACGTGTCTTCGCTTGCGTCAGTGTATGTTTGAGACTTCTTCAGCAATAAAACTCCTCTAAGGCACCCCCTACCCCCCTCTTCATTTTTAATTTGACATAATAAATATCAGTGGAGCCTCTCCTTGTTTGTAGCTTATTTTTATGCTACCTTGCTAGCCAATAAAATCCAACATGTTGTCGATTTCTGTAATTTTGTAAATGCACAATTTTTAGTTTTTCAAACGGTCATTTTTAAGAGTTATATGCAGATCATCTGTGAGTAGGAAGATTCACAAAGGAGTACCCCCTCTCAACAAAAGTTACACTCTGTTTAATACTTAGTTTCCTATAGGAACGCGTATAATGACTTAGTTTATCCAAGTTGTCTGTGTGGCTTTTAAATGTTTCATATAAATGGAAAAAGTAACTTGTGAAGATGTTTTATCTAGGATTTTATTTATTTGGATGAACACGTAGTTAGGTGAACAAGGAAAATACTGCAGTCTTCTTTAGGATCCTCTGAACAGCAAGATGCCAATGTTGGAACAAATACGGCCTTGCTTTGTCTGAAGAGAAATGAGGTCTAAATGTTTTCATTTTCTCTTCTTGTGTTCCTGAATAGTATTTTTCAATGATGGTTGGACCACTGTGGAGCTGAGACCATTAGTAAGAGTGTGGCAAATGCAGTTGGGCATATCTGTGACCTCTGTGACCGATTGATTTAAGAGCATTTTGTTTTGTCAAACTTTGTTTCCCTTCTGATTCCTCTTCAGCATCTGAACATGTGCAAGCATGCACAGACCTTTATGACTGAGGGATTTTGCTTCTGATTTCCTACTCGATTTGTTTTTGAATAAATGAAAATTCAGTTTTGAAAAGGTCTGACACAAGGGTTTCTGACGTAATGGATATACAGTTTCCCCATTTTTAGCAGAGATCTTTGTCAGGATTTTTAACCATTTTCCATTATTATAAATCTGCCATATGTTTTTTCCATTTAAAAAAAACAACAAAAAACAGCTTTTTGAGATTTCTTTTTTAAATTAATCCCTTTCGCTTGCTCTACCTCTCCTGCCATTTGCCATTGTTTACTTTCCTGCAGTGTGGTTTTGGCTTCAAAGCCAGTGCAAGAATGTGTCGCCCTCCTCCCTCCTCCTGCCTCTTCTCTCCACCCAGTGCTCCACTTCCCGTCCTTCCTCGCTTAAATAGTTGGTAGCTGCTAGACTTAATGGTGGCTTTTGTGTGTGAGCTGTGGCTGTTTGCATATCTGTCTGAAACGGAAAAGGGAAACCTGATAAAGGGAGAAGGCAGGAGGGGAAAGAAACGCCAGAAAGTCAGTTGTCTAGAGCTTTTCTTTAAAACTTATACTAGCATTAATTTAAGCTCCCTCTCTCCCTCCTCCTCTGCAGCAGTGTTATTCAGTCTTATGTTTAAATTGGCTGTTTGTCACACTGGTTGTGAGCGGAGAAGATGAAATGAGTAATGAATGAAATGTTGCTGAGGCAGTTTGACATGCTGTTTGTTTTTTGTTTTTTTTCTCCCCAGATCAGGAAGCTGTGTTGGTTGTGGTTTGAGAAAGGAACATGGCTTCCCAAGGTGAGTTGTTGAGATTCAGGCACACGCTCATGTGTTCCATCTTTCTCACTTTGCACATAAAATTGAGTAGTTTGCAGTGCATTAAACATATGGAGCGGTCCAAAGTTATCTTCTCTTGGTGTAGATTTATGTTCTTATTAGAGCACAGTGAATTACTTATTGATTTCAATTTAAAACTTGGGCTACGTGTAAAATCAAGCCTGACACTTCAAGAGTTCCCGCCTCACTGGGGGTATGAAAACACCGGAAAATAATGACGCGCGGGACAGGGAAAAATCCATTTAGTGTTGTGGCTATAAACTACCGTTGAAGCAGCTCGTATCATCCGACAGTATGTAGTGTTGTTGTATACAGTAGTTGCAGTCATTTTTTTTAGTATTTGTCAGACCATACAGTCTCTGCTAACACGAAAACCACACAGTGCTGCTGAAATCTCACAGCTAACTTGTGAATCTGTGAAGTTGGTTTAACTGACATTTTAGCACCATAAGTTAATGTACTTTTTTTTTTTTCTTTCTATTTTCAGCTGATCTGATGGAACTAGACATGGCCATGGAGCCAGACCGTAAGGCAGCAGTCAGTCACTGGCAACAACAGTCCTACCTAGATTCAGGCATCCATTCAGGGGCCACCACAACTGCGCCCTCTCTCAGTGGTAAGGGCAACCCTGAGGAGGATGATGTTGACAACCAGGTCATGTACGAGTGGGAGCAGGGCTTCAACCAGAACTTCTCCCAGGAACAAGTCCAAGGTAACTCATAGCATCACTTATCAAAATGGGAAGACGAGTCAAACATGAAAGCCGTTACAGCTGACCTGAGAAAGCTTCTTTTCTTCACTAGACATAGATGGTCAGTATGCCATGACGCGTGCTCAGCGTGTGCGAGCAGCCATGTTTCCAGAGACACTTGAGGAGGGAATGCAGATCCCTTCCACACAATACGATACTGCAAACCCTACTAACGTCCAGAGATTGGCAGAACCATCACAGATGCTCAAACATGCTGTGGTCAATCTGATCAACTATCAAGATGACGCTGAGCTCGCAACCAGAGCCATACCAGAACTTACCAAACTACTCAATGATGAGGACCAGGTAATGTTATTATACAAGCTTGGGGTCTGAATTGTCCCTCAAAACATTGTTTTATTATTGTGTAACATCTCCATTCTTCCCCTCCAGGTTGTAGTTAACAAAGCATCAGTGATGGTTCACCAGCTTTCAAAGAAAGAAGCCTCTCGCCATGCCATCATGCGCTCGCCCCAGATGGTGTCTGCAATCGTCAGGACCATGCAGAACACAAATGACGTGGAAACTGCTCGCTGCACCGCAGGAACACTGCACAACCTCTCCCATCACAGAGAGGGACTGCTGGCTATCTTCAAGTCTGGTGGAATACCAGCTCTAGTAAAAATGCTTGGGTATGTAGAGGATTGGTGGACAGGGGGCCTTTCTCAGGGTTTACAATTACTTGGTGTATTTGTGGCTCAGTGTGTCACCAAGGATAAGTGGTCTGTAAGCCACAGAATTGTAACGAGCTGTTTTTTTTTAAATAACTTAAGAAAAACAGACACATTTCAGTTGTGGTGAGTTCTTCTTATTCTAACTGTTCTGTCCTCTGCAGTTCACCAGTGGACTCTGTCCTGTTCTACGCCATCACCACCCTCCACAACCTCCTCCTGCACCAGGAAGGGGCCAAGATGGCTGTTCGTTTAGCAGGTGGTCTACAGAAAATGGTAGCTCTGCTCAACAAAACCAATGTCAAGTTCCTGGCCATCACCACTGATTGTCTCCAGATACTGGCCTATGGAAACCAGGAGAGCAAGGTGAGGTGTTGCTGGATAATCCTGTTGCATATTGATTAAAAAGCGCACCAGCAAAAAAAAGTTATATTCTGTTTGATGTACCTCTTGACATTTGTAGCAAAATAAACCCCACCTAACTTGGAGTGGTTTCTATTTGTCTAGTTGATTATCCTGGCAAGTGGTGGCCCCCAAGCCCTGGTCAACATTATGAGGACCTACACATATGAGAAGCTTTTGTGGACCACAAGCCGTGTTCTCAAAGTTCTGTCAGTGTGTTCCAGTAACAAACCCGCCATTGTTGAAGCTGGTATGTTTACTGAACATGAAGTATCTGTAATATGAGCACAAATACTTTTTAATTTTTTTCCTTTTTAATACATTTACATCACCATAATAACACCATTTGTGTCCAGGAGGCATGCAGGCCCTGGGGCTCCACCTGACCGACCCCAGCCAGAGACTGGTCCAGAACTGTCTCTGGACTCTCAGGAACTTATCCGATGCTGCCACCAAACAGGTGATGAAAACTGCACCGTGTAATGTTTCAGTTACTATAGGAAAAGAATTGATCTATCCTGTCAGGAGGAAAGTTCATTCATTTAAGTTTGCAACTTCCTTTGCTCTGCAGAGATGGAAGATGGCACAGGAAAATGTACATTTTTTAATTTAAATTCTTTTGACGACTTTGTACTCATTGTACTGTGTACAAATATGCATGCTCTCCAGGAGGGAATGGAGGGTCTTCTTGGAACGCTGGTGCAGCTGCTCGGCAGTGATGACATTAATGTGGTGACCTGTGCTGCTGGAATCCTGTCTAATCTGACCTGTAACAACTACAAGAACAAAATGATGGTCTGTCAGGTGAGAACACACACTACCACAGCTGATACACGGACAAATTAGAAAGCCACCATTTCCAGTCTCGTCTCATTAAAGAGAGTTGATTTTCTGAGTCTGATGTGTCCTCTTTGCTTCCATTAATCTGTCATGTTACCTGTCCCCTTTCAGGTTGGCGGTATTGAGGCATTAGTTCGCACAGTACTTCGAGCTGGGGATAGAGAAGACATCACAGAGCCAGCTATTTGTGCCCTGCGTCACCTCACATCTCGACACCAGGATGCTGAGATGGCGCAGAATGCTGTCAGACTGCACTATGGCCTGCCTGTGGTTGTCAAATTACTGCATCCACCCTCGCACTGGCCACTCATCAAGGTACTGCTCTGTTAATTCATTGAAACACTGAACTAAGCATAAATACAGCTTTGCTGGCGTTGCTGAGAGAAAATGACATGGTTAATTTCTGCAAGGAAGGAAGAACATATTCTTTTTTCTTTTTTTTTTTTTAAGAAACAGCTTCTTTACTCGTTTATACTAATATGGTAAAACCATAATATTTGACTGTAATTCATAATTAGCTGTAATGTTGAATCGAACGCACATAATCAACAAACTACTGCGCTCCTCTTTCAGGCTACAGTTGGTCTAATCCGTAACCTGGCTCTGTGCCCTGCAAACCACGCCCCTTTGAGGGAGCAGGGAGCCATCCCCAGACTGGTTCAGCTACTGGTCAGAGCACACCAAGACACACAGAGACGCACCAGCATGGGAGGCACACAGCAACAGTTTGTGGTAAGAGCACTCACACATTCCTAAGACTTCTCTGAAATCACACCAGTGTAATAAACTCCTGTAGCCTGTGATGCAGAGCTGCAGTGCAGGATTTAGTTCCCCTACCAGCTTATATAGTTTACAAGGAGATTAAGAAACATTCCCCACTAATATCTGGTCAGTTTTAGAAAAGGCCACTGTTAACCATCGAAGTGTTTGTTTGTTAGGAGGGAGTGCGTATGGAGGAGATTGTGGAGGGTTGCACAGGAGCACTTCATATCCTGGCACGAGATGTCCACAACAGAATAGTCATCAGAGGACTCAATACCATTCCACTCTTTGTACAGGTAAGTTTTCAGATATGTTTCCTGTTTACGTAAATGCCCCCAAATTAAACCAGTTTGAAGAATTTAAGTTATATTTTTGTGTAATAATTTTAAAAACTGGTGTGTGTGTGCGCACAGTTGCTTTATTCTCCCATTGAGAACATCCAGCGTGTAGCAGCAGGTGTGCTGTGTGAGCTGGCTCAGGATAAAGAAGCTGCTGAGGCCATCGAGGCTGAGGGAGCTACTGCCCCACTCACAGAGCTGCTGCACAGCCGCAATGAGGGAGTTGGTATGTACATAAAACCACAGTTAATTTACATCCCGCCATCGCTCACATAACTGCTGACTCAAAACTCTGTAGATGTTAACAAAAGCAAGTTCAGCAGTGCGGGTGGTTATTATTGGATACAACAGCAGTACTTGCATTTTGTTTTTTCCCTCACAAGTTCGCTTGTAGGATTATGAAGTTTTAAGATTGGTTAGGGAGTGAAATATTTATAGAGTCATTTCCAGAATAATTCTGTAATTTCTATGCTTGCAAGGACTTAAACAAAAACAAAAAAAATGTTTTGTCTGTTTTCAGCAACGTATGCAGCAGCAGTTTTGTTCCGTATGTCGGAGGACAAGCCCCAAGACTACAAGAAACGCCTATCTGTAGAACTCACCAGCTCGCTCTTCAGGACTGAACCAATGGCCTGGAATGAGGTAGGACACTTACTAAAACCATGATATTGGGGGAAAATGTGTTTGAGTTTAATTTAAATGGTTTATAGATGTAGGCCCGAGTAATTATTTTGTTTTCTCCATTTCTTCGCAGACTGGAGATTTGGGTTTGGACATTGGAGCACAGGGAGAGCCTCTGGGCTACAGACAGGAAGGTGAGTGTCTTCAGATGTGTGTGTATGGAATGCTGTCTAAACAAGGCAAAAGGATGTCACAGAGGAATTGGGCCAAGAAAAATTTTTCATTTGTTTCTGTGGGTCAGTGGAAAACGCCACTATATTAAAATCCAACCTCTGTGGCAACCTTCACGATCATATTTGCACAGCAAAACAGACATTGCCAGTCTGAGCCCCATCTCTACATCATTACTGCTGACAGGATTAAATTAAATTGATGATACACAAGCAACTAGAGATGGTGGTGAAGGCCAGCAATGCTTTGAAGTAAAGGACAGATTGATTTAAACTGTCGCAAGAGGCTCCAAGAAGTTCAGTGCTGTTGCTTTCAGTTGTCGTACAGTTCAAGTTTAATGGCACTTTGAACTATCCTGATACGTGGGGGGAGGAAGGAAGTGCTGCAGGAATGCACTGCTGACACTCTTCCAGCAGTTAACAGCTTTAGCAAATCAATGACGGATGAAGGACTGAACTTTCTGACCACTGCTCAACACGGTGGACTGAATGGTAAACTTAGTTAAATTCAGTTCCAAGTCCAAACAGCTGTAATGAGAGAAAAAGCTTGATCATGATTTAACCTGCTGGAGGACAGACGTGTGCTGATGGCGTGTTGCTGTGCAGTGTTACATCTGAATGATCATACTACTGTGTGCCGGTGTGGTTTGTTAACATGCTTCTAACAGCTGCTCTGCTTCCCCTGCCTTTCCTCCGTCCACTCCCCGCTTCCCCAGACCCTAGCTACCGTTCCTTCCATTCGGGGGGTTACGGCGGGGACTCTATGGGTATGGAACCCATGATGGACCATGATCTGGGTGGAGGTCACCACCCTGGCCAGGACTACCCCCCTGTAGAGGGGCTGCCTGACCTGGGACATGCCCAGGAACTGATAGAGGGCCTGCCGCCTGGAGACTCAAACCAACTGGCCTGGTTTGATACCGACCTGTAAATACCAAGACCAACATTACACTACACTTTCTACTAGGTAAGACTACTTCACTCGTCTGTACTCTTGTATCAGCTGGAATCGATAATAGCAACTTCTTAAAAAAAAATTTAACATGGAAACAGTGGGGAGGATTCTGGATAAAATGGCAGTGGAAGGAGAAGAGTGGATTTGCTCCGTGTGGCCGTTGCATGTTCAGACTGCTCTGAAACTCAAAGCTGTGTGATGTAGTGTGAGTTACTTGGTTTTTGATCTTTGTGTGTGGCCCTTTACCAACCCCCGTGCTGTCTCCTTCCTTTTACCTCCCCACTACCCTCCTCCACTCATGTCTCCCTGCCTGTTGCAGCTGTATCATGTGATCTGGATGAACCTGCATCGTGATTCGCCCATATGGAGGAGGCGGGGTTTCAGAAAGTGCCTGAAGATGACTCAACAACAGCGAGCAGAGTTTCCTGTCTATGGGAACTCCATTGGGACAAAGTAGATTTTAGTGCGGTTCGGTTCTGGTCTCTCAGCCTGATGGGGGGCTGACTTAAAATCCTGACACAAAACACAGATTTTGATCTCAATGATCATTTTTCAAAAAGCCCTTTTTATGTGTTCATTTTTACTCATTTTGTTTTACTTTTTTATTCTGTTTTAAGTCAGTAATGGTACAAACTGAATAGCTTGCTTTTTTTCATTTTTCTGCATTGATACTCATTTCTTGTTTTTGCAGTCCCTTGTATTTTAAGTCTGATAGTGTCTGTTTTTTGTTCCCCCCCGCCCCTTTTGGTTTTCATTTTTTAATGGTGATGCTCCACCCAAGTAAAGAATCGGATCACATTTTAAATGGTGTCCAAACACTAAAGTTAATCAGTTGAATTGTATTCTGAAGATGAAGTGTAACATTGTGTAGCTTTTGTATAAAAAAAAAACATGAATTGGAAATCATGGTCCAAATATCAAGCTATTTTCTTGCTTTAAAGGAGGACACTGATGTGTCTCTGCTGTTCCAAAGGGGGGTTAGCTGACCGAGTCGGGTGGGAGTGTCTGTAAAAGGACGGGGGTGGAGAAGTGCTTCTATTGGTCTGCTGTTACTAAGAAGTGAGGTGATGAGAGGCGCTGGTTGCTGTAGCCTGCTGTGTTCTGAAACAATAAAATGGACTGTCATTTCATCTGGATGTTTGTCTTATTTCAGACTTAAAGTTACCTAGCAACACAAGGTAGATCTGATGTAAATTAGGCAATCAGAATAGCTGTTTACTCCAAGGTGCATGAGAGGTTGTGAGGGGGAAAAATATGCTCCGGTGTCGTCTTCATGGAGGTTGGTGCGGTTTTGTTTATGGGGGCATAAAGACAGCATTATTCAATACAACTGTACTTTGCTGGCCAATTTTTGCATGGAGCTGTGTCCAATGGAAATGACCAAATCAAACCTACCTACCTTTTTAACAATCAGATACCAGATCACCTCAGATTGGTTTACTTGAGTTGGTCTGTCAAGCACAGCAATTATCCTGCAGGGGTTAAATGTCTTTGCTCCAACACACCTGACTCAAATGGGTACAACAGCCTATGAAGTTCTGCACAATGACTCATTGAGCCAGGTGTGTTGAAAACTTGTACGGCTTCGTGGGACCAACTTGAGTAACCTTGTCACAGAGTAACAAAGTTGCTCCAATAATTATCTACCCACTATAGTTGGGTCTTTTTATTTTATTTTTTAACAGCACATCAAATGGCTTCATATGTGAGGTAGGAACAAGACCAGTGTTGGTGTAATGTACACTGACCAAGGAAAGCAGAAATTAGACACTACAGAGGCACTGTTTTGACTTAATGACTCTGTATTCTAGTAATAAACCTGATTAGAGCATTAAATGGACTCAGAGGTCAGTGCTGTAATGGTTGCCACAGCCTGAATTAATGCTTATGCTGTAATGCTTTGCAGATTAACACTGAGGATGTTCAGAATGTACCATTTATGCAACAGACCCAATCTTTACTCCAACTGATCCAATTTTTAGATGGGTAACCTGGAGCGGAATTAGAAAATTCTGTAAAATGTTTTACTATCATAAGCTTTTAGGAGTGTTTCATCACTGTAGATTTATTGAAATAACCAAATTTAATTGAAAAACAAATCTAAAATACACATGACTTAAATAGATGTGAACAAACAAGTGCGGGTTGATCAAGAAGCTAAAGAATTATCCCAAACTGATTATACACTGATCACACAATCTAGCATTTGATACTTTAAAAACAAAAAAATGGGGAAAAATGTTCCACTTGAAAGAGGTCATAAGACAATATAAGTTCTTGGTGTGATGTTTTTAAATTCAACACATCTCTAGTTAATTGGGTCCAGGGATCTCCTTAAGGATTTCCACAGCCAATGGAATCACATCAACATGACACCTAGGATACAGAAAAAGAACAAATTATTGACAATGAAACGCAGATCATGTTATATAATATACAGACTATATTCTCTTGATTGGCTTCAGCTATCTATGAAGAATGTGAAAAGTGATCTCAATACTAAAATAATTTGGCAGCAACTCAGCACCTCTTGCTAAGTGCATCCTCCAAACATGTCTTCATCAGGTACACACAACTCTGAACATCCACACAATTTCTTTTTCTTTTTTAAAGTTGAAATCGGCAAACTAAGTCTCCTTTTATCACTCGTGGAGGTTCATCCCGAGCAAGCAGTGCTGCAGTATGAACTCAGCATTTAGCTTTTCAGCTGTAACTCTTCACTCAGTGCAAACCAAATACATCAGCATCAAACAGCCTGTTGCTGGCAGATGCACAAAGTACACAACAAACACCACACAGTACTAACATAGTGATGCTCTGACCCATTCTCTAGCCATCGTATTTGTCAAAGCCACTCACATCCTAAACATGGGCCATTTTTCCTGCTTCAAACATACAGACTTAAAAATTGACCGTTGTCTTGTTTATTCCTATAGTTGACATCGTCACAGCTGCTTTATTTACTTTAACTGTCAGCTGGCTCACTGTTGTGATTGGCAAAATCATCTGTTCAGGATATTGATACCCCCCTCCTCCCCTTCCTCCCCTTCTCCTCTCCCAGGTGTCTTTGGGGGCAGCCTGGCAGCTAGGTCTGCAGCAGCCCACCCATTCCTCTTAGTTAATTAAAACCCACATAATTAACGTAATTAATACAGTTCCCAAAGGCCTCAGAAACCCTTGAAAGTTTTTGAGTTTAGAAAACATAAATTGGGTCCATAAAAGTTTAAGGACAAACCTCAGTTTGGTTATTCTCTACATCTCGACACTTCTCACAGCACTAAATTGGTACTTTCAGCTGCCCAGAGGACTGCAGAAAATAAAATAATTGGTTGTAGATTACAGAAAACAGCTTTTCCAGCACCACATTACACTCAATATTTCCCTAACCTGCCCACAGTTAGGCAAATATGGAGTACAGAAAGGAAGGTTTTTAAAGCATCATGCCATCATCCGTAGTAAGATGAAAATATAAAGGACAAGATACTAAAGGCCGCCATTTATCTGGTTAGCAGTTATTAGCTGATTTAATAGGGAGTCTGTCTCTGGCAGAAGATTATCAGAAACACAATTTGGATTTGGCTGAAATGACGAGAGAATGAAAGTACATTTAAATGATTCATTTTTATGCATCAGGAGATAAAAAAACAACTCATATAATCCTTAGAATGTCTTAAAATTAATTTAACACAGCCTCAGTTTACCAGCAGATGACATATTACCCAGTGTTTTTCCTAAGAAAAGCTAAGCCAGTATAAAAGTAGTGTGTTTACGTGCCACACTTGGTCTTCAGAGCCGGTTTTGATGTCAGAGCAGATATTCACTGATGGCCCTGACTCACTGAACACAGAAAACTAAGATCATGCTTTGGACCTCCAGGCTTTTCTTCAGGACTCGAGACTCTAAGTGAGGCCCCTCCCTCCACCCTTGGTCAGACTCCAGGTTTTGAAAAGGCATTCCTCAGGTTGCTATGGTAAAAGCTCAATGACATCATTTGGGTTAGGATCTCAGCCCAGACTTCCACCCTCCCTCCCAACTCCTCTTTCCCCTCCTGCTTCTGCCCAAACTCCTCTCATCCTCTCAATTAAAACCTCACCCACCTCCTCCCATTCCTTACTCCCTTCTTCTCTCATCTCCTGGCCTTTCTCCTAAAACCTTTGCTCCCCTCTTCCTACTGCTGAACCAGTGGGAGGGTGCCAGTCTCGGCCACTTCAAAAGCAAAAGCTGATCTGTGCTTTCATCTGCTGGAGAGGGAGAAGAGAGTGAGGAGATGAGGGGAGAGAAGGAGAGAAGTGGTAGGGCACAAGAGGAGAAACCAGAAAATAAGGAAAAAAGATGGAGAGGGGTGAGGGGGGGGGGGGGGGGGGTATGGAGAGTGACAAAGAGGGAAAGAAAAGAGGTGACCAAAGAGAAAGGAGGTGAGAGGGGGAGAAGAATAGGGGAGGCCTCTGTAGCAGCGCAATAATACACCTTTATTATTGATCTGACAGCGAGTGCGTGATTGAGACAGAATTTGTATACAGAGGACAGTCAAAGTGACTATTGTGTGTATTCCTTGCGCTTGTGTGTGTGCGTCTTATGTTTGTGTGTGAGAGGTCGCTAGTCTCATGCATCAAAGGATCAAAGGAGGCACGGTCGCTATAGTGAGAAAACCCTCGGCTCAAAGAGGGAACAAACATTCGACCCGCATGCTCATAAAAGGCAGCCAGATGCAGAGATACAGGTGCACACACGGAAACACACACTCAGCTCACGTCACTGCTACCGACAACTAATATTAAAAATTAGAGATACTATTTATCATTGTTTTCACAGTACATTTATGTTGGACCATATTCTGAACGTGCAGCACATCATGTTTGTTGCAGCTGAAATCAGATGTTTAACAATAAAAACAAACATTTGTAACTGAGCCGCCCCCCCCTAACAGAAGGACTGAGTTAAACTCATTTAAGTCCAGAAAAATGTGCTACCGGTCATGGATACTGTCTTTCATGGATACCCCATTGGGTATAAAGAACTCTTAAAATGTAGAAATGCCATATGGTTTTGACACGACTTCCTATAAAAAAAATTATCCTCGAATCGCCACTTTTTAATGGTAATTAGTTCGTCACTGTAACTTGAAAGTAACGTTTGAGGCCGAAGCTCTACAGTCAAGATCCTGCAGCAGTTACTGAAAATGATGGAACCTGGTCTCAGGTTTCAGGGAAGACAAATATCAGTTCACACAACTCAGTCATGGAGCTGACCGTTGTCAAAGGCAGCAGCTCGCCTGATGATGGAAACCTGGGAATGTTCGTGGAGTCGGGCTGGGGAGGGGATTTACATGCTTGCAAGTGAGAACTTGTGCATGAGACTGAGCAAACAAGACAAAGCTGGGATTCTCCCGACATGCAGTACATCTGTGATTATGGAACAAAATGACTCAACAGTAGCTGGTGTTTCTTGGGGTGGTGTGGGGAGAGTTCTGTGTCTATCCACAGACGTACCTACCAGATGGGTAGCTTCCCCTACACACTCAAAAATAGAGGTACCAATTTGTACTTAAAAGGGTACAAAACTTGTCGCTGGGGGTGTTTCTTTTTGAAAGACATTTCTGTGTCCTTCGGTCTTGGTCCTTTTTTGTACCTTATCAAGTTGTATGAGTTAATAAAGTACAACTAAACCAATTAAAATGATGAATAAAAGTCAATAAAATAGAGATTATGATAACAATCAAAGATGCTAATAATAAATGAATAATTATAATAAATATTAAGCAAACACAAGATAATTATACATATATTACTATGATTACTATGATTTTTATGAATATCTAATATAATAACTATAATTATACTACTGTTTCGAAGGACTGCTATTTATAGTTATTGTACAAGCTAGACACATTTTTCAATGCTGCAGGTACCCTTAGGGTTGAAATGGTACAAATTTGTACTTTATATTACTTTGGACCCTTTTCCATAATATATATGTACACTTCTGGACTCATAAAGACCAATATTGTACTTTTGAGAGAACATTTGTAAAAATTGTACCTACAGGTACAGAAATGTTCCTGTCTTGTACCTCTATTTTTGAGTGCGTAATAAAATGAAAAAAGCAAAAAAAAAAAAAAGAAACTGATAAACCTCGATCAGTGCTGCATGTTCAAATTATACTACAGGTACTACCCAAAAAATTTGAATATCCTGAAAAGTTCTTGTTTTCTGTAATTCAACTTAAAAGGTGAATTTACATATTGTTTAGACAAACAATATGTGAATCAATATATTTCAAGCTTTTGTTTGTTTGGATGTTGCTGATTAGGACTTGAGTTTTAGAAAACCTAAATTCAAAAACTAAAAAATTTGAATAATGTGAAAAGCTACAGTATTGTAGGTTCAGAGTGTCACATTCTAATAGGCAAGTAACCCAAAACACCTCCATAAGGCCCAAACCTTTAAAAAAGCGTCTTGGTTAGAAGAATTACAATATGGGGAAGACTGCTGATCTGACAGTGTGCAGAAAACCATACTGACTCCTGCAAAGGTGGGAAAGAAAAAAGGATAGAAAGAAGCTGGTTGTCTCTGAGTGCTGTCTAAAGACATTAATGGACAGTAAGTGGAAGGAAACGGTGAAAAGCAAAGGGAAGAGATGGAGAAGATGGTAGGAGAGGGCCATTAAAAGTGTGGAGGACTTATAAGGAATGGACCTGTGAGAAGGCGCTTAATGCACAGGCTTAGCTGGGCTGAAGCCCAGGGGCCAACGGAGTTCAGGGGCCTATCATTGGGGAAAAAATGATAAAAGTAATGTTGTACAACTTGTCAGTTTCCCTGTAATCACGTTATATGAAATTAGAAACTGCTGATTGATCAAAATAAAGCCGTTACTACCAAGCCCCGCTACCATGTGACAACCTGATGATGCTCCATCACCTCACTTTGTCTTGAAGAGAGAGGGGCGGAAAAAGTTGATTTTAGAGGGTTAAAGAAAAGGACTAGAGCGTTCTGAAGCTCCTGGGTTAAAATGAAGGGAGGAACTGCTCACTAACCCGCTGGAGGAGGAGGAGCGCACGCTGATGCAAGGAACGGAAAGGAAAGGGGCGGCGGACACGGGATAGAGAGAGGGGGACGACACTGCACTTGCAGTGTCCGGGCCTCTTAGGAAAACCAAGGCGCGCTACTGGGTAAAATGGGCCGACACCTGTAAAAAAAGTGCCGATTTGCGTCAGAGCGCACTTTTCGGCCGAGGGGGGGGGGGGGGGGGGGGGGGGGGGGGGGGGGGAGGGGGGGGAGAGGGGGGGAAGGAGGGGGGGGGGGGGGGGGGGGGGGGGGGGGAGAAAAGGTGCCCACAAAACTTCTCAGCCCAGGGGCCTCCAGTGGTTAGGCGGCCCTGCCTGTGAGCCTCATTAGTAGCATAAACGCAGCCGTCTCAGGACATTTTGGAGCACTTGAGCCAGCTGTTGGGGATGCAGATTTCATCTTCCAGCAAGACTTGGCACCTGCCACATGAAAAGCAGATCTTGGATCAACACCATGCTTGATTGACCCGCAAACTCACCTGACCTGAACCCCGCGAAAAAGTGGGCATAGCAAGAGAAAGAGGAAGGGA
Source organism: Atherinomorus stipes (assembly GCA_023101725.1). Lineage (NCBI taxonomy): Eukaryota > Metazoa > Chordata > Actinopteri > Atheriniformes > Atherinidae > Atherinomorus > Atherinomorus stipes. The sequence continues at coordinate 400,447 of JALJCO010009705.1, forward strand.
AGAGACCAAACAATAAAGAAGAGCTCAAGGCTGTGATGGAAGCATGTTTGTCTTCCATAACACCTGAGATATGCCAGAAGCTGGTAGCATCCATGCCACGCCGGGTTAAAGGCAGTCATTCAAGAAAGGGGCCCCAACCAAGTCTGGGTCAGATGCAAGATTTTCTTTGGAGGCCCGACTTTTTTGTTTTAAAGTCCTTTTTAAATTGATTTAATGCAATATTCTATTTTTTTTCATTTTAGAATTTGAGGTTTTCTTAAGCTGCAAGTCCTAATCAGCAACATCCAAACAAATAAAAGCTTAAAATATACTGATTTGTATATTATTTGTCTATACAATATGTAAATTGCACCCTTAAAGTTGAATTATAGAAATACATGAACTTTTTCACAATATTCTAATTTTTTGGGTAGTACCTACATGATGGTGTTGTGTTCAAGACAGTCCTTGGTACTCAGTCACAATCTTTGCTATGCCAACATACCTAACAAGTCACATCTTTGAAGTGTGCACACTGGTGACTGCAGACTGAATGCAGATTTTCTCAGATACGAGTCATTTATAGCCTTCAAAACCTGCATTTGCTACCGTACTTTCCGGACTATTGAGCGCACCTAAATACAAGCCACTCTCACTGGAAATGAGATTTGTACTTATACAGGGTGCACTTGTCCAGAGGCTGCAGGTGCCCACAAAGTTACTTTTAATTAAATATCAGAAACATACATGTAGGCCACGTACCACAAGGTTTTTTTTTTTTTTTTTTTTTTTTCTGAACAGCACATGTAACAGCCTTTTAAAAAGAAAATCTTTAGCTGCCATCCCCATCGCCCCACCAGTGAATCAATGAAGGTAAGCTTACGGGGAGGAGGTCTGTTTCCCGGGGAGGGGGCTTAGAGAAGGCTTGTAACTTTCCTTCTCCACGCCCGATCCTCAAAATTCCACCTGCAGGGCTTCGCTCATGTCCAGCATAAGAAGGTACGAGTGTTGATGTGTGGCTCTGGATCTCCTTTTTTATAAAGCTATAGTCTTTTCCGTTCTTAGCATTTTTTCCCTGAATAAGCGTCAAATCCAGATTCCCACACAGCAGCAGATTTAAGCAGTTTTTGGGCAGTGGATGGTGAAGATTTGATGTGAAGGGCTCGAACACCATGAGAGACATAAATAAGGAGGATCTGGTGTTATTTTACCCCTGATTTTCATTCACAAAGGTCATCTGCCTGTAAAAATCCATCAATTAGCTGCATTGTTGTTCAACCTGCAGTGTTCAAAGCATGTGACAAAAGTAGCGGCTTGTAGCCCAGAATTTGAAGTACATTTGAGCTGTGGATTCAGACTTAGATGGGTGATACAGACTCAGACAGTGTGAAGGCGCTCACAGTAGAGGCACCGAGTGCAAACGTGATTTACGCAATTGACCAAGATCTAATCTGGCAACATCCTGGGAGGTGATTTAAGTGTATCTGACTGGTAAAGTGCAGTGCAGCTGACCCAGATTATAGCATATTTTCTTTTGTATTCCTCTGCCTTCCTCAAGAGTAACTGGTGGAAGTAGAAATGACTGGCACTGTACATCTGTGCTACTTTCATCTTTTGTTCCACAACCTGATTTAAACATCAGGCAATAAAAACACAAATTGTTTTCTAAAAGTAATGGCAGGTATAATAACTTTACATAACACAGATACATATAAACATAAAACAATAGAAAGGTGCACCTATTGGAGGTCGTCAAATCCTGCAGGAGGCTTATTAGCTCCGCCCCTTCAGGAGATTCTAGCCAGTCAAATCTGCTGGTGGTCTGTATCTGAAAGAAAAAGGAAACAAGAGGAACACAGAATGAGAAAGACAGCACGTACCGTCAGAAAAGCTGACCGCTGATAAAACCACACAGTGAAAGCTAGCATGGTAAATGGCTGACACCTGCCTGAGCGGTGTTGGGGTTTTGCTGCAATCTCTTGTCTGGCAGGAAAATATTGTACAACATGTGAAAATGGCACACAAACCAAAACTTACATTTCCAAATCCTGCAAATGTGCAAATTCACATCATCAAACCTGAACAGGAGTCTGTAGTCTGCTGACAGGTGGGAATGATGCTAGCTAGCCTGGTGAAGCTGAATGAACTTAAGCAACATTTCTGAAACACAACCTCCATACCTCAGAGGGACAAACAGTAATAGCACAGCGGTGTATGACTGAGTTTATGTCGTCTCAACAAGATTCATGATTCATGTGGCTGACCCCCCCCCCCCCCCCCGCAGCCTTAGCTACAGTTTCACCAACAGAAACAAACAAATGCTGAGCCATTTGCATTTTAGAAATATAATGTTCATGTTCATTATAATTTTTGTACAACAGTGCAAATAAAAACCTCTGGTCTGTTTTTATCACCAAAGCATTATTTTGCAAGAAACCAAGACCACCTGCTGAGTGATATCACACTCATTTATCACTGCTTTTTCAAAGCAACTTGATCAAAGAACTAATTTACCAAAGATCCAGTTGAATGAACACACACACAAACACCCCCCCCCCCCCCCACACACACACACACACACACACACACCCGCACGCACACACACAGTCACTTTCAACTCAGTAAACATCTACCACTCGCTCCATGCTTCTATTCTTTTTTTGTTGCTGAACATGACTAGTCTGGGTGAGGACTTTCCCCTGTAATCCCTCACAGAGTTTCCTGCCCACATCACCCCCCCCCCATTAACAAGCTGTCCTGACATGCTCCACTCTGTAACGTCTCAACTCCTCACTCACCCAGGAACACCTGGTTTATGGATGTGAGTGTGTGTTTTAAGCTGGTGTTTGCTTAAACGTCATGAGTTATATTTGAGTCTAAGAACTTCATCCCAGGTAATGATGCTCTGCTGTTACCTGTTCCTGTAAAACTTGAAGTCTGTGGGAGAACAAATATGCTCCAGTAAATCATTAAAACAGGTCTGCAGTGGTCTTTTTCTTTTAAATTGTGTGTGTGTGTGTGAGTGCACGTGTGTGCACGAGAGCCTGTGTGCTTGAGTGGATGTACGTCTGTGTTTGGTGTTTTCTGTGATCTCTGGTGACATCATCACCCCCCGTCTCTGTGGCGACACAGCATGGTTGTTGCTAAGAGACAGGGTTAGGATGAGACAAAGATGCTCCTCTCACTCCCTTCCTTACTTTTCACAAAAACACACACACACATTTTTGCCTTCACCATCAGGGTTGAAGGATATTCGTGTGTGCCAGCAAACGCAACACAGACACACACCTACACACACCAGTCCCTCGCCATCCCGGCTCTCGGCCTCATCTTCATCATCTCCTCTTCCCTTATCCTCCCCATCTCAATCTGAGGAACACATGAATCAATAATCCTGAACTCAGAGTCACATATGAGGCACAGTCAGACTGCAGAGAGCAGACAGGCATGATGCTGCTCAGCAAGTTGTCATTACAGACACAGAGTTCAAACAAGTGACACTGTACCTGACAGCAGAGAAACACAGATATGCTGAAATAACATGATGCAAAAATAACAACATATCATGGCACGTGTTTGTCAGGAAAAAAGACATTTGTTTTATGGATAATGCTGAAAATACAAAGTGATTTCTAAAACTTGTAGAATTACTGCATGAGCACTTTGTGTGGTCACTTTTTATCTTTTTGCTGCTCTGTCCATGAATGCAGCTTTATAAGCTTGGGAGATGATCTGCCCAACAAATTTAAACTGTTTTATTAAACATTTGCCACATATTTTCCTTTCTAAAAAAAATATGCAATACCCTGCAATATTTGGTTACATATAAACTAAACGTCCTCATAAAGTCATTCACCAAAAACAGTGTTTGAAAAGCTGGAGGCATTCAGGGATTGAAGGAGAAATAAATATAGAAATGTTCTTGTCCTCAGTTTGAGAACATAAAAGGTTACAATAATTGCACATAATGCACTTGACATTTTGAAATTTCTTTGTCAAGAGATTTTGGCCTCCAGGGAAAAGGGAGAAGGAAGTCTTGGGATGAAAGTGTGAGGTTAACAAGTAGATGGGACGATATCAGCACTGCTGCCATGCTGTAGCTAATAGATGCAGCCTCGATGCAGGAAGTAAAAACAGTTCTACAAAAATAAATCATCAAGAAACAATTTCTGTAAGATAACTTACCACAGTTTTAGAGGGTTTTGTGTGTGAAATGAGAATGAAAAATAAACTTTGTTGTGCATAGATACCAGGGGACACATATATTTGTGTTGCCAGAGGCAGACTAAGGCTTCTTTCTCTGACAACTTATCACTGATCTCTTCTCACATATTTAACATTCTTACTTGAGCCTTTCTAAGCTATAACAAGGTTGAATTTTACTGTTTCAAACATCATTCATCTCTTTCTTTTCTTCTATCCAAGCTATTAGTTGGGATCTTTTGATTGAGATGAACAAAGCTCTGAAATGAAGGACAGATAATTAAAAAGCTCCTTTAGAAGGACAGACACTTGTCTGAGTGTGTAGGTGTGTGTTTTAGAGAGACTGTGTAACTTATGATTTTTCAGCTTACTAACACACTGTCTCTACACATCTGTGTGAAAAGAGCACACCTTCATTCCAAGGTTTTATATTATCAGAGGACGATTGAAGAAAAAAATAAGAAAAATAAATTTTTTTGTTCTTGTCTGGTCTTGAAGTCTGGCAATTACAGCTTCAGATGATCAACACATACCACAGCTACTCATCATTTATTTCACAAAAAACAAGCCAAATTGCAGAAGCAGTAAGTAAAAACTAACTACCCCCCATGATTCAGCATCTTGTAGAAGCAACAATAACTCAAAGTAGACATTTTCTGTATATCATCAATTATAAAGGAATTTTAGCCCACCTTTCTTTACAACGCTGCTTCAGGTGATAAATGTTTAGACTGTAATTCAAGCACAGCTTTCTGTAGAAACCTCCGCAGCATTTCAGCCTGGACTGACTGGATCACTGCAACAGCTTTATTTCCATTGTCAGACATTCTGTTGTATACCTGCTGCTGTGCTTCAGATCATTAACCTGTTTCATGTCCCAATTTGGGCCAAGTACAGTGGGTACGGAAAGTAGAAAACTTTTAAAGTTTTCACTCTTTGTTTCATTGCAGCCATTTGCCAAAATCAAAAAAGTTCATTTTATTTCTCATTAATTTACACTCAGCACCCCATCTTGACAGAAAAAAAAGCAGAAATGTACAAATTTTTGTAAATTTCTTAAAAAAAAAAAAAAAAACAACCTAAAATATCACATGGTCATAAGTATTCAGACCCTTTGCTCAGTACTGAGTAGAAGCATCTTTTGAGCTAGTACAGCCATGAGTCTTCTTGGGAATAATGAAAAGTTTTTCACACCTGGATTTGGGGATCTTCTGCCATTCTTCCTTACAGATCCTCTCCAGTTCTGTCAGGTTGGATGGTGAACGTTGGTGGACAGCCATTTTCAGGTCTCTCCAGAGATGCTCAATTGGGTTTAAGTCAGAGCTCTGACTGGGCCACTCAAGAATGGAACAGTTGTTCTGAAGCCACTCCTTTGTTATCTTAGTTGTGTGCTGAGGTTCATCATCTTGTTGGAAGGTGAACTTTTGGCCCAGTCTGATGTCCTGAGCACTCTGGAAGAGGTTTTCTTCCAGGATCTCTCTGTACTTGCCCGCTCATCTTTCCTTCAATTGCAACCAGTTGTCCTGTTCCTGCAGCTGAAAAACATCCCCATAGCATGATGCTGCCCCCACTATGTTTCACTGTTGGGATCGTATTGGGCTGTTGTTGAGCAGTGCCTGGTTTTGTCCACACATAACGCTTAGAATTAACTCCAAAAAGTTTAATCTTGGTCTCATCAGACCAGAGAATCATATTTCTCACAGTCTGGGAGTCCTTCATGTGTTTTTTGGCAAACTCTATGCAGGCTTTCATATGTCTTGCACTGAAGAGAGGCTTCCGTCAGGCCACTCTGCCATGAAGCTCTGACTGATGGAGGGCTGCAGTGATAGTTGACTTTGTGGAACTTTCTCCATCTCCCTACTGCATCTCTGGAGCTCAGCCACAGTGATCTTTGGGTTCTTCTTTACCTCTCAGAAGGATTTAATGCGTTACGTTTCGGGCTCATGCCCTTCATCAGACAAAATGTTTGTGCATTGGAGACACACCTCCATATAACAAATCACCTAGGTCACATGATAAGAACAATCAGTGTGCCCAGCATTGCAGGTGTGTAAGCACATACAATGATGACATACAATAATGACACTTGATGGAGATGACAAACAGTGCTCAAAGTAATAATCATAATCATAATAAAGACAGAAATAGTCATGAATCAGATATGGCTATCGGCACAAAATAACCTGAAAAAAGCAGTAGTATGTGGACATAAAGTACCCAACTGGAACCACATGAATGTGTGTGGGACAGCATCACACACACATACATAATATATAGAGAATGTCATCCTATGCATGTCAACCATTATGCGATCACCCACAGTAGGCAAAAAATAACAAAGATCATGAACAGATCACAAAAAAGGCCTTAGATCAAAGTCCACATTGAGGCCTTTAGGTGTCAACGTGTCCAATGTATAAATCCAGAATGCTTCTCTCTTCAGTATAAGAGAGTTGATGTCTCCACCACGAGGTGGAAGCTTTACCAGTTCAATGCCTGTATATCTGAGAGAAGACACATTATGAGAGGCTTGTGTGAAATGCAGGGCCACTGGGTTTCTTATATCGTGGTTTCTGATGTTTGATCTGTGTTCTGAGATTCTGATTTTTAGAGGTCTGGTAGTTTTTCCAACATAAGCAAGACCACATGGACATTTGAGCAGGTAGATCACATTTTTGGTGTGGCAAGAAATGACCCCCTTGATGTTGTAGGGCTTGCCGGTATGTGGATGGTTAAAAGTTGATGTTTTGTGTGTAAAATTACACTGGGAACAATTACCACATCTGTAATTCCCAAAGGGCACAGCTGAGAGAAAATGAGGAGGGGTCACAGGAGGATGATAGGCACGAACTAGCATGTTTCTCAGGTTGGGAGGTCTTTTGAACACAACCCGAGGGGGTGTACAGAAACATGTAAGAGAAGGGTCAGAGTCAATGATGTGCCAATGTTTCAAAAGAATATTGTGAAATTGTTTGCCAAGGGGCGAGTACTGAATAATACAGTTCAACTGGGCCTGAGATGTCTTCAGGCTCGTGTTGTTGAGACAGTCAGTTTGGGAAACAGAATCAAAACGGCTGCGAGCATGTGTCACCCATTCAGGTCTGTACAGTCTGTTAAGAAAACGTTTTTCCAGGTCCGAGGCTTGAGCAAGATAGTCTGCATCTGAACTGCAAATGCGGCGAATACGGTTAAATTGGGAAATGGGTAAACTCCTTTTAAGTGATGTAGGATGGAAGGATTGTCCATGGAGTATAGAATTTCTGTCTGTGCTTTTGCGGTAAAGATTGGTACCCACTCTGTCAGAATGTCTGTACAACAGAATATCCAAAAAGCTCATCTGATGTTTGTCATACTCCATGGTGAAGTTTAAATGTTGACTGTATGTATTGATGAAGCAATGGAAGTCTTTAAGTTGGGCTTCAGAGCCAGTCCAAATGAAGAAAATATACACGTTGACACCGAAAGGCCTCAATGTGGACTTTGATTAGGGTCTGTTATGATTTTGTTATTTTTTGCCTACTGTGGGTGATCGCATAATGGTTGACATGCATAGGATGACATTCTCTATATATTATGTATGTGTGTGTGATGCTGTCCCACACACATTCATGTGGTTCCAGTTGGGTACTTTATGTCCACATACTACTGCTTTTTTCAGGTTATTTTGTGCCGATAGCCATATCTGATTCATGACTATTTCTGTCTTTATTATGATTATGATTATTACTTTGAGCACTGTTTGTCATCTCCATCAAGTGTCATTATTGTATGTCATCATTGTATGTGCTTACACACCTGCAATGCTGGGCACACTGATTGTTCTTATCATGTGACCTAGGTGATTTGTTATATGGAGGTGTGTCTCCAATGCACAAACATTTTGTCTGATGAAGGGCATGAGCCCGAAACGTAACGCATTAAATCCTTCTGAGGAGCATTTTCTGGTGTGCGGATCTGTATTCTTCAAGCCTGTGCTTTATTTTGTATCCAGCACCCAGTTCATTCCTTGGGATGTGCGTGAGTTTACTGTCCATTACGTTCTTCTTTACCTCTCTCACCAAGGCTCTTCTCCCGCGATTGCTCAGTTTGGCTGGACGGCCGGGTCTGGGAAGAGTTCTGGTTATCCCAAACTTCTTCCATTTAAGGACTATGGAGGCCACAGTGCTCTACCTTAAGTGCTGCAAAAATTCTTTTGTAACCTTGTCCAGATCTGTGCCTTGCCACAGTTCTGTCTCTGAGCTATTTGGGCAGTTCCTTCGACCCCATTTGCTCTGACATGCACTGTGAGCTATAAGGTCTTATATAGACAGGTGTGTGCCTTTCCTAAACAAGTCCAATCAGTTTAATTAAACACAGCTGGACTCCAATGAAGGAATAGAACCATCTCATGGAGGATCAGAAGAAATGGACAGCATGAGTTAAATATGAGTATCACTGCAAAGGATCTGAATACTTATGACCATGTGGCCATGTACATTAATGAGAAATAAAATTAGCATTTTTATTTTTCGCAAACGGCTGCAATGAAACCAAGAGTGAAAACTTTAAAGGGGTCTAAATACTTTCTGTACCGACTGTATTAAACCCACATGACTCAAGAATACTCAGATGTACAGAGTTGTTCATGGTTAACTCAGTGACTGCAGGTGTGTCGAGTCTGTGGCTTTAAGACAAACTCTAACCCTCAGTTCTCCACCACTGTGCTTGAAATGTTGCATGAGGTGTGTTTGCTGCATTTGGTTTTCACCAAACATGCTGCTTTGTAATATGATCCAACTTCTATGCTTTGACGTCATTTGTCCATTATTCCAAAAAAAACAACCACTGGCAACCCCAAGAAAGAGTGTTCGGTCATTTTCTAATTGGACTATTGTAAAACTAACATTTAACATGCTAACTGAGCTACATATGTAGCACTGTGTCTCTGAACACTGCATGGTCTGGTTTTGGAGAGAACTTGCTGGGATGTCCACTCTTGGGAAGACTGGCAGGGGTCTTTAATGTTTTTGACAGACAAATAATCATTCTTACTGTAAAATGAAGAACTCCATCAACTGATGGAAAAAGGCTTATAAATGATTTCCACGGTTTGTGGCAGCTTCTCAAAGGTCTTTCCTACTTGGCAATTGATGTTCCTGACCACCAGGTTGTTAAAACCCCTGCTTTTTTTAATGCTTATGAATTTGATTAGAGTCAAGACTGTTTTTTATTAGTCTTTAATAACTCTTTCAGTTAAGTGACTTTAGATACAGTACATCTTTAGTGACTGGCACATACACTTAAATAGAGCACCTAGCTATTGACCCTCATAATCCCTACAGATGGTTAACTATTTAAGGAAAACTCAATCATTGTGTATACTGCATCACAGGTTTACTGCCTGGTACAAATAACAGTTAAAATCTGAGGCGTCTTATACACATGAAAGATTTTATACTCATTACTCACAGGAAGGACTATTAGAGCCACCAGAAGAGGAGACTGAGGTCCCCCACAAAAGCACCGCTTTTGGACAATCTGTGCCATCAGTGAGGAGTAGTTACTAGGGATGTCTCATATTACCGGCCTACCAATATTATTGGCCAATATCCGCATTAAAATGTGATATTGGAAAATATGGTCATTGTTTTTTTTCGGACCGATATTTCTACTAATGACATTTTGCCAGATCTCGTTCCGTTACAAAATCTTGCAAGATCTTGTTCAATTAGCAGCGGTCGAGTATGTAGAACAGTCCCTGTTATTCTGCATATCCCAGCATTCCTTTCAGTGTCATGTGACTACGGTGCAGCTGATGCTGCTACAGACTGACTTGCTTTGAAGCTGCTTCTAACATGTCTGTTTTTTAGTTGCTGGCTAAGTTACCAAGTTGTCAGAAACATATTTCGCCACATGATGGCTAATACTTGCTAGGATCTGATATATGGCAACCAGATGTCCAAACTGAGCTCCTCCGGCTGAGTTAAGGCTATTTTGGGATCTTTGGTCTTGGAGTAGGAATTTGTATTTCTTAAAATATGAGAGATACAACCTCAGAGTTGTCTGCATATATCAGTATCGTAAATTAAGAGTCGGACAATATTGGATATCCGTAATAAACAAGTATTGAACGTCCCTAGTAGTGACACTATACCACCTTTAACAAAAGAACACACCACATACACCAATTTTACAGCAAATAGAAACTGCAATGTAGTGCTGTTAAGGCTATAAAAATATGCTAAATTATGTTGTTTCGAGAAAATTATGGATGTTGCCCACTGAGAACAGTTGGATTACATTGGACGAGCAGTATGGAGGAATATTGCAAGTTTTTGTGGACTTTTATGTACCTTTTTGGTTCAGTCGCCGGTGAACTCCATTATATGAAAGTTGGGGGAAAACAAAAACCTGTCCGATTTCCGGCTGCATTTGAGATATGAAAAAAAGTGCTCCAGAGCTTTGCTCAGCATGAGGGTGAGTAGAAAATGATTCTGTGGGTGTACTATTCCTTTAATCCTGCCTCTGGTCCCTTTAATGTTCTTGCATATAATTGTGCCACTTATATATACACACACACACATACAAACAAAAAAAAGCATGTGACTAAAATAAATTAAAATGGGCTTTTCCACTGAATTAAACGGCTCCATGTCATTAGCAAGATGCAACGTAACTGCTTCCATGATCTCTTTCCACCAGGATCCTTTCTCATCATACAAGAAACACTATCAAAATTATTCCCCTGATGTAGGTCGTCTATGAACATGTACTGGTGGACTGAAGCTCTTGTCTGCATCTCATTGTGAGCAGCATTTCTCACTGCGTTCAGTGAGCAGCTAAATGTCAGCAATGAATGACAGTTGACATAAATGTGTATCTGAGAGACATCATTCTGGTTCTGGTTCCACTCTTGAGTTCCAGAACTTCAGTACTTTCTAGCAAATTGGCCTGCCAGTTTAACCAGAACCAAAGTGGGAGGACATCACTCTGTAAATGTAAACATAAACATCTTGAAGATTTGATTGTGAAAGCTGATGGCTGAGTTGTGAGGCTCCATTACGAACAAAAGTTTGCAGAATAAACAATATATACAGATGAATGAAAGAATTTTATGTCACCTCAGTTGACCGCAGGCATTTCTTCCTCTCGACAGCATGTCTATTGAGGTGCTGATAAATCAGTTGTGCTCCCATTTTTGGACGATATAGCCTTAAAATCAATTCTGCAACATGTCATTAATTGTTGATAAAAATGGGATTTCGGCAATTACATTTGATGCAGATATTGCTATGCTTCTGAGTGATCACCAATCACCCCATCAGTACTGGCCCAGGGTTACTAAATTGGCACGGAAATAATGTTAAATACATGTTATGGCCTTCTTATTACATCTAAAATCACCATCAGTGGTAGTTTCTTGATGGAAGTGGAAGACAGAGCCCTCAACCACATTGATTTAAAAACAGAGAGGACATCTTTAGGAAGAACTGCTTTTCATCTTCCCAGTTAATGTTACAAAACTTGAACATTTCATTTTTTCTAATCAATTCTTGTAATGAGTAGAGCATGCAGAAAAGAAAAAATGATAAATTAGTTCTGTTTTCAGCACAAGGATGCTGTTTGGTGAATCATCCGCTAGCTCCAAGAAAATAGCTAAAACATGCAACTGTGTTGCCCAGAATTGAGAGCATGATACAAACACAGTACACACACTGAGGTTACTGTATCCATTAGCATGGGGGTAATGTGGGAGTTTGCACAAAAGGACAAATTTGCCCTGGACTGAAAGAGAAACAAGTGTTTGTTGTGACAGAGTTTGTGAGTGGGTGGTTCAGGTGGCTAGAACTAATTAGTAAGAGGAATCAAAAATACATCCATACATGCAAATGCTTCCCCCTTTTCCTCACACACAGCTGCAAAGTACAGTGGCTTGCAGGCACAGCCTTCGGTCAGATCATATGATCTAAGAGTGGCAGCTGACCTTGTGTCCCACATGCAGAAACTCATCTCATGACCCTGCGGCCAAGCCAAAACATTAAGAATGCATTTTGCATAATTCATAGGAGACTGCAGAAAATTTAGCTTTTTTTGTCTAACTTTATGTTGACCACTTGTATTTTCACTGAACAGCCTCATCAACACCACCTCTCCTTTAAGCAGATAAAGACCTGAATTACATTTAAAATGAAATGTCTACATTACCAGACCTCTTTACCTTACATCAGATGAATGCGTCCATCATGATTTAACACTGGAATCTTATTGTCTGACAAAGAAAGTAAACAAGCTTCGGTATTTTGTCTCTTTATGCTCCTGTTGTTTCTGTGCCACAACAACAGCACATCACCTCCTGCAGTGCTGCAGTCTTGGAACTGGGTGTAATCTATCCAATATTAATTTACTTTTTATGAAAGCAAAGCTGCAGAATGTGCACCTAGAATGTTTTCCCGGTTTCATGGCTGGCTTCATCTAAAATGCAGCTGATCAATAATGTACTGGCAGTTAAGTTACCTTTTTAACCGGTGAATGAGAGAGTCTGCACAATAATTTAATGTTGCATGTATCTGTCAGGGCAACTGATTTTAACCTTGTTAAAGCCATTTTCAGTTTTTCCCTCCATGACCAGACTCTGGTAAAGCTCTTCATTATGTGTGAGAACAGGAAGCCTAATTTCAACCTACTTTACTGCAGTACATCTCTCTAACAGGTTGGCTTTTGTTCATACTGCAAATCCTTTAGGCCGTCACACACAAAACTGGACAGACTCGACCGGCACTCGACAGGAAGATATAAACCAGTATTTTTTTCTCACTCCATCTTGGCTCCTCTGTCAGTCAAGTTCTGGCGAATCTACACATTATTTTCAGAAGAGCAGCCCAGCAGGACTGTATGTATGTGTGTGTGTGTGTCTTGTTATTATTACAATATTTTCATCCTGCAGTGCCTCCAGGATTCCACACTGACAGAGTACAAATTTGGGTCTGATGCCTAAGTGTGGATGCCTACGCGTGCACTTTACTCACCAGCCGTTTAATGATCCTTAGTGTTGTGCGTTGCATTCGGGGTGGCTCCATGTGCATGTGAGTGCGCATCACATGTGAGAAGCTTTGTAAGCAGGAAGGCGACAGGCAGTCGTGACCCTCTCCACTGTATAGCTGTACCAGGAAGGACAGACACTGAAGACACTCCTCCCATATCTCCTGGTTTTCAGTGGACAGCTACATGGGGACAGGATCAGTGGATGCAAACAGAGATTAAACAAAGCAAAGTGGGAGCCTTTATTCATGTTACTGAGTTTACTTGAGCCATGAACTAATGCTTCATTTCTTCATCCAGCCTCCACTGTATAAGAATGCTTTGGGCACTGCATACTGTATCTTGAAATACGTCTGTAGCATTAATAATGAGCTGCTGCTTAATGTAGCGTGGTAAATTTACACAGAAAACATTCAGGATTTCCTCTGTACACTCCCTGCTACGGCCAGTCTCACACCGCACAAGCACAAGATACTGACACAACTAGGAATGTCGGATATTATCAGCCTACCAATATTATCAGCTGATATTGGCATAAAAATGTCATATCGGAAAATATCAGTATTGTTTTTTTTCTATCTGTATTTTTACAAATTACATTTCGCAATATCTCATTGTTGCATCACAAAATTTTGCAAGATCTTTTTCCATTAGCAGCGGTCCAGCATGTAGAAAAGTCCCTGTTATCCTGGAAGAACTTCATATCCCAGCATTTCTTTTAGAGTCATATGACTACGGTGCAGCTGCTGCTGCTACAGACTGACTTGCGTTGAAGCTGCTTATAATATGTCTGGTTTTAAGTTGTTGGTTAAGTTATCAAGCTGTCAGAAACATTAAAATTCGCCACATGTTGGCTAATACCTGCTAGTATCTGATATAGGGCAGCCAGATGTCCAAAATGAACTCATCTGGCTGAGTTAAGGATATTTTGGCATCTTTGCTCTCGGAGCAGAATATAATTGTGTTTCTCAGAATATGAGATTTAACCTCACAGTTGTCTGCATATATCGGTATCGGTTGATCGGAAATTAAGAGTTGGACAATATCGGATATCGGTAAAAAAGACAATTAGTTTAATTTGAAATTTCTTTATTTGGATAAGCCCCTTGAGATGAGCCATCTCGTTTTCGAGGGGTCCAAATATCGAACATCACAACCTAAATTCACGAAACTGTGACAAATCTAAAAGTAACTCCAACAACCTTCCATGTATCAAAAAGCACATTAAGAAGATGTGATGCACTGATGTAATGGAGGTTAGGGTGATGGGGTGTCCTGCTACACCAAATACTGTTTTGACTTCATGGTTTTCTCTTTCATCTACCTTGTGTAATTTTAAATGGAGACACATCAGTAGAAAGGGTGAGATTCTGGTCAATGTTTTAATTAAATTTCAGATTAGAGAAGATGGCAGACAACCAGGCAGTCTCATGCACTATCAGTGTACTACCACTAATTAAGTTTATAAAACTGTCATGCATTAATATTACTGTTTGACACAATGATCATTTTTGCGCTCTTATATTTTGTCTCCTGTAAATGACAACACTTCATACATCAATAACAGGCTCAGGTTTCTCCAAAACTGCATGTTATAACACAGCTATGTTTTGTAGTTTTAGTGATTTTAGATTGCTACAGACTCCAATTCTCTGTCTTACTAATCTCTCATGGGGCAAAGAGGCTGAGCAGAGGTCAAGAGTGTGTCGACTGCTCCATCAACCCTCTAATTCTTCCATTGTGTCCCTGGAGACCGCCTCTTCTCTGCAGACCACTTTCCTTTCTCCACTCTCCACTATATCATCGACTTCCCAGAATGCCTCACAGCATCCTCTTTCTTTTGCCTGAATTCTCTCATCCATTTTCCTTGAATTTCATTTTATCCCCTCATCCCTCTTCTCTTTTTTTTTTTTTACAGCCTCTGCTTTTGACTCCCTCCCGTCACCCCATCTCCTGTTAACTTTTAAATTTCCATTATGTGCAGAAAAGTTTCAGGAAGACAACATTCAAACCATTTTAGCAGTTTTTTAAAGAAAATTTTAAGTACCAAAATTTATGATAATCATTTGAATCTTTTTTTTTACACCACTACATTTTCTGGTTAAGCTGTCGCATGGCCTGATGATGATGTTCAAAGTTCATCAAAGTGCATTTGTATATGTGATTTAGATGAAGAACACATTATGAGTAACATTCAGAAGTCTTGTCATTTCAGAATAATAACAAACCTTATCTTGCACCTAACCTGTATATTGTGCAATTTCATTTGAATGTTTAATGGGATGTGGTCATGACTGACTTTGCCGTTTCAAAATTTCTTTTCTTTTTGTAACCAGTCAACTGTGTATTTACTTGTCATCTTTGTTTCATTGCCATGTTGCTTCTTTAAGCCACATCTAAACTTTAGCTTTTGTCCCGCTGCTTCAACATTAACTAGTATAATCTGTCAACATAATGTTGAATTTATAGTTTCTAGGTTAAGAAAAAGCCAAAAAGACTCAAAATAATGATTCATAGTAGAAAATGAGGTAGTAGTCTTGTGTGCTAAGATTTGATCTTCATTATAGAGAGACTAGGCTCCATGTAGAGTTGAACATGTGAGATAAGAGGTGCACCGATCCGATACCCATATCGGATATCGCCTCCAATACTGACTAATAAGCTGGATTGGATATTGGATGAATGAAACCCATTTAGCATTTAGGGATGGGTACCGAATTCGGTACTTTTATTGGTACCTACCAAACTGTCGGTACCACCAGGTACCGATTCACGTAAAATCAAACGGTACCACGTTTTGGTACCTAAATGCACCTTTTTTAATGTAAGGTAGTGAAAGAGTTTGTGATTTCTGTGCCGCACGTGAACGTTGCATCGCACGCATGACATCAGCAGCAGCGGCAACGTGTTCAGTCAGAACCATCAGCTGATTAAAGCTTTCCTGGCTTCACTTCTCTAAAACATCAAGTTCGCTGCGATATTTCTGATGCAAGCGGTGGGAACACGTCTGATCTGAGGAAGCAGCTGATTAAACACAACATTCTTCTCAAAGTTCCGTTCCCGACGCGTCGTCTGCAGCCCGCAGAAAGAAGAGGGAGAAGTCAGACAGCGCCTCAGCGTCTGAACAGATGTAATCGGGGGCAGATAATAACCAGCACGGTTCACAAACTGCCGTTCAAGAACTTAATACGATGTGAATATTTACTGAGTTTACCAATAACCAAGACAGTAAACCAGTTACGGAGCGATTCGCAGGTCACGTTTCTCCCTCCCTCCCTCCGTCGCATCATCCCACATCTTATTAAACTCTTCATCACAGCGGCGTTTCCGCACACGAGTGCACCAGCCACAATACTTACATCTGATAAATAAGAGTCTGTGTCTCTCTGAAACAGCTTGTATGGTTTAACCAGCACGGCAGAAACTGTCTGCACCAAGTTAGTAAACTGATCCCTGCAGCAGCAGCTCACAGCCTCCAGACCTGCACAAAATGCTGCGACAGAATTAGTTTAGTGTTGGAGAACATTCCATCTTTTTTCTCATTAAATTATTCTGTCATTATTATTATTCCGTCTGGAACAAACTCTCAGAAAGTCTCAGATCAGCTGAAAAACTTAGTTTATTTAAATCCAGGTTAGAGACCCACCTGTTCTCAGCTGCATTTACATAGATTTTATTCTAAAGTTAAAATCCGCACGGCTCTATGCTCTCTCTTTTTAATCTTAAATATTTTTAATGTTTATCATTTTAAAATCATACTTCTACTTTTTTGTTCTTCATTATTTTCCCTTTTGCAACCCACTGTAACGCTTGGTTTATATAAAGCACTTTGAATTGTCCTGTAGGCTACATGAAATGTGCTGTATAAAAAAAACTTGCCTTGCCATTAAGTTTCCCTCTGTTACCAGATGCTCTGACATCATAAACTGTAGAATAAAAACAGCTGGATTTTGCTTTAATATATTAGTTAAAAATTCTATGTTGAGAATGAGAAATAAATCTGTTATTGCCATATAAACACATATAAAAGTACCGAAAGTTGGTACCGATTCGCAGGTACCGAAAGTTGGTACCGTATCAACTCAAATATGAAAAGTACCCATCCCTAACTCTCATCCAGTCATTTCTTTTTTTTTTTTTATTAACAACATTCACACCAATACAGTTACAGCGATCCAGTCACTTCAATAGGCTTTATGCACAGCTTCACTACTTCCTGAACTTAGTACTGCACCTGTGTTTCCTGTCTTTCAAGATTGGATGAACTGTAGAATCCAGGTGTGTCTGATCTCAGCAAACGATCAGACATACCTGGATTAATCAGTTCATCCAATCATGATAGACAGGAAACAAAGGTGCAGTAATAAGTTCAGGAAGTAGTGGAGCTGTGCATAAAGCCTATTCTCTGTTTGCAACGCTGGTTACATCATCAGGCAGAGCAGAGAAGTGTTATTTATACCTTTTTGCTGCAAATCTACACTTTATTTGATAACAAATAATATTAAGTACATTTATGTCTGTGTTGATTTGTTACCTTTTTTAACAAGGCTAAATGTTTATGTCAAGCCTGATGCCTTCACTCACACGGCAAGGTATATGGTTCATTCATTCAACAGTATCGGATCGGGAGTGGCCGATACGCTCAGCCCAGGAGGTATTGGATGGGATCAGAAAAAACTGGATCAGTGCATCTCTATGTGAGATTGAGACAAATTCATAAACTTAACAGTATGGTAGCTTCACAATTATTTTCCCCTTGTACAAAATGTACATCAAATACAAAATATCTCAGGATTTTTCTAAGCAACCCAGTTCAATTTAGTTAAACTTATAACGCTTCCTTTTTCTAAGATTCTAAATGCAGATACAGATAAAGGGATTTTTTTTGCAATCATGTATTCATTGTCAGTAGTTAAATAGTGCCAGAGGATGTGGGTGTTAAATAGCTGCTGTGATAACACTTTCACTTTTTCTCAGCAAAAGGCCCAGATTGCACCCGGTGTTATCTTGCTGTGTGTCAGAATGCAGAGGGTTATGTTAGCACTGCTGCATTTGTGAATGGAATAATAATCTGAGCAAGATGCACATCTCTGGGAGATAGCTAATTAAAGAACAACTCTTAACTAAACTCAATAAGTAGTGCTGCTGTTTACAGGGAAGTTACACATGGGAGTAGGTCTGACACATTTACTGTAGTCAGGGAGGAAGCCGCAGCTGAAGTTTCCATGACAGATGGTTTTACCAGTCCACTGTTGCCAGATTGTAGTTGTTCTATTTTTGCTGGGGTTTTTTTCTTTTTAAACACATTTTGGGAGCCATTTTGCTTTTTTTTCTGATTGAAGAGTGAAAATACACAAGCAACATGGGGAACGAGAGCAGAGGAATCACATGAAACACATGTACAGTATGGCTGGATGGGTCTCTAACAGACCCAACTACTGACAGCATTTCAGTTTGTGTGGAGCCCAAACTACAGTACTCATCCATAGAGCTGACTGATATCCGACATTTTAAAATAATTTTCAATTCAATATAAAGAATGAACTGAGATGATAAAGCTATAAGATTTTAAGGTGATGCTGAGAAATGTCCAATAGAAGCAGCTGCTTCATAAAGATGTCACATTTAGACAAAGTGGTTAGATCTTGGTGTAAGTTACTGTCTATTGAGCAAACACACACACACATCCTTGAGTATGTGTGTTCAGTTACACACAAACGTGCTTGCAGAAACAACACACACATGAATGGCTTCTGATTGTTGGTCTCACCATGTGAATGAGGTGTGTGCTGAGCTGGCTCAGGGGTCTGTTGGCCACAAGCAGCTTCTCTGCTGCCTCCGTCTCTGCTGCTGGACAAGATAGCCTCTGGCTCTGTTCTCACACACCCACAAACACACACGTGCACGTGGACAGGCACACCCAGACACACACGTTAAATCATTTATAGGGATTTGACAGTCAATAATGATGGATCCAGAGACCTGTCAAGATTTATTCTGACAGACTGACAGAGACACAGAAAGACACTGTGATAGATTTAGACAGAAAATTGTTTGAGTTATTTTATTTATTTAGCTTTTTTTTTTTTTTTTGCATGTTTTGTTATTGCCACCCTTGTTTCGCCAAAACATTCAGGACAACATCATAGGTTGAACCTTCTTCTTTGTCGCAGCAAATTATTTTTTCATCTTGTGATGACTTGGGTCTTCTGAAGTCCTGCATTTTTTTCACCCCATCATTAGCACCTCTGTGGCACACTTAGGCTTATTTTAGCTCAGTTCATGCCTACAGTGGAACTTCAGGCCAATTAGTGGTGGAATAATGTGATTAATACTGGCACACATTTTCTTTCTCTCACAAAGTCACTCCTTTGCTACGCTCTGTTATTTCTTTCCTTTTTCCTCTGTGCTGTAATCTGACTCACTCTCTCTTGACCAACCGAGGAACAGTTTGGGGAGAGCGGTCGAGTCACATCATCTCTCTTATCAGACCTTATTACCCAAATGAATTTGGTTTGGGCAGAAGTTTTCTTTTTAATGAGCTTTGCATTTCTGGCAGAATTGATTTCCGCTCCACATTCTCCTTGCTCTCCTTTCTGTCTCCATCTCTCCTTCTATCTTTCACTCTTTCCTTCTCCCCTTCTGTCCTTCTGTCTTTCACCCAGTCTTTTACCCTGCTTTCACTTCAGTCCCCCCACCCCCATGTCCAGGCATTAATATGTATGCGTTGGGCTGGGGTGCACAGTATGGGGAGATGGGGGCTGCTTTGTGTGTGTGTGTGTCTATATAGTGAGGCAAGCTGAGGACAAAGCCAGCGGTGATAATGAGGCCGCAGGGACATAGCCAGACAGGCCCCTCGGTGTATGCCTGTGTGCGTGTGCGTGTGCGTGTGTGTGTCAGGGATTCAGGACCTCATCCGCTTTCTCCTGAGTCCACAACTTCAATATTGCTGTTTCTTAAACCTGCTCGCTTCCACTGCATACATCAATGGACACACACTCTCAAACACACATACACATGCCTTCAGGGACATGATACAAGGACAACATTTTCAGGAAGTTGACTTTGTGGTTCTGCTGGTGAATCTGGGCTCACCAGAAATGAAGTGGCTGATAGTAGTGAAATAATGTGGGGAAAAGTCCTAGTGGGTACCAACATGAGATGAAAATGATAGACACTTAGAGAGCCGGATAATAAATTATATAAGAACAAGCTGCTGAGGATTTCTGTGACAGGACTTTTACTTTTTAAATGAGTTTTTTTCTTAAGTATACAACACTAAAGTTCGAGAGTTCGTACCTGCAGTGCAGCTCGGACAACAACCAAGGTCTGCTTTAGGACCTTGTGAAGAAGTTCCAAAAGGGCTTGTAACACAAGATGGCTGACCTTCCTCCCAGCAAGTTCTCCATCCAAGTAGACTCCTGCAGCTTCTGAGAGAGTATTCACCATCACCTCTATCAGCCCTGTGAAGAAAATAAACGCCTCAGTCTAAGAACTGGGTCTCGATTAAATGCTTGCTTGCTCTGCTGAACTTTCAAAGATTTCAAACTGTCAACAATGTGTAAAAGCTTAAACTTTGCAAAGACAATATACTGGACACAGCTGTTAAAGAAAACCTAAACCAGAAACGAGGCTGGATCTAAATTTAACTACCAAGAAGAGACAAATGCTGGTAAATCTTGAGTTGGTTGAATGAATAAATATGGGTCATGGGTCACACAGAAGGCAAGCAATTTAAAATTACAATGCATTTTTTTAAAGCTCACCCTCACCGTCGATTATCCCAAATGTGATGTTAGTGAATCCAATGTGAAGCAGCTTACTTCTATTTTGTGCCTACTACTTTACAATGCATCTACATTTGTTAAATAGAAACTATATGAGCTGCAATAATCACATTCCTAAAAAGAGTTTTCAGTGTAGTTTTAATTCTGTATCCAGTTAATATACGTCAAGTTAAAGCCAACATGAGTTCGACTGGTTCTGGAACTCCTGCAGGTGTTTAGTGTTCAGCCAAAAGCAACTTCAGTAAAGGTTGCTGTCACACTGATGATGAAGTGGTTATTTCAAATTACAATAGCTTGTAGCGCTTGTGTCACAGTTATTGATTTTAATTCCAGATGGGTAGAACTAAAGATCTGGTCAACCTAGTCAAGTTTACCTCAGTCAAGTTAATACAAGCATTAGTTTGCATTGACACAGATAGATATAACACATTTCGTAAAACAACGCATGGCAGGTAAAAACATTTCCAGACAGAAAATTCTCAGAGTTATCATATGCCAGGTCAAAAAGTCAAAAAGTAAATTTTAGACTGTGTAAAGAGTAACAGTATACCAAAGTCTGAAAGTGCGAACTCTGGTTCGACCCCACAGTGGATCGATAGCTCCTGTGCAGGATGAGACACTCGCTCCCTTCTTGGTCAATTAGCATTTCATTGCCATCAATGTGTCCAGCACAGAAAGACGGCTTCATATAACATTTGATTCAGCAGAGCAGCAGCTGGGCAGGTTTAAATTCTCTCATGAAAAACTAATAGTATCAGAACACAAGAGCTCAGATACTGGTTACACAAGCAGTAGCAACAGAAATCCACTTTATTACATTCTCACCTCAAACGTGTTTTTCTCTTCAAATCTCTTTCACTTTACTCCATCCCATCATGAAGAACTTTCCCAGGTACACTACCACTCAGAAGCTTGGGAAGATCCCAAACTTTGGAGCTGTAGTTTATAACACTGAACCGCTAACCCAGTTAGGAGGAGAATAAATAACACTTACCAAAGTGCAGACTTGTGTTGCATGGCTTATTAAATTAAACATGATAACTCCTCTGCATTTACAACTATGTCAGAGCTGTAACAATGTCAGTTTTCTGTAGCTGGCCATGCTGACGGGTTTTATAACACACAATCAATAATCAAACTCTTACTTAATTTTCATTTCTATTGACAAATAGATTCTCAGTTAAATAACAAATGCATTAAATCACTCACCTCACTGGGGAAAACATACCCAGTTTTCTTTCCCAATCCAACAGATCTTTATTTAGAATGCAGATGTGTTTATTTTTATAAGTGCAAGTGTAACCCTGCAGACATTAGAAAGCTACCGAGCTCGCCCGCTGTCAGCGAGATGTATTGTTATTCTGTCAAGCTGCCTCATAATTAATTAGAGAGGCTGCTCTACTTTGGACTGTTCAATCAAACACAGACCTTCTCTGCCTAATGTAATCTGACAATACAGTCCCACTTTAACGCAAACTCCATTCTACATAATTACTGTTGTATTTTTTAATAAGATACTGTTTTAAAGTGCTGGGAAAAGGTGACGACACAATAAACAGCCATTCTTTCCTGAAATTTCATCTGTCTCTGTGTATTATACACACAGATAGTGAGAGGTTCAATTTCTTATTTTACCTTTTTCTACAGGTGTCAGAAAAGTACCTTTAAATGTAAAGAAATGCTTCTTCACATAATTAATGTGGAACATTGTTAAGTTTTAAAGGTACAAACTAATAGTACACACTTGTACTTTTACTAACTTGAAATTAAAGAAAAACACACACACAAACTTTTACCAGTTTTGAGTGACAGGCTTCAGCTGGGATATGCTCCAGCTCCTCTGCCTGTACAGGATGTAAGTGTACTGAACATATAGATGGAATATAAGCAGCGCTGAAATTACAGGGGAGCTAAGGGGAGCTTGTCTCCTATAAAAAGCAGAAGAGCTCCCCTGAAACACTCACCTGAGGAAGTAGAATTCTAAAAATGTCCACTTTCAAGTTACATGAAATTTCTCCATTAAGTTTCTGATGCTTCTTAAATCAAAGTAGCATTCATTTGTCAGTGTTGTTTGTTCATTCATAATATTTTCCAAATGATGCAGGTGATCTGTTCAGTTTATTTCAGCACTGTGGACAGTGACCACTTCATTTTCTTCTTTTTGTGGCTATTAAAACTATTTGTCCAATGGGATATTTCTGACATCATCACTTGCAATCGTAGCAGACTGTCTTTGGCAGTAACCCTGTTATTAACTGCACTGATGTGCACTTATATATACACACATGCCCATGATTTGCAAAGTGATGATGCACGCCCAAAAATGAGACCCCTCAAAAGCCCATGTAATTTGAGCTCTGATTAGAAGCATGTTGTTTGGTCTTTAAAAGGCATAACTTTTGCTATCTATATTTGATGGTGAGTGTGAATAAACATTAATATTTTAAAAAAGGTATGAAAAAAATGAAATGTAATGAAAAATACTTTATCACAGGAGGGAAATTCAATGTTGTAATAGGCTATCTTCTTTAAAAAAAAACAACAAAAAAAAAACATATATACAACATAACAATGGTGAGTATAAAAACTAATCAGTCAGTCTTGTTCTTCAGGGTGATGCTGCTGGCAGGAATGAATTTCTGTACGTCTCCGTCCTACAGCGAACCTGATGCAGCCTCCCTTAACACACTCTCACCATGTTGTGGAGAGGGTGGGAAGAATCCTCCACCATTTTCATCAGCTTGTGCAGCATTCTTTTCTGAACAATCATCTCCAGCGACTCCAGAGTTCTCCCCAGCACAGAACCAGCTTTCTTGATCAGCTTGTTAAGTTACTTCAAGTTTCTGGTTCTGATGCTGCTGCCCCAGCAGATGCTGCAAAGCTGATTGCACTTTCCACAACAGACTTATAGAAGATCTGCGACTAGGGCAGGGCGCTATGGCCCAAAACATATATCACAATATAAATTTAAAAAACTGCCATATCGATATAACTGGCGATATGATTGACACGAGGCAAAATACTTGAAATTGCACAACTTTATTTGTGCAAATGAAAATTTACAATTTCTTTTCACTTTGACAAGCAGCTGTTTCTGATGTGCATGAAAGTTGTAACTTTTTATGAAATCAGCTGTGCAGATGTTGCAAATCCGTTACTGTCAGTTAGTTTAAGCAAAAAGCATTTCCAATGGAAATGGGCTGCATATCCTGAACAGAACCATGTATAGCAGAGCTGGAGAACCTAACTGTAGTCCTGCATTTATTCAATGTTTCCTTGTTCTAGCACACCTTATTCAAAATAATGAGTCTCTGAGCAAAACGTGATCATATTTATGAGCAGAGTGTTCATCTCACGCGGCTATGAGAAGTACTGGGTGATCACTCTGACATTCAAAGCGGGCGGGGTTAACTTAGACAAGCTGGACGTGGAAAACTGTCACCACCACATTTCCGCCCGGCTCATCCCGCTGAATGAGCCGGGCAGTTGGTGGGGGTAAAGCACCTAAAACTGTTTGCCAACCGCCAATAAACAGCAGAAGAAGAAGAAAATGAAGACGACGCATCGATGAGTCACAGCACTTGCATAAGCTGTGTTGGAGCAGGGTTGCATGGAAAACTTAAAGGACTGCAGCCCTTGAGGACCAATGTTCCCCACAACTGCATTAGCATATATGAGATTAAATACGATTAATTAGATTAATTACAAATCCTGTAATTAATTAGATTGTTTTTTTTATTGCCTGACAGCCCTAGTGTTAATCTTTTTTTTTTCTTTATTTTTACAGAAATACATTACCAGTCAAAAGTGTGGGAACACTTGCACATCACATTTACGGGTAAATGTGCCCACATTTTTGACTGGTTTTGTAACTTTTGTCAGCCAAAAGCAACTTCAGTAAAAGTTGCTGTCACACTGATAAAGAAGTGGTTACATAAAATTACAATAGCATGTAGCACTTGTGTCACAGTTAAGTTACTGATTTTAATTCCAGATGGGTAGAACTAAAGATCTGGTCAACCTAGTCAACTTTACCTCAGTCAAGTTATTACAAGCATTAGTTTGCATTGTAACAGATAGATATAACACTGTTGGTGAAACAATGCATGGCATGTAAAAACATTTCCAGCCAGTAAATTCTCCCAGTTATCATATGCCAGGTCAAAAGGTCGAAAAGTAAATTTTAGACTGTGTAAAGAGTAACAGTATACCAAAGTTTGAAAGTGCGAACTCTGGTTCGACCCCACAGTGGATCGATAGCTCCTGTGCAGGATGAGAAACTCGCTCCCTTCTTGGTCAATTAGCATTTCATTGCCATCAATGTGCCCAGCACAGAAAGACGGCTTCATATAACATTTGATTCAGCAGAGCAGCAGCTGGGCAGGTTTAAATTCTCTCATGAAAAACTAATAGCATCAGAACACAAGAGCTCACATACTGGTTACACAAGCAGTAGCAACAGAAATCTGCTTTATTACATTCTCACCTCAAACATGTTTTTTTCTTTTCATATCTCTTTCCCTTTCACTTCACTCCATCCCAGCATGAAGAACTGTCCCAGGTATAACACTGGACTGCTAACCGAGCTAAGAGGAGAATAAACAGCACTTACCACAGTGCAGACTTGTGTTGCAGCACTCGTTATGTTTAACATGATATAAAATACTCTGCATTTACAACTATGTTTGGTGAGCTGTGACAATATTTGGTTTCTGTAGCTGAGCATGCCAATGTGTCAACAGAACGGAAAATCGAAGATCTGGCTCTTCAACAATCTCATTTAAAATACAACGTTCTGTTATTTAGGCAGACTTGAGGTAAATGTAAAGCGTATCAAATATTATTTCAAATTGCATCCAATTTCTGTTCTTAGCAGAAAGTCAATATTCTTAGTCCATTTCACCACCAATGGGGAAAAAAGTGCTGTTTCACACTGAATTCTCAGTACAGGAAAAAAAAAAACCTCCAAAATACAAAATATTACTCTTCAGTTAAGATCTACATCATCAGATGCAAAACACAGCATACTCAATTTCAGATGGATGCATTGTTTATACTCCCATCAGCTCTCCTAATCTGCCTTCAGGCTGCATAAAAAGCATTCCTCTCAGCTGACTGAGTCCCTAGAGTGATCTGGAAGTCACAGGGCGTGTATGGGCTTTCCAGCTGCAGTCTCCAATTTAAATTTTTTTCACATTTCTTTTCTTTGAAGAAAAAATTATACTGGTGGCTTTTATCTCCATATTCTAAACTACTTTCCACATTAAACTGCAAACTTTGGTTTGCAGAAAAAATGATGTGCGGAACAGAAGTATGAGAGTAATCAAGAAGCGAAATTTCAACAGCTAAGATAATGGCGTCTATTCATAGAAGAACATGGACGTAGAAAGTGTGGTGTGATACCAGCTGATGGTTGTGTGTTGGTCAGCACTATTCAAAGCAGGAGGGTTCCTAGCTAGAACCTGGGCTGGAGCTTATCTGTGTCAAGTCTGCATGTTTTCCCAGAGTGCATGCAGGCTTTCGAAGGGTATAACAGTCTCATCCCACGCCCAGCATCAGGAATGTTAGGTTAACTCACGATTCTACATTGACCCCAGCTCTGAGTGTAAATAACTGTCTTATTTGTATCTGTGTTGCCCTGTGATGGATTGGTGACTAGTAATGTGTACTCTGCCTCTCATAAATGTCATAGAGCGTGTATACAGAAAATGAATGGATGGGTGGGATATTTCATTACATGTGAGATATATTTCACACATGAAACATCGTCTGACTCTGCTCAGTTGGATAGACATACTTCAGGTTTGTGCTGTGTCCTCCCCTCTTAGTTTGGTTTTGCCCTGGACAGCCATTCAGTGAGTTACAATCAGTCTGAAACTTTTACATGCACACAGAGATGCAGGCTCACAGGCTTTTAATTGGGCTAATCTCTGGCAGTGCAAACAACATGTCTGCGTAGTCACAGCAGAGAACCCAGCATCTATTCTAAACATGTTAATGTCTGATATAAAAATAAGATTTACTCTGACTGACAGATACACAAGTAAAATTAAAAGGTTTTTAAGTAGAATGAGAGGGGAGGCAGCAAAGGAAATTCTCACAACTTAGTACTTACTATATGAAAACCCCATCTTTCCATTTTAAGGCCACATAATTTATGTGTGAAAATTCCTGTACTATTTCAGCATTCTAGACTACAAGTTAAAAATAGCCATTCTGCGATGATTTGCGACTTATCTATTTATAAACCACAGTAAAATTAGTACTGTTGAGGATCAACAGAGAGGATGTCTCAGAGCAATACTTTAGCTAAAGAAGAAAAAGTTTTCTAGACATTAAAAAACAAACAAACAAGCAAACTCATTACACATGATTAACTGAAAATAATGAAAACTTGTATCTTAACATTTCAAGGCAGCAATTTTCTTCTTAAATGTCTGCAGCATTCTTGGTCTTCATCAAAGAAGAAAAGATTAATACCAAGGCAATCTCATTTGTGTATTTAATTTACTTTGGAAGGTTTTTTTTTTTCTTCTAAATCTTAAAAACTGCAGCCAGACTAGTTGTCAAGTAAAAAAAAAAGTATTTTATCACAACAGCGTATAAATCAACATTCATTAGATCCAATGCAAACTTCAAACAAACAGTAAACCTTTACATACCCGACATAAAAGGGTGGACTAATGATTCCCACAGTCAATTCAGTGCCCTCGAGGGACTTGCTAGTATGAAAACATTAATATGGAAGGCAGATCCTGATAATATCAATTATGCTTAGGGGGCTTTTTTATTTTTTGTGTAGATATTGACACTGTGAAAGAGCCATAATAGGATATGTTGAGACATTATTTGGGAAATAACAAGAAACTAATCTCAAATGGCACATCATTGATTCAAATTCCAAAGAAAATAGAAAAACACCTGCGCAGAGGCAATTACTTAAAAAATTCTATGCAGAAGGTCAAGAGAAATAAGAATTAGTGATGGTTTCAATCTTGACAGGAACTTTAAAAGACCCTCAAGGACTCGGAGTGCCCAAGGACTTTTTCTAATTAATTAAAGGATAGCATTACTTTAATTATCTTACATCTTGTGAGCTCCTCGGTCTAAGACTAAACTCAAGGATGGCTCAGGGAGTGAGTACCTCTGAAATGTTGGGCTGAATTTCTGATGTGCTACACGCTCTTGATGTGTCCATTTCCTTATTAAATCACTCAGTCTGCTTTTCGATGTGCCTAAAAAATGGGTTTCATATTCTCTCTCGGTGGAGAGGCCCAAGGCTTCGTATCCTTATATAATCAGATTACAGACTAGACTTTCTCCATTAGTCTGCTACATGCCCTCAAATTAAAATGAGCTATCCATGATCATAGAAAATCAAACCAACTTTGTTTAGGAATCATCCCTTACTCTGGCATCATGTTATCCCTCTGTTACTGCTTCTCTCTCTTTTTCTGTCACTCATTTTAACCTCCAATTTTCCCCTGGATAATCTCATCCATTCCATGTGTCTCAAACCTAAATGTACCCCATTTTCTCTCCGTATATCTCATTCTTTCTTCCTTCACCTTTCTGCTACTCTTTTAACCTTCTCTTTTCCTTTTTTGGTTCCCTCTCTTCTCTCATCCCTTTTTCACCATCTTCTATTTCTTTCCGTCGTTCCCTTTTTCTGCCCTATCTCTGTCTTCATTCCCCAGGGGTATTATCTCAGTCAGAGTCAAATCTGCCCAATTATAAACCTCATCTCCTCTCTCTCTTTTACACACACACACTTGGTTCCACTGCTCCACACATGCACACACACACTCACACACAGTCTGTCTTAAACATATACAGAAAAGTAAGCACAAATACATTCAAGCACACAAAACCCACCTCCCTGTTTTGCTGCTTTTCACTGACTATTTCACTGCCTCACAACACACACACACACATATATATAGACTCACATGCCACCCCTTCCCCTCCTCTCTGTCACACCTTAAAAAGCCAATTATACACGCTTCCTCCCTTTTCCTCTACTCTCCTCTTCTCCCTCTCCTCTACCCTCCCATCACCACACTGATCTGGAGTGAACCACTACAAAAACAAGGGAGTGAAGAGAAGAAGAGACCAAAATGGGGGATAGGGACAGGGGTAAAACTGTGAACAGAGAAGAAGGAGAGGAGATGATGGGACAAAATTCATGGAGTAGACAGGGAAAGTAGAGGATAGCAAAAGATGAACAGGAGAGATATGAGGAGAATAACAAAATTGAGGAAAACAGAGAGGAAGAGGAGGGAAAAGGAGAAGAGATGGCATTAATTGCCAGGCCAGTATTAGTGCTGGGTTGACAGTTTCTTGTTGAGAGGAGAGCTGATTGGATGATAATGATGCTGACTAGTGAACTGCTGCATTGCTGACCCAATGGAAATACAGGGAGGAGAGGGAATGATGGTAGATATAAGTTCACAGAGGAAAAGATGGAGAGAGGATGATGCGAAATAAGTGAGAGCAATGGGGAGAAAGTGAAACAAACCTTCAGAAACTTAACAAAGCAAGTTTTGTTTCCACAGAGACTAATGCTATATTTTTACATAAAACATCTCAAAACACACACAAATGCCAGTGTTTCCACACTTCCACTTGCCAAGATTTTTATTTATTGCTTTAATTCCCTTAGAATAAAATTTTACTAAATCCATACATGCCTACACTTCATGTCTTACAAATCCTGCCTCCCATATCTGTAATTAAAATCCTAATCCATGAGTTAGGCTCAATTTAGCCCTCTGTAGTGCTGAAATTGGACTAAAATGACTTAAGTTTTTAAAACATGCAGAATCCAAAATAAAAAGTGTGAATTCTCCTGCATTTTCATGCTAATGGAATCACTACAGGTGAACAGTGAATGATAATATTAATCTCTGACTAATCATCATTTTACAGTTGGGTAGTGTTAAAATAAAGATGCAGGCAAGAAACACAACAGCTAATGTGAGCTGCCAAATTCAACACAGAGGGCAGGAAAAGAGTAAGACCAATGACTGATGTGTGTCTAGGACTTACAAAGCCCCTTTACAGAGAATACTGGTGTTTGAATAGGCAGGAAACTGGGAATAATCATTCAAAGCAGGAAGAAGTTCTTTTTTTTATTATTTAGCTATCTGTGATGTATGAAGATTGTGGACATACTTTACCTTCTTGATAGAGTGGTTCTTGATCCAATACTGTGTCTCCACTTAGATTACACAACAAGACGACTGCGTTTTGTACCATTCCACTGGTTACACTGTTTGACTTGAAAAAGAAACAGAGCCAGGTTACAGTCTATCTACAACATTCCTCTTCTCATCTGGAGATGTTTTACCTTAGATAGTTTGTACTAATTAACATCAAATGAGACATGAAAACTTGAACTTATCAAAGTCATGAACTTCATAACACTGTGAGCACTGATGGTTAAGAAATTTCAAACACTAATGAGCTCTTCACTGATGCCAGTCAACCTGGCACTGGACTTGCTTTAAAAACAAACTCATACAATATAAAAAAAAATTTGGGGGGGATTTATACTGGGCGAGAGGGGAGAGGGAGAAAAGGCCAAAAGAGAGAAAGAAAATTGATCCGTATCCAACCAAAAAAACCCCCCCCTCCCTATAGGAGAAGATGAATAAAAAAG
This sequence comes from Atherinomorus stipes, assembly GCA_023101725.1. Lineage (NCBI taxonomy): Eukaryota > Metazoa > Chordata > Actinopteri > Atheriniformes > Atherinidae > Atherinomorus > Atherinomorus stipes. The sequence continues at coordinate 431,095 of JALJCO010009705.1, forward strand.
AAAACAAGGAGAGGGGACATCATAATTTTCGAAGGGGGAGACCCCAAATAAAGAAAAAAGGAAAAGGGAGACACCACCACACAGAAAGAGGGAGCCCAAAAAACCCAAAAGTTCAAAACCCCGAAAGAAAACTTCCTTAAGAAAACTGGTACCCTTGAAAACCTTGATAGTCTATACAAAATTCTCCTGTTAAAGTTTCCCTTGTTTGTTGTAACTTTGCTTTTACACATTTCTGTTTTTTAAGATTAAAGCCCTCAGCTCAGATCTGCTCCATTCTATGACAGAGACATTAGGAGAACTAGTGTATCAGAGCCAGGGTGTAACTATGATACTGACACCCAGACAGCTGTATTTCCAACAGACCGCCAGCAGCAAGACACGCCACATGGCACGTGAGATCAATTATCACTAGTGTGTCATGGGCCACACAACACAGACTCCTGCCAAGCAGCAGAGCATACTACCCTGGTATATATCCACAGCATGATTCTTTGTCATCATTTTGTCACTGAAACTTCCTAGTTTACAAAGTTTGGCAGGTCTCAAGTTTATTGGATTCAGGTTCTTGGCATGACTTCTTGCCACTGATAAATATTAAGGAAGGTGCTTTTTGACAGTTTCACAAACTGAGCTGTCAATGCTATCAGCTAAAAATAGTTATATTCAAATGGACATTCTGTTGTCACTAAAGACAACGCTTGCACTTTGCAGCAGGTTTTTGAAACATTTCTAATGATAGGAAAATAACAATAGAAGCAAGTAGATAATTGTGTAATGATACGTTTGACTGAGAATTAGATATACCAACTGTAAGGTTGCAATTTTGAGCAACAGATTACAGAAACAAGTTCTACAAGAGAAATTAAAAGGTGGTAGAGGTTCAGTCTATGACAATGATTAACATAATTGATTTTCACAGGAAACAATGGTTAAAGCCTGCAGTCTTCATCTTCTACTTACTCCCATTTCCAGTACCTCTCCCTTCTCTTTTTCTGTTTTTTGCACCTAACAGAACTTTCAGTCCTTCCTCCCAGAGTAATTCATTTCTCCTTCATCCTCCTGCACCAGTTCACATTTTGATCCTCTGCAAGATACTACGCCAGCTCTGCCTCCAGGGTCTGCACACATCAGTGTGATCTGTGTACGAGCTGATAAGTCTGGTTGGTACTCATCATGTATACTTGCCTCAGGCTGAAGACAATGACATCAATTCATGCCTTGGACAAACTGCCTTTTTGTAACAATAAATGACAAGGCTAATCTGTTTTGATCTTTATGGTCTGAAAAGCCATAAAACGACTTCAATGTATAACAAAAAGCATAGCGCTGGCAATGAACAACAACAAATCAGAAACCTAAATTAAATCGGTATCAGTGAATCTGCTCTGTATCTAACATAATATGTAAAAATATGGGAAAAGACAGGATTTACTCAAGTATTTTTACTGCAAGCTGTCCATTCTAGCAGTCTGCTGCCTTCTCAGGCATCACAATCAAACAGTTAACAGCCCTGTTCAAGCCAGCATCCCGAGCTCCTTTAATGTCTGGAACAGAACTACTTCATCATCTAGACAAATACAATTAGGTGAGTTTCTTCATGACAAGTGTGATCACTAGTGACAGGTATACTCAGTCTAGATCAGAGGATTTCAGGCAGCATAAATCAATCCAAAGGTGAGCAACACAGACAGCACTAATGGATCCAGACATGAATGGTTCAGACAAAAGTAAACAATCAAGAGACGAGTTAATCAGGCTGCTGGAGAACAGTGTTTAAAAATTCTGCATCAGCTTGTTGGGGCTGTGCTGTCAGCCATGCAGAACACTGATTATTAAGTATGCGTGCGTGTGTGTGTGTGAACAAAAGTTGTTTCCTGCAGCACAAGCATTTTAGCTTGCTGAAAACAGATTGTATTATGTTGATGGGTGTGTTAGATTGTGTGCTAGCAAAAGGGGTCAGGTGAAATAAATTGTTTACTGGGAACCTTGTTATGCTTCACTGATAACAGGAAAGTGCTGTGTGTTTGTGTATAAGGTCTTGTGTTCAATCTTAATAATGCAGTCCATAGTCTCACTCTCTTCACCCTTCCTCCTCTCAGCTGCTGACCTGCCAGTCAATTACACCAACCCCCCTAACAGGTCAACAGCACTCACACCAATTTACATAGATATATCTATAAAGGGTTAGCTGGAGTTAGTGAGGGAAGACACCAGGACACAGAATGCAAGAAAGACATGACATAAAAGAGCTGAAACACTATAAAACAGCACCAGTTCTAACTGTATTTAATCAACACATATTACAACAGTTCAGTATTTGACTGACATTATTTAAATCAGTTTGCTTTCTTACCAAAACAAGCTGAAAAACTAGTGGTAGGATCCTGCTTTGTCTGATGAACCTGAGAAGGATGGGGGAAAAAGCATGTTAACAAACCTTTTACACATGTGGAACATGTAAGCATATTCATGGAGAGCAGTAATTACACTCAACTGTTTTTATCAGCAGTAAAGACGGACTAGTGTTACAATAACTACTTTCTGGTAAAAAGGGGAGAAGAGACACAGAGATGATGAAGTGATGGAAGATGAAAGGAGAGAAGACAGGGGGAAGTGTTAAGAGGGGGGAAAGATGAGGGGAAAGGATATTACATTTAGCTAGAGGAAGAGAAGAGTGGCTCTTGGCAGAGGGGACAAATAGATAAAGGAATGAATGAGTGAAAGGGGGAGTTGGGAGTTTAACAGGAGTGATATGTTTAAATCAACACTGAAAAATTAGAGGAAACCCGGATGGAAGAAAAAAGATGCAAGTCTATATTGGCAGTGCCATTAGTCTCCTTACTGATTGAGTTTATTTGATTCACAAGTAGTTACTGTGAGGTTGTACTGTGTTAAAGGCATGAACACACATCTTATGTTTTTGGGTCTGTGTGAAAGCATTCAGGCTGCAAATGGAGCAACTAAAACTCAAATCAGGTGTTAATATGTACAAAGTAACAGCTCGCCTACTGATTTAAATATCCAATCTTTATTTAAAGTAATGTTTATAGCTCATCTTGGAGCCATCAGTCAAGTCAGATGCATCTGGTCAAAAAGCAATAAAACAAAGTTAGATCTTGTTTACACATTGTCTAGTTTTTATTCTATTCTATTTTCTTATGTTGCTTCATTTGAACAATTCTACAGCATACCTATAACCAAACTATTTAAGGGGATCAGTACAATTTTCATGTTTTTGTGAGAATGCATTATTGACAACATTCTACTTAACACTACACACACACACACACACACACACACGCACACATAAATATAAATATCACAATACATGTATTTGTATCGAACCAAACTCGGTTAATGAAAGATAACCCACAACAGTCACAGAAATAACTTGAATCTGACATAAGTAATAAGAAATAAAAATTCACATTCACATTGACTGAAAACACGCAAGACTGAAGGAAAGTGCTATAAATAATTACATATGATGCCTCCTCTTATTTTAGCAAAACTCAATGGGCTCTATGCACGACTCCACTACTTCCTGAACTTACGGTAGCTCCTTTGTTTCCTGTCTTTCATTACTGGACGAACTGATTAATCCATGTGTGTCTGGCCAGTTACTGAGCTCAGACACACCTGGATTAATCAGTTTGTCCAGTAATGAAAGACAGGAAACAAAGGAGCTACCTCAAGTTCAGGAAGTAGTGGAGTCGTGCATAGAGCCCATTTCCATCCCCTACTCAGACAAAACTCAGTCCCAAGTTTGTTATATTGTTTTTTACTTGACAAAATACTTCATGTTTATCTGTTTATCCACAGTTAAAGGTGTATGGAAGATTTCTTTGAATAGTTTTGGCAATAGTCAATGAAATTAGGCTCACTGCCCCATAAGGTATCATTAATTAAAAGCTTTGAATATATAAATATTATTATATATCAGCTGTGAAAGAAATTACTTTCCCTGAAAGTAATGGGACTCAAAAAAACATCCGCCAATCATTTCTGCTCTCATCGCATGTTTTATTTTTCTATTTCCCATCAATCACTCTTAGCCGACAGCGCGCTGCTTGTGTCATGTAGAATGCGGCGCACTCTGGTCTGATGTTTACAGTAAGTAGCTAACAATCACCCTGTTATCAGTTAGGATTGTTCAGACAATGACACCTGTTTTACTTGCATGACATGATGGGAGAATCTGTACCTGCTCTCTGCTAGACACTGGTGTCGGGACTTGGCTCGTGCAAGTTGTCTTAAAGGTGTGGCTAGGGAGGGGGCTGTGAATCAAGCAAACTGGTCTTGGCACATACGCTTTGTTCAAAAACTCGCCAACAGTCTCTGTTTTCTGATTTGCCACAAACATCTTTTCAAGCCTTTAAAAAAGAGCTGCTCACTATGTGTAATTATGTTAGTCGGATCTGATGGATGGGCTTCCATTTTGGAGGTGACAGGTTGAAAGATGAGATGACAGGCCAGCAAGAAATAAACTGGAGCACCTTTAAACTCTCAGACACATATAAATAGACAAAATGAACAACAACAGACATGAAACAAACACAGACCAAACGGATGACCTGTAATAGAGCAACTGCTGATTAGACAGCCCACACTAAATCAGTAATAAATCAAACACTTCTACAATTTTTGTCGTGATGATGGCATAGTGGATGAGTGGACACTGTCACTTTATTTCACCTCATTTTAACAGTAATGCTCCTACCTTAATCATATTTGTTTGATTTAATTGAACTATGTTAGGGACATTGTTGAGCAGTCAGCAGACACCAACCTCGGTTTGTTTATGCAGCTAAAATACATAAGCAGCCGTTTAAATCAAGACTTAGACCAGTATTAATACATCTAGTTCGGTTTATTGGTTAAAATAGCATTTGCTTGTGAATTACTTGTTTAAGTTGACTTTGTTTCTCACCATGCTACAACATGTTCAAGGGAATAAAAGGAGGAAACCCCAGATGACTTCCTGGAGGGTTTGAGGTCATTAAGTGATGTCACTGAAAGGGATAAACCTGGGTTGGATTTAGTTGTATTGAGCGAAGAAAAATCTTTGACTATTCATTTGTTGAGTAAGGTGTGAAGACAGAAGAAATAATTCTTTCAGGGTTTATTTTAGAAGGCTAATGGAAATGAATAGCTTCATTCTGCTGAGGGTCCCTGTAACTAACAGACTTGCCTGTCAGGACGTAAGAATCTACATACAGTAAAGTCATTTTGTGAAGACCCAGAGATTATTTAGCTCTGGCCTTGTTGGATTAGGAAAGTTGTATGAATGCAGCTGGGTGAATGTGACATTAACTTTTGTTTGCTTGATTTCAGTCATAATTTGATGGCTAAGTCAACCATTATACATCTTTTCTTTTCAGTGTTTTTGAATGAAGTGTTTGTTGCAACGTGTGCTTTTGTAAAATAAACACTGACTACATTGGCAGACCTCTGCCCTCTGGCAATTTTTAGCCACATAACCTTCCCTGTGGGGAATACAGAACAGCTTAAGAACCTAAACAATATCATGATTATTTCATATTTTATAATTCTCTCACACAAAGATCACAGACCAGCTTTTTACTATATAAAACCAACACTTTAGTGTTCACTGTTAGTTTCCCCTTCATTATAGAGATGGTGTCCAAAAAGTATGATTTCATGATCTGTTTTTTTCACATTTGAGTCTCTCAAGGACATGATAAAGATTCTTATATAATCACAATAGCCAACCAGTTGAAGGAAGACAAAATAATATGCATGAGTTATACAAGGTTAGGGCACATCAACACACAGCTGTTGTATGAGGATGTTAAACATTCATGGCAAAACACACATGTAACCACACAGTGAGAGGTTCTTTGGCTAAAGGTCATAGAAAATGTAGTTGTTTGAAGGTGTGTCTGGACTGTGATAATGCAGAGAGAGACAGCAGGCTGCCTTCCCAACGTTAATGTCCCCAATTTACCATCTAATTACCGCTCGGCTGGCTTCATAGCCACACTTATCTAACCAAGACCCAGGCAATTTAATTTCTGATTGTATAACCGCAGTGATGGAGGGAAAGTTGTGGAAAGAGGGCACAGAAAAAGAGAGAAATGAAGACTAATGTTAATAAATTAGCGATGGTGAGAGAAAGGGAGCGGGGGAGATGGAGAAGAAAAAATGTGAAATGTTGTTAATAATGTCAGAGGGAAAAAAGTGAGCAAGAAAAACATGTAGAGAGAAGAGTGCTGACACCAATTTGAAAAGTTCACGTCACTCCACTTGTGTCAAGGAAAGAGGGGGATAAAAAGAGGTGGAGGAAGAGAAGGATGAAGACGAGAGAGGGGGTAAAATTACAGATAAGAGAAGTAGGGGGCGTATGTAGCGGTGTAGATGAACTTTAAACTGCAAGAGCGGGAGAGGGGGATGGATGGAAATGGATGGAGCGTAAGATATTAGAGAGATTTAAGTTATTATTGCTACTGTAGATAAAATAAGTGGACAGAAGCAGAAAAAAAGAAATAAGAGGACAAAACACAAGGTTAATTATAGTTGCTATAAATTAATACTTACAGTATTTAAAGGTGAAAGGTTAAATAAAGAAGTATGTATAAGCTCTAATACTTGTTCACATTCACTGCCATGTCCATGACATTTCTATCTAATATTGACAGCATTTTTAGTTAAATGAGGACTAGTCTGTCCTACGTGCTGCCAACTAAATTTGAACATCATGTCAGTATCACAGCTGACTTTACTGTACATGCATGTTTTACTACAAAAGGCCCCTGACTGCAGCAATTTTAGCATACAGAGCTGAACTTAACTATTCATGAGGAACTTCATTCAGTTTTCTTCACCTTGCAGCCTAGCCAGGCACCTGACTGCAAATAAATCATTGTAATATGGGGTAAATGTGTTTGTAAATGATTTATTTAGGTGCTCCAGGGCACACATATCATTCTTCATCATATGTTTCTGTGAAAACTTAACCAAATTTGTGGTCAGCCCAATAGTTACCTTGCATTTAAGTTTTAACTCAAAAGACAGTTTTACTCATGGGGGACTAATCCAATGGTTAGTTTGCAGTCAGGTTAAAGTCCCAAAAGTGCATAAAAAACAACAACAAAAGAAGAAGAACATCACCCACAGAGGTGTCATCTTTCGATTAGACAATGAATAAACTGCTGTTGTGTGCAACAACGACACATCATTACCCCTTGTTATTTCTGAGTCAGATGACTGCCCTCTCAAGAGTTGTTTAGGTATTCCTGAATAACAAATTGTTTCTACATTATGCAGTTATAATTCTGTCTTAGTGTTGTATATTTTAACAGCATGCACTGCATTTTTAGGGAAACTCTTCAGGAGTAGCTCGTCTGCAGAGATACAACAAAACATATCAAGTTTGCACACACCTCGGCTTGAGTAGCACATTATGCTTGTCACTTTGCTGATTACAAACGCAGAAAAAGCTGTCTTTAAGAGGGGTGAAAAAGGTTTGGTTGAATGCAGATCACCAGCAGAGGTGCAGCTGGAATGCTGTTGTAGCTATTAGCACAAAATCTGTATCAGCTACATCAACAAATGATTATTTGCTCATATTTGTGTACTGTAGAGTGCAAATAAATCATTGCCTGTAATGTGGGGTGAGTGTGCTTGTGAATGATTTATTCAGGTGGGTGCTTGAGAGAGCACATTTATCCATGTATGCGTCTCTGCGCAGGGCTGGGAATGATTCACAGAGCTGAATTGGGAATCACTGGCCTTGGAATTAAAACCTTACACGCCATGTTTAGAATGCGCCTGTGTGTGTTTGTGTCTTCACCTGCAAAGCATTTCAATAAGACCGAGAATGTAAATGGATTAAAAGTATTTTCTCTGAACAAATGTACAATTGCATAAAATTAACATTTTCATGTGAAGCTTCAACAGTAAAATGTCGGCTGTGAAATTAAATGTGACTGTGTACTTGTGCAGTACCTGCAAATCTGAGTGCTGTGTTCAGTCATCGATACCAGCAATTTGAGGGCGTAGAGTGGGATGGGCTCCGATGCACGAAGAAGAGACTCATATCTAGACATAAACATGTCTCAGTACAACATTTGGCTTTCTTAGTGTTAATAATTAATACACTGATCTCATCATAAGTTGCAGCAAGAACTAAAATAAGAGGAGCAGAATTTTAAAATGTGTGTATCTGTGTTTTTCCGAGGTGGAGTGAGGAGGGCTGAGATAAGTAACAGTGGTTTAAATGGAATAAACATTAAGCAAGTATATTACATTACAATGGTAAAAAAAAAAGTGAAAAAAAAAAAAGTGAAAAAAAAAAAAGTTATAAAAGGAAACCATAATTAACAAAATTCCTCAGTATCAATGTCCACCGAATCTCCTCAAATTTCATGGTTCTTAAATAAATCTAGACCATGTCGATAATATATCTGGTTGCATAGACAGTCAGCATACAGTACTTGTTCTCAGTGAACATCAGATCGAGGCACATCTCTGTTCTAAATAGGGATGTCACAATAACAGATTTTTTTGGTACCGTTATTGTCAAAGAAATAATCCTGATTTCACTATTATCACGGTTATTTTGCATTAACTTCCCAACACTATAAATGTGTAAAACCACATGAACACTTCTTAAAAGTCTTTGAGTTTTCAATCAGGGCTGTATAGTTAATGCAGTGGTTCCCAAACTGGGGGGCGGGCCCCCCTGGGGGGGCTGAGGGCTCTGTCAGGGGGGGCCCAGCAGGGCCTATAGTTTTTGTACTTCTAACAACAAATGGGCATATTCTTTAAAGCACTAAAGAACAAATGATGATGACTCAAAAGGCATTGCCCCCCCCCCTCATCCCAAATGCAGTGCATTTTTTCATGTGTCTCATGGTAAATGTTTGGGTGCATGTGGTAGCAGTGGTGGGATGGGGGGGCTTGACATTATAACTTCAGATGAAAAGGGGGCCCTGCAAAAAAAGTTTGGGAACCACTGAGTTAATGTATTAATGCAAAGAGATTCATCTGTGTGATCAATGCAACATTATTGTTTTTTTGTTTTTTTGTTTGTTGTTTATGCATACAAAGCAAAGTTATTACAGATGTTTTATATAAAAATCTGAATTTGGCTGGGACATGCTGGTACCTCGTCACAGCAGTGAACTGAATACACCACAAACAACTTTATCTTCCTTATATATGAATCTGAAAATTCTACATATAGAGCAGGGGGTGTCCAGCGCCAGTACTCAAGGCCCCAATCCTGCAGATTTTCCTCATTTCTTTGCTCAAACACACCTGATTCAAATTAACGAGTCATTGTGCAGAACTGCACTGGCTGCTGGATCCATTTAGTTTGAGTCAGGTGTGTGGAAGCAGGGAAACGGTGAAACCTGCAGGACAGGATGACCCGTCTGATATATCAAATATCTTATGTCTTTGTTCCATGTGCACGTTGCCCTGATGCACTTATCTGGTTCATGCATGATCTTTCAAGAAAAGTGACATTATTGAGAATCTTCATGATTGATGGTGTTTATTACCGGGATTAATTGTGAAATTAAGTAATCGTGACATCCCTGTTCTGAATTCATAAAAAGATGGTTTTCGTTCCTTATGCCGATGTCACTGCTTTATTCCTACCTACCAGCAACAGTGCTCAAGTTGCTTTAGTTTGAATATAGCTTCAATGTGAAGCTTATACAACATTTACTCCAAAATGCAGCTGCATAAGCTGATGACAAGCTAGACTTGCATAACATGAGTCTCATATGATGTAACTCTGTCTTGGCAGTCAAAGAAAGTCACAAAAAATGTTCTGATGTTAAAAACAGAATAATAAAAAGCACCACAGGCACAAAACAGTGAATATGGACCAGACAATTATTTACACTTAATGTATTATAGTTTATGCCACTTTTCTGGTTGTCTTGCACTGATTTTTTGAATGCCACTCAACAAGCTAATGGCACGTTGTGTTCCTACAGAAACATAAAATAAAATAAAAAAGAAGAAATCAAAACGCCTTGTTTTGGAAAACTGACCAACCTTGAAAGCAGACATTCAGTGAAGAGTGATACAACTTGATTTGAGGATTTTGCGTCCTCTCTTTCTTTTGCCTCAGTTCTTTGTCCTCTCTCCATTGCCCTTTCTTCATTTTCCTCAGAATCATCATCTTCATCTTTATGGTCATCATCATGGACTAGCAGGACCAGACTTAGTTCAGACAGCACCTTTAAAACAAACACTGACCACTCCACTGTAATGCACGCACACGCACACACACACACACAGTTTTATATTGCAGTAAAGATACTTTTAGAGTACAGCTTATGTGCTTGTGAAATAGAAAAGAGCCTTTGGACACACACATGTTACTGCAGGTGGCTTATTGGTACAGATGGTATAATAATATCTTACTTCTGCTTCATTTACAAAATTTGCCAAACTGTTGGCATTTGAGTAAATACCATGCAGATGATGGTTTTAAAATGAGAAGTCAACTCAAGATTTCAACTATGGCAGCAATACTGAAATGGAATTTAGGGAGATCATGTCACAAACAGGAAAATGATGAACAGTATCCTATAGCCAGATCATTATGTGGACATAATTTACTCTGGATAATTAAAATTTACAGAAGATACCACATATCTTATCAAGCTTAAAACTGTATTAGAGCATGGCTGGATATTACATGGTAAATGGGCTCCTGCTGAGAATACATTCACACAAAGGATCTAAAAGTAAAACATAGCAGTGGATCACTGTAATGGTACTTTACACAGGATACTTGTTACCTGCTCCAGCTGATTATCAATTACCCTACAAACCGTGCAAAAATTTATATATACACACATAATATAAATACATATATACACATAAAATAAATACACATAAATAATATAAATAGTTGTCCACAAAATTATTCATACCCTCCTATTAAAGAAAAGGATAAATTCACAATAGTTATTCAGGTAACAAGAAACTAAAATAAAGTAATAATGTATAACAAAAAAATACTAAATTATAATTTAGTAAAATATTTTGACTTGTGGTTGAAAAAGATTAGACCCCCCCCCCTTAAAAAATTAAAGGATGACATTATATTATATATCACTCCAAAAACAACTTAAACTTGGTCATTATCTTCATTTCCCACATTCTCACATCAATCTTTAAACAAAATGCTCAACAACTCAATGACTCATGACTCATACCATTTTTGCTGAAAGCAAGTGTTGTCAGAGGAGGCAGGACAGCATCCACAACCTTTAAGGTATTGACAGAAAAAAAGAAAAATTTAATGGGTGTCTTACTGTGTTTTCCCTTGATCAAAACACGATGCAAAAAGCTGACTGAAATGAACAGAAACAACACAACAAAACACCAACAACAATGGAAAAATGACATGGTGAAATACAAAACGACTGCCAGAGAGCTGCAGGTCTCGATATGTAATGTTACTTACTTTTTTTTAATTAGTCATCTTTTTATTTCCTGTGAGTGAAAGATGTGTTTCACTAAATGGCTGATAAACAAGTCCAAAAACAAGATTTGCTTTCAGGTTAAATAAAGAAGACCCCCGCACTGTATTAATTCTGCAGGCATCAAACAAACAGACCACTGCCACAGAGGATCAAATTACTACGGAAATGCACTGTCGATTTTTTCTCTCTTTTCTTTTTTGGATCAAACACACAAAAAAATGTATTTCTGCAACTGTCAAAGTCCTTATTTAGGCATGAAGCTGTATTGCATGAATTTGCATGATTACTAATATTGCCATAGAAACAACACTAATGCAGAGTGGGTGTGTGTGTGAGGTCATTACATTGAAAGCAAAAGAAAGAAAACTACAAAGGATGTTGTCCACCACTTAATGGTCTGTGTATTAATAGCTCAGCCATCAAAGACTGGTTGGAGCATGAGTGTCTGTGTGTGCGCGCGGCGTACATGTGTGTACACACTGGTTGTTTTGACTCTTTTCCCTTGTTACCTCTCTGTCTATTGTCCGGGGGTGAAAAACTAAAAGTGATTCGGCACATTGGATCATCTTTATTGAGATCCAATGTTATATGAACCACTAACGTTATAAAGTTTTTCATCAAACACCAGTTGAATTTGGTAATATTGGTAACAAATTTAGTTAATATGTGAGTCTGCACAATGTAACAGAATAATTCAGAGACCCTCACCTGAAGAGGTACTGACGTACCTTGATGGCCCTGCAGCTTTTAAACGCTTTCCTGCCTGAATTTTGCCCAAATTAATGACTCATTAACAAGATTGTGTTGAACCTGAGAGCTTTAAAAAAATTAATAAAATGGGGAAAAAAAATAGAGGTGAAAGACACTACTTTTTAATTCATTATTGAACTTTTTGCAAAATAATAATAAAATAAAATAAAGAATTTTGTGCATAAAACATGCATAATATGCATAATATTTACAATGAATCGACATTAAACATTTTGGTAACGCTTTATATTAAGGTCCTTGTAATAAGCATTAATTAATAGGTATTAAGACCCTTATAAGTGCATTCAAGATGCTTATTAACATTATGCGTTTATAAGACTATATATGTATTATTAGTATCATTATAATATAGTTAATAGCAGATTATAAGACATTTATAACTTATAAGAAGCGGTACCAATATTTTAAATGCAGCTCAGCACTAATATACATATTCATATACTGTATATTAAGTCATCACAGCCAACTGAAAAAAATCCAAAGAAAACAAAAAAGTCAAACTTCCTGCAAACTTTATTCTTGACTAACATATTGACAAGGAGACAGAGCTGTAGACTAAGTCAAACATGAGTCCACGTCCTTGCGTAGCCAACCCCCCCACCAAAAAGAAAAAAAAAGAAAAACTAATCTGAGCTGGCTGGAGGTAATTAAAGTGTCTCCCGGTGTTATTGACTATCAGCAGCGGCATGTCTCCTGTTTGCCCCTTTCTTTTAGTTCTCATCTCTCCTATTTTTTCTGCCTTGATCCCGTCTGCTTCCTGCTGCTCCCCACTTCCATATGTCAATAGTCATTAAACACAATCTCACGATTCCATCCTATGCACATCGATGCATGCACACTTAAACAAAAACACCCACAGGTCTAATGAAGTTCTCTTGGTTCAATACTTGATTAGTGTCTTGCTTAATAGCTCACAAGTTGACCCTCTGTCCTCTGATCTCTTGTAGACTGGTTCAGTAGAGTGGAAGACACATTGAATACAATACTAGAGGCCATTATATGAAATTGACAAAAGAGTTGGATTACACTGCATTATCAAATTTAGCTATTTAGCAAATACTTTGATCCAAAGTGACTGGTGAGACACAACATTCAAGCATCTGCTTAGTGAGAAACCTTGGCAGAAACATAAAGTAACAAACTCAAGGTAGTGAAAGACAAATGTGTGATGAAAAACTCAATTTGGCGTAAGGATTTCAGATAAGTTTGTGAGACTTTTTTGAAAGTAGAGAGGGGGTATCCCTGCTGGTTAGCATTTAATAACTCTTCCCATCATCACAGAAGCACAAATCCATCTAGTCTTGACAAAGAATGCCTTGAACATAGCAGTATGAGTCGCTGTTCCTAAGTGGAGCAGGCATGAAGGAGCATAACCATGCACAGCTGAGTTTAGACTGGCAAGTCCCTACACCAAAGTCATTTTTTAGGCAACATTAGTTACTTGAGTTTGTTTCTGCTACTGGGGGCTGGTGGTCTTTTAGGCTGATCAAACACTAGTTAAGCTGCCATGTCTCTCTAAGGTTCGCTTTGCATGCTGGGTGACCTGCTACAAAAGAACTGCAGTGTTGATCAGGGAATAAGATGAGGAGGCGACTGTCCTCCACAGTCACCCAAACTTAACACACTTCAGTTTGGGCTGAGTTTAACTGCAAAGTAAAAAAAAAAAAAAACCCCACCATCAAACACTCAACAACAAATGGAAGCACCTTCAAGACAGCTTGAAAAGCACCGACTGATCAACTATTCAATTTAGCTGAGAAAATATCAACTTGCATACTGTAAAAAATACTGAAACTATACATTTATGGGATACAGTACGAATGGTATTGAGATTTTGAAAAAACCAACTGTGACCTTTTTCATGATCTAGATTTAGAGGAAGCCGCAGACACTATTATGGACTACATTAACTTCTGCGAAGACAGCACAAAATCAAAAATCAGTTACCATGTATCCTAAAGATAAACCTTATATTTACAAAGACATTAAAAAGTGTTTGGTAAAGAAAAAAGATGGCATTCAAAAGTGAGGACCTTGTTGGTATGAGGAATATCCAGAAAACACTCAATCCCAAATTGTGGGCAGCTACTGTAGGAAGAAGGAAAAGTTGGACTCCCACTGCTCCGCTAGGAACTCCAAGGAACTGTAGGACTCCCCAAAAGTCATGACGATCAAGGCTCTTGCTAAAATTATGATGATTCATTTTTAAAAAACAAAGATTAGGTTTTTTTTTTTAGATCCCTATCAATTTTCTAGCAAGAACATCAGAAGTACAGATGAAGCCATTCATGACTGAATCTGTTAACAGGCACTTAGAAGAGTCTCTTTTATTGGTTGATTTTAGTTCAGCATTTAATAAGCTGCAGCCACATCTTTTAATCAAGAGAGAGGAATGACTTTAGAGTTCACCCTTTTGTTATTAAATGTTTTTACTATTTTTTTTAACCAACTGCAGAGAGCAGGTCAGTGTGAATGGAACTCTGTCTGAATCAAAGACTCGGGAGCCCCCATAAGACTGTGTAGCTCTCCACTATTGTTAATATGTTATATAGGCTACAGATGAGTGCAGGAGTTTTTGTTTACACAATCAGATCATTAAATCCTTCCTACGACACTTGCATTTTTATCCTTATTGAAGAAGGACTGCGACCTATCCAACTACTTCTCTGAAATTCAAAGGTTTGTAAAATGGTGTGACAACAACCATCTTGTCCTGAATACAAACAAGACAGTACAGATGGTGTTAGATCCTCTGGATGTGGGCAATGATGATACACAACCAAGTAATCATCCAGGTTCACTCCTATAAATATTTTGGAGTTTTTTATTGATACTATAACACACAGGTTGATGGCCTCTGTTGCAGATTGTACATTATCTGAGAATTCATGGAGTTGACACCAAAACTATAGTTAATATTTTATCCAGCAGTTTTTCAGAGCCTGGTCAGATACAGTATTTCAGTCTGGTTTGGTAACTTTTCTGTGCAGTTAAAGACTAAACAGTTCTGGTTAATTCACACCACATGAAAGATTATGGGTGTTAAAGACTCTTATCCCTACAAAATATCTATGAACAGTCTATGCTGCGTCAGGCTAATAAGATTTCAGGCGACACATCTCATGTTTTGCATACAGAGTATGAGCTGCTTCCCTCCGATAGGCGGTTCAGAATCCCTCACAGAAGGTTAAATGGATTTACAAATTCCTTCATCCTTGCATCCAGCAAGCTCTTGAACAAGATTAGACAGTTACCAGTTAAAGCTGGTGTTTATGTGGATTTGCATCTTTGCAGAGAACTAATTTTATTGATTATTTATTTGATATACTGTAAGTATATGTTGGTGTGTTGTTCATTTGTCAAAAGCTGGCATCACTGTAAAAGTAGGGTACCTGAAAGAATTTAAAGTGTGAAGTATCTTTACTTATTTAATAGTTCAGATGTGTTCAGCTTTGTCATGTAGAAAACAGTCAGATTTCTGATATCAGAAACTCTGTGCAAATGTTTTGCAGCTGACAAGTTCCATACTTCTAACTTGCTCTGTGTTTTCAGCCACAGTAAAGCAGCTTGTAAATGATCTTTGCAAAATAAAAAGTTAAAGCAAAAAAAAAAAAAAAAATCTATGTTGTAAATCTGACAGCTGCAAAACGATGCTAGAAGATCAGGATGATGACAGGTTGTTTTCAAAGTCTCACAGGATATAATGTACCGACATTTATTGAAAATAAGATGCGTGGCCTCTAAAATATGCTCCACTCTGCAGGCAGTGAGTCAGTCAGACACTAAAACACTCACTCAAATATTCAGTCGACGGTGTATCAGACAGATCCAGTCAATCAGAGGAAGTCAGCCACATACTTGTGTGTGTCAGTGTGTGTGTTTGTGTGTGTGTACTTACAGTGCAATTATATGGTGAGATGAGCATGTGATGCTGACTCAGGACTTCCACACAAGACAGAGTTGTTCGAAACAGCTCTTCACATATTGCTGCACCTATTGGGGAATAAAATTTTATCAGCACTACTGAGCTGAGACTGATGCACCGATTCTCTACCAGCTGTGTGGGTGACACTCCACACAGCTGGTAATTCACAGGGGTGTAAATCACTGGTTTGACCACAATATTGATATGATATTGATACAGTGGATAGCGATTTGATGTTTGTTGATATCTTAAATTCAGTTACAATACAATTTAGATTTGATTTAGGATCCACTGACCATGAAACTATATAAACCAATATTACAAGTAATTAAGAAGGTTTTTGTTTTTTGTTTTTTTTTTAACATAACTGTAATCTCCTACTTTCTTGAAAGTGCAAGTAGCACAATCTCCCTGTGTCATATCTATCCACTGCACAACTATAAACGAGTATTTTGTTATGAAAATGTTGTGTAAGAGGAACTTCTAAATAAAGCCATTTTCATAGTAAAAGGGTTTGATATTGATATTTTGGGATTTTGGATCGATTTACGGTCGATTCATCGATCTATGTCGAAGATCGATGTATTGTTACACCCCTAGTATTTCAGTGACACATGCACCTCTTTAGCGCTATACCAGTCTCTTTCTTACTAAGCACAAGGCACAGCAAAAAAAAAAAAAAAGAAAGAAATGCTAACTTACCCACAGCACTGGTCAAATTAGTTTCATTGGACTCTACAGATGTAATATAGCTCTGTAAGAAACAAATGACAACAAGTAACTCAGTGATATTTACTGTACCTGAAATGACTTCACTGTGCTGTTACTTGTGCAGGTGATTTAATATTTTGAAAGAAGCGATGTTTGATGCATTGATGATGATGATATGAAAGACTAGCCTGGCACACGAGCCTGACCAACGCCATGTATGAGACATACGGCATGTCACTTGCCGTGTATCTCATACATGGCGTTGGTCAGGCTGGTGTACCAGGCTAGTGAAAGACTTGAATGTTTCAGATGTCAAAAAGAGATTTTATCTGATAAGTGGACTACTAAGGTAATGTTCATGGATTTAATGGGAACAAAGCTCCTGCATAATAATCTGTTGTTTCCACAATAACTACAGTCAGTCATGTCAGTCATTTTCTGTACCGCTTATCCAGTTCAGGGTCGCGGGGGTTGCTGGAGCCTATTCCAGCTATTATCAGGCGAGAGGCGGGGTACACCCTGGACAGGTCGCCAGTCTGTCGCAGGGCCAACACAGAGAGACAGACAACCATTCACGCTCACATTCATTCCTAGGGGCAATTTAGAGTGATCAATTAACCTAACATGCATGTCTTTGGATGGTGGGAGGAAGCCGGAGTACCCGGAGAGAACCCACGCATACACGGGGAGAACATGCAAACTCCACACAGGAAAGCCACAGTTGGAATTGTTCGAACCCCCTCCCCAGCCGGGAATCGGACCAGTGACCTTCTAACTGTGAGGCTGCGGTGCTAACCACCACGCCACCGTGCAGCCAATAACTACAGTAACTACAGTGTAAAGGAAAAACCAAATTGGTATCCTCTGGCAAATAACTGTAGCTTTAACTACCAAGGATCTACATTCATGTCCAGTCTCAGAAGCAGGACTTTTGTGCCTTTAAAGATGAAACATAATGTCCCATCTCAGAGGATATTTTGTTCTCACAGTCATCTTCATATGAAAATGAGACCAAAACCAAAGTGTTGCGATCTAAGAAAGCAGGTAAAGCAGGCTTAACATGATTTGCGCTGCATTGCCAAAGAATCCTGTGTCACCATAAATACACTCAATCACAGATGACTGGCAGATAGCTGAAAGTAAGCTGATGACAGCATCAATTTCATACAACTATGCAGCTACAGATACAGAAGCACTTTTCTTTTCTCTTAGGTTACTTTGCAAATCTGAGAATTATGCTGGCAACTGTAAGATTCCAGTAAACTGGCCACACGGCTTCCATTTGTTTCTGTAGTACATTAAAACACAGATCTCAGCTTTAATAGACAGGAGAACGTGAAACATTTTGACGGAAAAAACCTCACTTATGGTCCAAAAGAAACTGGATAGGTACTGTAAATGTACGTAAAGGTAAATGCTTCTTGAACTGAACCTGATTAAAGATGCTGACAAAAAAAAAAAGTCCTGTTTGTCTTAGATTTGTTGGGATTTCAATGTTAAATATGATGTGTGCATATTAGTTTTAACCATTTTGATATTTTTTGCCTTCAGTTTGCAATAAAACTTTTGCTGCGGAGACAGATGAAAAGTCAAAACATTTTTGTGGGTAAAACTGGATTACAAAACACTTACCAGCAGCAATCCAATTTGATCCAGAAGCTCTTTAGTTACAACTCGAGATCTGAAAGCCTGAGGGGAGAGGGAGAGTCAAGTAGACATGCAAAATGAGAATGTGTGATGGGGCAACTAAGAAAAAAAGGCAGCATAAATAGAAGGAGCAGTGCTACGCATAAAAACATCCAAATAAAGTAAAAACACAGATAAATCCTTGCAGTATATCAGCGGTTTAATGCAGGAACATATTTATTTGATTTAGAGTTGTTTAATTTACTGACTACTGCTATTTCATGACAGTAGATGATTTGTATAATTTTTTACATGTTCTTGAAAATATGAGCATAAAAACTTTACTAGTACTGTAAATTAATTGTAAATCTCAATATTGGATTTTCAAAAAACATGACAATGTTTTTTGAAATTACAGTACAACTTGCAGTACAACTTGAAAATATATTATTGGCTTTAATTAAGTGTATAGTCTTGATTTGACAGCTGGATTGTCTGTGTTCAGATATTGTACTTCCCTGAAAACTGCATCCAAGCAAGAAGAGAAAAAAGCAAAAAAAAATCTCTGCTTGTATGTGCAAAAATGTTGTGCTCCAGCTTCCAACTGCTTGTCTGGAGCTACTGCTGATTTAATAAACATTTGGAGCTCCCTTATACTGCAAGCCTCCCCTTGCATTCAAACTCCTGCAGTGCATTCACATCAGCCACTTCTTCATCAAACATTATTTTGTTGCGCTGAAAGTCTGCTTCGTTTGGGAAGGTGTCAACAACCAAATCATGATGTGTGTCAGAGAAGAAAACACTGGTCTGCCTAAAAATGTAGGATTCAGTTTGAGTCAAACCAAATGCAGGAAGTGAACAATAACAGTGGACAGTGGCTACAACACTGTGGTGGAATCAGATGTTACCCTGCATTAACCAACAGCTGAGCGAGTTTTCTTGTACTTTGTCTTTGTCTTGTAATTTTAGGATTGTTGTGGAATGACAAAATTCCACCAGCTTATCAAATGCCAAATATGAATGTTTATAAAATCACATAAGAAATAGAGCTCTCAAATCAAAAGACTTGGTACCATATCAAAGATTGACATTCCTTTTCCATGTTTAACATAAGGGATGATAAATATTGTTAATGTATTAGAAAATAAGAACTTTTATAGATAATAATTTGAGACCAGGGCTACTCAATTTGATCTCACAGTGGCTTCAGTCTTGCAGGTTTTTGATATTTTCCTGTTCCAACACACCTGACTCAAACTAAACGGATGCAACTCGACTCATTCATTTGACTCAGGTGTGTTGGAGCAGGGAAACACGGAGAACCTGCAGGACTGTAGCCCACGTGGGACAGAACTAAATAGGCCTGAACTAGACCATTGAATAAATAACTAGAAATAACAGCTCAGTCCAAGTTACCTGTGATGAGAGAAGCTCCAAGACTACGGACATAGTTGGCAAAGTCTGTTTTAGCTGTCTACCCTGAACGGTTGATGGGTGTCTCCTTCCAATCACACATCTCAGGGAACATAAGACGGCCTCTATAGAGGACAGTTAACAAGATGAGAGGGACAAATGTCAACAGATTTAGAAATTGTTATGAAATGCAAAATGTGTGAGTGGGACTTGTACATGCGTGTTTATCAGTGTGTACCCATTATTGCTGATGCAGTACTACTCAGCTGTACAACCATTAAATCCAGACACTGAGACAGGTGTCCTGATTGGCTGGAGTTCTCTCTGATTGGAGTGGCTTTGCGCAGGTCTCTTTCCAGGTACATCACAAGTCTAGAACAGAGAAATTCATGCATTGTATTGCAGGAAAAAAAAAAACTCTTTTCTTCACCTCAGTCCAAAGCATCACTGAAATATGTATTGAAATTATGCACCTTTATTTTTACATTCCACCGACCTCTAGTTTCCCACAAGTATTAATTTTAATTTTTAACTAAAGTGTACAGTACGCATATATGTTTAGATACACTTACTCATTAGATATAATGGGAAAGTGAATCCAAACTTTTAGTCTGGCACAAACCTTGATATTTAAAAAGTAAGAACATTGTCCAGGTGGGCGATGATCAGTTTAAGAACATTTTTATTCTTTAGACTGTGTCTACTGGAAGGTAATCAATAACCACATAAAGCAGAGAGGAAAGGTTACTACTGCTAACTGTCAGTTATTACAGACAGACTAACAATCTCATGAGTGTATCAGCACAAGCCTAGCACAAATGAACGAAGACAGATGTAGAAATCAAAAGCTTAAAATTAGTTAAATATTATTCCTGGCTTTAGGAAGGAGTGCAAGGAATTGAAAATACTGTTTCTCTCTTCAGAACAGTGCACAAAATAATATATCCAGGGTTTATATTTAAAGGACTTCTATATGACTGACTGCAACCATAGTGTCCAAGCCTATAAATTATTTCCATTTTAAGGTCATATTATGAGTCATTAAATAGATCTAGAAGTTACAACTCAAGGTAATGTACTGTATCTATGCACTGTAAATATATGTGGACAATATATTAACTGACATTTTGGTACCATGGCAAACTGCTGCAATGTTTAACAGTTTATTCATTTATTTATTTTTGATGTACTGTTTTGATCCCCTAGGGCTCTGCATTTGGTCCATCTCTGTACGGTGGTGCCAGTGGGCAGTGGGCTGCTCCTTGGGGCATCCCGGGGGTGGTTGCTGGGGGTTGAGGACCTTGCTCGGGGGTCCACGTGTTGTGTCAGGGGCTTGAGCCCGGGTGCTACGCGTCACAGCCCGTGACGTTACCACTAGGCTACCCACTCCCCCCAACAAAACAAATTAACAGTTTTACTTGAATCTATTGAATATCCCATGAAAACAATATGAGAAAAGATTTTAAATGTGTTCAAATTTGTTAAAAAATTAATTATATATATATACAAAATCCCTGGTACACAGGTATTCACAGCCTTTGCCATTAAGTTAAAAATCGAGCTCAGGTGTGTCCCGTTTCCACGGATTATCCTTGAAATGTTTCTACAGTTTAATTGCAGTCTATTTGTGGTAAACTCAGTTGATTGGGAATGATTTGGAAAGGCACACACCAGTCTATGCAAGGTCCCACTGATGACAATGCATATCAGAGCACAAACAAAGCATGAAGCCAAAAGAGCTGTATGTAGACCACCTAGATAGGATTGTCTCGAAGCACAAAAGCTACAGAAAAGAAAGAAGAAGAAAAAAAAAAAACTTCTGCTGCTTTTGTGACAGTGGGGGGTCGTGTCATTATGCCTCTGACTGATGATGCACCCTGGCTACTTGGCCACAGGGATGTCCATGACTTTCACCCATGCGTCTGGGGACTAAATCCCATCCGGGCCCTCCGTTGCGTACCTTGCTAGACCTTGAAAGTCCTAATGAGGACAGTGGCCTCCATTATCTGTAAATAGAAGAAGTTTAGGATTGCCAGGACTTTTCCCAGCGTTGGCCGATAGAGGGAAAAAACTAATGCAACAATGTACAGAGACATCCTGGATGAAAAGCTGCTCCACAGCACTCTCACCTCAGACTGGGGCAATGGTTCATCTATCAGCAGGACAACAGTCTTGAGCACACAGCCCAAGTACCAAAGGACTGCCTTCAGTAAAACTTTAAGTGCCCTTATGTTGCCCTACCAGAGCCCAATATTTCCCATCCAACTTGATGAGGCTTGAGAGATGCTGCAAAGAGGAATGGGTGAAACTGCACAAAGACAGGTGTGCCAAGCTTGTGGCATCATATTCAAAAAGACTTGAGGCTGCAATTCCTGCCAAAGGTGCATTAGAGAGGAATCAAGGAAGAACGGAAACAGAATGCTCATGAACTCAATTTTGAGCTGAATGACAAAACCTGTGAATACCTACAGAACGGAGCCAGGATTTCTTAGTCTTTATTTTTAAAAAAATTTCAAGCATTGAAAGAAAAAAAAAATCATGCTATCAGGGGTTAATGTGTGTAAAATTTTGGGGAGAAAAATGAATTTGTTCCATTCAGAAATAAGGTTGTAACAAAAAAAAAAAAAAGAGTAAAAATGGAAAAAGGAAGCACTATGAATACTTTCCAGATGCACTGTATGTAAAGCTTTACAGATATTATCTTGGTAACAGTTTAATGACTTTTTGAACAGTGGAAATTACATACTGAATGAACAAACATCTTTTAGCCTTGTATCCTTTACATCCCTTGATTTGTTAATAATTGTTGCAGTTTTTATTTCTTTGTTTCCCACTTAAAATTAGCATCAGCTGATATATTTGTGGTGATCTTTTCAATGACCTGCCTAACAAGTCCCAGCACATCAGTTTAGGCCTGAAGTGACCAAATTTGAGGTTGCAACTGAAAAGCTTCAGAAGTGGGCAGATTCATTACCAAGAGTAGCTTAAATGGTAGACCTGGCAGTTAGACTTGATTCAATGTTAGCTGTTAGATATAATGATAGAATCTCATAAAGATGGCAAATAATGAAATAGTATTAATTTAAAACACACACAAACACACCCACACACACATAAAAAAATTAAATAAATAAATAAAATAAAAAATAAAAATAAATAAAAATAAAACACACCCACACCCACAAAGCAGTTTCTGCAACATGAATAATTTGAGTGAGCAACTTTGAACAATGAAAAAACAAACTAACTTATAATCCATTTTCAGAAATGAATACAATGAACACAGTTCAGCAATATATTAATTTCAATCCCACATTAAGGAAAGAAAAAGTAAATATAAAAAGGTGATATTTTTTTATTATTTCATTAGAACCAAAAATGCAGACTATTCAAATTCTGTGCTATCCTATCTTTTACAGCCTTTTTTCCAGACCTGTGAGGGCCGTGATATAATTGCTGTCATTGATGCAGTTGTGTATGTATCATGGCCCCCATGCGTTCCCAGCGTTCTTTTGATGTGAGTTAAGATGTTGCATGTGCAAGCTGCAATATTGACTTGAATGCTTGAATGCTAGAATTGCTCATGTGAACAAGCGAATGAATACATCTCAGAAGTAAACACAATGGCAAATAGTTTGGAAGAGCACCTCTCAGACCCTTCCTGCAACTACTGGCATATTTATGATTTTTCCTCCCTGCTTGCAACAGTTTGGAACACTGTTGTTGGCGGAAATGCCCCGGAAATATGATGTGACCAGCAGATTGGCCTTTTCATCATTTCAGAGTCAAAGTGCAGCATGTTCCTCGGAGCGGTGACCTCCAGTATCGGGTGTTTTGGCCCCCTGTGCTCCTGATGTGTTGCAGCAAGTATGAAAAACGATGTTATGAACGTTGTCACGAACACTTACTTGGGTACACACCAAGTATATCCCAGCCCTAACCTCCCACCTCACTTCCAGTTACTGTGTGAGACTCAGAATACACACACACACACACACACACACACACACACACACACACACAAATGACCTCCAAGTGGCCCTCTGAGTGTGAGCATGGGTGTGACTGCATGTGTTGAAAGATGCCACATTCCATTCTCAATGCCAATCTTGACACTTCCTCAGTGAGATCATTTCAAGTTTAGCTCATGGAAACGCACTCATACATATTTTCATGTTATCGAGGAGATAATTAAACGACATGCCTGTGTGAGAGCCACACGGGGGGGGAAAGATGTGTGTCGGTGTGGGAGAGTCATGCTGAGCCCTCAGAGGGAGAGAAACAGGCAGGTCAACTCTGACAACTCAACTTGGTTTACAGAGAGAGCAAGTGAGAGGAGATTTTATGTGTGTGAGTGTGTAAAACCGAGAGAGAGAGGCAGGCAGAGAAGATCAGCTGCAGAGCAAAAGACAAACACAAAGACATCAAATTTATAAGTGTTACGGCCACCCATAATTAAACTCTGCTGTCTCTAATTTCATATGATTTCCTGATGCCTGAGAAGCTTGAACAGGATTGGTTCCTGGTGACATGCGCCTGCGATACATCTCATTGGTCGGAGAAGACAAACCTGCGCTGATGGCAAGGACCTACTGGTGTTTAAAAGGAGCTGCGTCCCCCTTCTTGGCTGGCAACTGCTAGGCTTATAGTGAGCTCCTGGCCTCACCTGCTTGTGGGACAGAACTTGCCTGAAGGCACAGCATTTGGCTTTCGTAGATAAGATTTGGTTGATTAGTATAGACTTTGTGTTTTTTCAGTTTTGATTAAGTACAGCCTTTGGTTTTCAAGCGTTACAGCTTCATTATGATTTTGTTAACAACCTTCTGTTTGCTTTGTTTATCAGCCTTAGAGCTCACTTTTGGTTTTTGCTCCTCAGGGTCGGATCTACTAAGATCCAGATTTGCGGGTAGTAATTTGCGATTGTTCATCTCATTTATTCTGAGCTACTATAAAAACTGCTTACCGGCTTTCACTCATCACTTTCATTCGTATCACATAACAGACCGGCTCCCGGCTAAACAGTTGCGCTGTTACCGTGAGTTTAAAGTTATATTGATGTTCCTGTTTCACTGGAAGTTCCACCTGGACATGCACAACTTCTATGTTACTGCCACAGTTTGGAGTTGTTTTTTGGTCATTTAATTATACAAGAAAGAAAAAAAGTCGACATTTATGAATCAAAATGGATTACACATGTGACATTGTGATGCATAGATTTTTTAGTGAATTGGCCCTCACTGCTCATGAAAAATTATTTTGAATCTTAAGCCCCTTTTAGACTTGCACTGGAAAGCGGTAATATTGCGGACTCTGTCCTTTATAACGCCTGCATTCAGACATGCGATCCGCTCTTTTACCTCGGAGATGTCGCTGACATGTACCGGCTGGACCCCATGTCATAAGAGCGGAAATGTTGCGACACGTTGTTTTGGCTGAAACGTTTCGGACAGAGTTGAAGGTAGAGCGGGGCTGTGCTGACTTTTCCGCAATATTTCCTGATGTCTGAAAGCAGCCGGGACGCGGGTCTGCAACGAAGCGGCATGTCTGAAAAGACGAGTCCATTTAAAGAGCGGATGAACTTTACCGCTCATGTTCCGCGATGCAAGCCTGAAAATGGCTTTAGTTATGCATCTGCAGTTCTGCAGCACACTCACCCATGAAGCTGAAGCCATTTGTGTGTTAACGCCTGCTTTTCAGAAGTATAAAGTATAGACACAAAACCAGCCACAGCAATCTGTTTCACTTTTGGTAAATCACTTTGCGAGAGCTCAATTAATATACTTATATTTTCTGCTCCTCATACACGCACAATTATGTGTTAACGCCCTATATTGCATATTCATTGCAGCAAACGTACTAACTGGATGCAGACACACCATTTTGTGCCTCTGAAAGACGCAACCCTTATTGCACACTGTTAGTAAATCAGTTTTTTCTTTTTTTTTTTTGCGCGTGCGTGCAATGACTGCACACGTTTTTTTTATACACCCAAACCTTTGATAGATCCGGCCCTCAGTTTTAAAACTGTGGTGTTGTCATATATTGTTTTCCTGGTAGAGATAACTGTTAACTCCGCCCTTTTGGTTTGGTTTTGAGTTTAGAGCATTTAGTTAGTGGTAGCCTGTGTTGGGCTAGTTGAGGGATTTTTTATGGCATCAGATCATATAATCCTATGATCATACTTTGCATGATCTGGTGTGTCATTAGTTGTCAGTGTTTGTTTTTATTTACTTGTTTTTTTTCCCCACCTTGGTAAATAGGGGCTCTGGCTCTCAAGTTTCTGTTTAAGTTTTCCGTTTGAGGAGCACTGCTACTCCGAAAGCCTGTGTGTCTTTTTGTTTGTGCGGTTTACCACGTTCATAAGATTCCACAATAAAAACTCTTTGTAATAAGCTGACAGGCTCAGTCCCTTTCAGTTGCCACTTTAACTGGGTCATAACAATAGGCCTGTCCTCTTGTGTGCAGGGAGGATTGGTTAGACTCATGGTGAAGGATGAACTTAATAGCCTGGCTAAAAGCTGTGTGTCAGACCGAACGGCCCAGTTCAAAAGATCAAAAATAGGTTGTACATTTCCCATTTACTATCACAGATTATTTCTGCAACCCAGTTTCTGAGGATATCATAATGCTGTGGAATATATGCCATTTACGATACAGTGTTTAGGTAATCTTTAAATCAGATCACAATAAACCGTGGCATTTTCTACAAGACAACATTAGAAAGGGGCCTACAGATAGATGGCAGTCAGACAGTCTCTTTGCAGTGCTACAGCAATATACATTTTGAAGACTGCTTTCTCCAAAATATCCTTTCGTATGCAATTTTATTTACCAAGAGAGAAAAATCTATCTTTTTGTTTTCCAAGACATTTCTTGGTGCACCAATTCCAATCCTCAGAACCAATTTGTCTTAATTATTTTCAGCCTGAGCCAAGCTTGTTTGTTTCCTTTGTGCATCACATTGTGGGCCTCGGTTGTCCATGAATCCCATAAAGCAAGGCAGTGTGCTGTATGTGAGTGTATTATTATCCATAGGAAACTGTTGTGCATAATGACATACTGGAGGATATTTAAATTTGTCAAAATGAGCCAAAAACATACTTCAAACCCAAGAATTGTTGTGTTGTCTCATTAATTTGCAATTCAGCTTATAATTCAACTTAATTGGTAAAACAATGTGAAAACAAACATGTAGAAATGTGTGTCTTAGTAAAATTACAAAGTATGGTCATCTTAACTGTAAAAGGGTCCTCATTGGATGTCTACATACTGTTTTATGGTTATTGGAGACAAAGATGATAAAGCAGTGGCATTTAGATAAGCCCTTTGTGTCAATCCTAGTCTGAAAGACCAACAGAGAGACAATTATTGCTGAATAAAGATACCCCACATTGTTCAACATTCACTTTTCCATCATGGAAAACTTCATCTTGCATTTCATATTAGCGCAGTGATTCCCAACTTGATGCCCCTGTTTAGGGGTCATGAAAGGTTTTCACTGAATAGAGGGTGCCAAAATCAGATTTATACAGTATGAAATTAAATTAATTTAGTGAATTATCACAATTTGCATGTAAAAACAAGTCTGAGTAACAAAGAGAAATTAGCTGTCACATGGAGATGTGCTTTTAAATGTAATTGGAAATAAAGAACTATAGAAAGAACACAACACGACTAATGGACTTTATTGCAGCATGTCTTGTGGACATATTAACTGTGTTGCATGCAGGGTCATTTCAAGCACAAAGTGGAGTATAGGCTTGGAAGGATTACAAAAAGGAAAAAATATGAATGTTTAACAGCACTGTGTGTATCTTTATGAACAGATGTAATATGCTTGAATTAATTTAATAAGTTAACATGCTTAAAAATTAGGTCTTGTTTAGGGATTATTAGTGATGGACCACTCATGATCCAGGACACTTAACTTTGATTCTTTGCTGCTTGCTGTCAAGTTTCAAGTGTATTCAGCATCAAATAAATATTTCCAGGAGAAAAAAAGAGACCTGTAAAAGGACACGTCAAACCCAGACAAGCAATGCATCCAGTTTCATGGATTATTCCCTTTCAAGCACACCTATCATCAGCAACATTAACAAGAAACAAAAGATTGTAACAGGTAGTCGGTAACATCACATCCCTAGCAACAGGTAAGCAGCCCATTGGTGCTCAGTGATGTTATGTTTTCAATCTAGTGAGTCCCTGGGACCCACAGGTGACAATCTCAGTGGGTCCCTGGGAAATTCAATGGGTTCCCAATTTTAAATATACAACAACAACAAAAAAAAAATCATTTTAATCTATTTCTTACATTCTTCTATTTTTTAAACTGTAGTGTTTATCTCCGTTGATGGTGGTATTGTTATTAGTAATGGACATACATATGTACTGTATATATATATATTTTTTTTTTGTTATACTTGTATGAATTAGGGCTCTGCATTTTACCCATCTCTGTACTGAGAGTATCAGAGAGCAGTGGGCTGCTACTTAAAGCGCCCGGGGAGCAGTTGGTGGGGGGGTTAAGGACCTTGCTCAGGGGTCCACAGTGGTACACCCAGGAGTCGTGTCGGGGGATTGAACCCAGGTCCTCCGCGCCCAAGCCCACGACGCTACCACTGGGCTATCCACTCCCCCGAAATTATATGTAAAAGTATATGAAAGTAGTATATAAAGAAAGAAGTGAAGAAAAAAGTATATAAAGTAAATAAAGAAGTATATAAAGTATATGAAATTAATTTCATTTTTAATTTGATTTTTTGGTTTTGTGGAAGAAAGTCATACTGATCCAAGAATAAAAAAAAAACAAACAAACAAAAAAATCCACCATCATTCAGCCTAATGGAGGCCTTAAGAATATTAATCTCACTAGTTACTGCACTTTGTTTTGGTTCAGTAAGAATATGATTTTACAGAAAATGGTAGTAAAAAAGGTTTTTGTTTTCAGAGCAAACAACCAGAACTCAGCATTATGAATGTATCACAAGGACCCAGTTGTATAAATAATCAACTTTGGATTTCATTTGTTTAGCAGCTGTATTTATCTGAATTGTACAACCGGCACAAAAGATGACTTACTTTCTTTTGAGAGGGAAAAAAAAAAAAAAAACTACTTGCATCCATTTCAACCACGAGCAGACCCGCGACATGTGCATGTGCAGTTGTAGTCGAGCAGATCACATTGGAATAAAAGAGCTTAATAAAAAAACTGCTGGGATTTGCAGTAGTGCCTGGTGCTCCAAGCAAACATTAAACTATAACAGGCCTAACAACGTCCATGAACACTAAACTGACAGAAGGCGATTAAAAACGGCCTTGTTGCTGAGTAAACTTAAGGTGAGACACACGCAGCTGTGCTGCCTTCAAGGACATCTCAAAAAGAACTATTTGCCATCAGCATAATTAAAGGATAACTACTGAATCCACACGGGCTTTGTTACAAAGCTATGATATTTTAAAATGATAACGTCCATGGGTGGGGAAAAAGTTTCTTTCAGTAGTTACTGTGATTTTAAGCAGGAGTTGTTCAGACTGGCCTTTTTCATGGGAAAATGTGGTGCGTCCCTGGGATGCATGGATGGTGAATTTACTGCGTCCTTTCAGATTTTAATG